>OY720453.1:64004910-64427410 GCA_963082715.1 Harpalus rubripes
AAGTTACAAATACTTTTTATTGCGAGACTCTAATGTGTCTAATTTTCCACTCGGAAGACATCGTGTATTTTCGGTGGCACTGCCGCCTTGATGACTAGGCTCTAGTATTTTTTAGTTGCCCTAGGGTGTACCCTATGATTTTTAAAATATTTAATTCTACACTGTTAAACATGAACACCACCAACATTTTAACAAAAAATTACAGAATTTCAAAGACAGTTTCCCATAAAGCCCTAATATTTTTAAATTCTGAGCCTTTTTCTTAAAATAAATATTTTTGAAAAGTCTCTAGTTTAGCCGGAAAATGAAAATTTTGCAAATTTTAATAAAATATGAGACCCTCACTGCAATCTACAGACAAAAATCAATACTACATATCTGGAAATTTTTATAAAATATTAATAATTATTTTTATGTTTCATAACACATTCAGATAGATTAAATATATTGTAGTTTAAAGTATTTTTTGGATATTTAATTTTTTATTGAGCAAAACCAATAAATCGATAGATTTTGCATTGGATGATCAAAAATCAATACATGTTCTGGCATCTGTACGGAATATCCTGAACTAATATGTTTATAATAAATTATTTAAACAAATGTATTTTAACTAATAAAATTATTTTTTAAATATGTTTTTCAATTTTATGCTTTAAAAATGAATAACAACTAATCTTTTATAAATTGTTAATAACAATATTTATAACCTCAAATCTCAAATGACAGCTGACGGCAATTGTTAAACAATTGTACCTACAATGATTAGAACAGAAAACAAAACAAATTTAGGCAATTTTTGACTTCATGGTGGTATTTGGTAAGAAAACATTTTTTTAAACTGCAGATATGCAAATAAGTTATATTTCAGGTGCTATAAACCGGTTTTCAAAATGTTATGGATAATAAAATAAATCAGTTTGTGTTTGGAGTACCTACTAAACTTGAAAAACTGGTTTGTGGAAATGAACTCGTTATAAAAACAATATTTTATGTATTATAATAATAGGGTATGTATATTAGTAAATAATAATCATTATATGGTATTGTTATTACTAAATATGCATTGTTTATAGAATCAGCTGATTACAAGATTCATCTAAATGCAAACATTACAAATGTTTGGAGTTATCCTGGGAAGAATATTGTTGTTTAAGGGATAAAATATCGTAGGACTAAACTTCAGGGGTTGTTTGTATGTCGTGGCTACTTACTTCAGTTTTGGATTACAGCCAAATAAGAATGCAGGCTAGTACAGATATCAAATAAATGAAATAATTCAGCAGTATTAAGACATTTTTCATGTTTGTAGGTACTTGGGGACCGTACAAAACGACCTGCAGGTACGTCAAAAGTACTATGCGATGCAGAAAATTTTGCAAAAGGTTGCCAAATTGTATTCGGAGACTACTAAGCATAACAGAAGTCAGAACTCAAAGAGATGACGTGAAAGAACAAAATATTGGGAAGAATATCTTTAACATAGCCTAGAAGACAATAATTTTATTGTTAATTATTTATTATTTTTGTGCTAGAATTTAGTGTCATTGTAAACTGAATCTGCTGATGTATAATTGATTTACTTTTGATGAAAATTTTAACCAAGAAAAAATGAAATGTATAAGATTTTAACGATATATTATAACTATAGTTTATAAATTTGATACTTTTGTGCTCAGAATTTCATTTCATATAACATAACTTTTAAGGAAAATTTATTGCAAATGGTAAGAAAACTGTAGGTGTCATGTCATTGTGATATAGGTATAATATTTTTTAATTTATTTCGTATTAGGTATATGTTTATTTCTGCAAACTACATTATAAGTACAATATTTACAATAAGTTATTGTTAACAATTAATGTTTATAATATTCATAAACAATTAAAAAGTTCTTTTTTGTACACTTTTGTAATGGATATAACCAAATATAGTAGGTATTTCTTAATATAAAAATTGGATAATATGTGTAATATTTTATTTATTAACCTCCTAGAATACATATAATAACAATAAATATTATAAAAATCATAATACACTGGCAAAATTTGAAGAAATTACAATGTTTTTATTTTGGTATTTAGGCGCCAGCGCTTCTCATATTTCACATACCACAAATAATTTGTTAATATAACACAAGACGTATTCAAGAATGTTTTGCTAACCAATTCTCGAGTATATCTTCTCTGAAAATAAAGTTCAATAATTTATTTTCTACTTTTTATAAACTATTATGTAATATTTGTTGATTTACATGTAAACAATAGCCAAAAAAACTATTGAATGTTTTCTGAAAACAACTATTTTTAACTACGGTACTGGATTTGATGAAGGTCAGATGTTTGTTGATAATAGGTGGAGACATCATGTGCAACGGTGGTTGCAAATAGTACTAACGACAAAAAGCAACAAATTCATATGTTAAAACAATTAATACGAAATGGTTTATTTCAAAATATAGCTGTATCAAATAATAAAATCTGAAAAAATAGTGCTGTTTGTATATTTCCCCAATGCCCATTGTAAGTATATTTGTTTATCGTTACTGTCATTTGACATTTAATATTATAATTATTGTTTATATTAATTAACAAGTAATTATTTGTTATTTTTTTGAGGCTAAATGTAAGTAAACTCAAAAAAATATTACTTAAAAATCATTATTTATATATTGTTTATAAAATCATAGTTCATGTTATTGCCGAAAGATGCCTCAACTGGTATTGATTTTTGCTAATCCAATGCAAAATCAATCGATTTTTTGGTTTTACTCAATAAAAAATTATATTGTGAAAAAATATTTTAAACTACAATATATTTAATCTATCTGAATTGGTTATGAAACATAAAAATAATTATTAAGATTTTATAAAAATTTCCAGGTATGTAGTATAGATATTTACCTGTAGATTGCAGTGGGGGTCTCATATTTCATTAAAATTAACAAAATTTTCATTTTCCGGCTAAATTAGGGATTTTTCAAAAACATTTATTTGAAGAAAAAGAATTAGAATTTAAAATAAGTGAGGTATTATTTGAAACTTTTTTGATATTCTTTAATTTTTTGATCTGACATTCCTCAGTCAGCTGATTTTGTTGATATATAATAACAATAAAATTACGTGGTGTAGAGTATAATTAAGTAAAGACTCAATTTAAGGGTGAAAAGGGAATCGAAGAAAAACAGAAGGGTGCGTTTTGCAGAATTATAATTGTTTGGTAAGCATATCTTTTAAATTAAACAATCTTTTAGTTAAATTTCCGTTTATATTTACAGGGCCGCTCCGTGCGGGCGGGCAGATTGTGCCCCGTACAAAGGCTACACAAGTCCTGAAATGATTTAGTTTTTTCAGTACAGACGCCTTCTTTAAGGGGCTTAATTTTCATATGCCCCCAAATGCTCATATAAATAATACTAGGTAAAAAAATGTATCGATAGGTCTGGTGTGGAATCAGTGTGACGACAAGCGATCGAAAAATCAATAAAACAGTTAAAATCTTCAAATAAGGGTACTTCCGGTTGACCAATTATAACCAAAATCTAATCAGCTCTTCATATGGATGCAACGAAGAGGAATACGAAAGAATTATAATTTTTGGAATTGTAATATTAGAGTTATCGTAGACGAAAATTTTGTTAGACACACACACACACACACACACACACACACACACACACACATCCACACGCGCGCACACACACGCGCACGCACGCGCACACACACACATCGTAAAAATAGTAAAATCGTATTCTAGGGACCTTAAAACGTGCTTATTCATTACAAACACCACCGAATTTTTTGACTAAAGACAATACCTTCCGTCACCTTTAGGTAAGGAAGGTATTGTCTTTAAAAGCGCAACGGGTACGAAACAAAATCAAGGTGATGCTGACGTCTTCTTCGATAGCAGTTTCTGTGATGCAAATCGACGCAAATGACTAGACCAGTCGTACGTCAAACTCCCTACTCTCCAGACATGGCTCCTTGCAACTTCAGTTTGTTTCTGAAATTAAAAAGGCCACTGAAAGGATCCGGTTTTGAGAGTAGATAAGAGATAATGCGGAATGCAACGGATAAGCTGCAGTGCATTCTAAAAGAAGGCCGCAGTAGAAGGATCGGTTGGTTCCAACCCCAACAGGTACGCAATATTTTCTTTACAAAAGAATATCGGATGATTCTTTTTCCCGCCGAAAACTGGATTCTTTGTAGACAGGTCTCGTATATTCTTGAAAGAGAATAGAGTAGTAAAAGTAACAATATCTTATTATCATGTGAAATGAGTTTGCAACAACATATGTCCCAAAAGTTTTGTCACAAAATACAACTCTATGAAAAAAATGAAAATATCAAAATATCGGGTTGGCTTTGCAAACAAAAGTAATTCAATGATTTGTCATTTTAATGACAGTTCAGTTACCGAAATCGATTGCGTTGTAATGGCTTATAAATTAGATATTAGAAAAAGCGTTTATAATTTAGTTGGGCCGATGCCTAAAGTTCAAATAGTCCGACTTTTTGAAAATCAAAATGTGTCGCGGAGAACCATATATCGTGCGATAGCAGAATGTTAGCAAGGTATATACCATGCGTAAATCTTCCGTGTTAACTGAACATAGAGCAAACCAGTTAGTCAAAAGTGCCAAGAATAATATTGGACAGTCATTGAGAAGACTTTCACGGCGTTACAGTGTTTCCAAGAATACAATATTCAGAGAACTGAAGAGAGAAGGTATAGAATATCGCAAAAGAAAGAAATGTGCTAAATATACGCCAAATCAGTTAACTAGATTACCAAGATGTTGCCGTGGTTTAAGGCGCACTCATTTTGCAAATAATAAAGTCATCGTCATAGATGATGAAAAGTACTTTACTCTAAGTAATTCCGAAATTAAAGGAAACGACGGTTTTTACACGGACAATGTAGAAGAATGTCTAGACGATATAAAATACAAGCCAAAGGCCAAATTTGCTGATAAAGTTTTAGTTTGGTGCGCGATATCAATTGGTGGGAATTCCAGACCTTATATAGGGCGAGTTAGAGGCGAAGCTGTGGACAGTCAAAGTTATATTAACAATTGCTTAACAAAATTTATTAATTTTATTCACCAGAATCATGCTCAAGATAATATTATGTTTTGGGCGGACTTGGCTTCCTGTCATTATGCACGCGAAACTCAAAATTGGCTTAATGCTCACAACATACCTTTTGTGCCAAAAAACGACAACCCCCCAAATTTACCGCAGGCTCGGCCAATTGAAGATTTCTGGGCCATTTTGTCTCGAAAAGTGTATGATGGAGGTTGGGAAGCCGAAAATGAGCAACAATTAAGACGGAGGATTTTTAGAAAAATTCGAGAGATTGATGTTGCAACGGTTCAAGGCTTGATACGAGATGTTTCCAGAAGGCTGCGTAAGACTATGGACCTTTAAATTTAATTTAAAATAAAAAAATTGTTGTTTATAAAACTGTTAATTATATCTGTTCTGAAAAATTGCCGTAAAACCATTATTACTTTTTAAAATGTTTTAAACAAATTTGTGACAAAACTTTCGGGACATACGTTAATACTGCATTTCACCTTCAAATAAAACAGATAATGAGAAACAGAAGTGCGCTAACCGTCGTGACCATGTTCATTTTAATCTCCATAAACACTAGCAGTAAAAAATAAATAATGCATCAACATGCGGTATAAACAAGGGTCACATTATACACCAGATTTACATTTACTCTCCTCCGACATTCCCGAACCCGAACCAGGACAGCACATTCTTCTAACCTAACCTCACAACCCCCGCTAAAGTGTCCAGGAACACACGACGACGACGACGCCACTAACGCGATAAAAAACTTGGTTCCCTCGGCGCGCGAAATTACATTGTATATAATTTGACTATGTAAAGAAAGCCATGAATTTCTCGCGTTAAGGAAATTCTAACGTGGTATCTCCGCAACTGAGCGCGTTTTTTGTTTTTTGTAAACAACGCGATGTTTGCATACGAAGTGTTTGTTGTTACGCAGAGTTTACAGCTAGATTCTCTATCAATACAACTACTTAAACGGGTTAATTATTTTCAGACTACAAGATTAAGTAGTTTTTCCAAGCAATTTAACTTTCTCAACATTTAACTAAACATAAAAGATAGTTACTTTTTAGTTATTAAATATTCTAAGCAAGCATGTTGTACAAAAAAATGCATTGTACCCAACAGTTTTATAAAATTACTCTTATTACAATAAAAAAAAATTCTTTTCTTAAACAAGCTTTTATTGAAATGTACTAGAAAAGTAAACTAAGCATAGGTGAAAATATCAAGTCGATCGAGTATGTGGAGGCAGCGTCGGACTGGCCATTGTGGCTATGTGGCGAGCGAAAGGGCCCGGTCTAAACTTGTAACTATCATACTTAGTTAATAGTTTTCAATATGATAAAGAGAAAAAAAAATCTTAAAGAACTGATTGTAGATCAAGTATAAACATAATTCAAGAGTCTGACCTTAACCAGAGAACAAGCGTAGCGTGTCAAAGAAAACTACACGCCAATATAGGCTTACTTCTATCCCTGTCTTTACCCCAAACTCCATCATTGTATTCTAGAAATACGTGCTCAACGGGCATGTGCAAAATCTACTATGTAGTAGATATAAAATTTAGTTTTAAGTTCTGTGTGGTTTGATGTGACGTTTCACTTTTCACATAATAGACTTTCATTACCAGATTCATAAAAATGATTAAATTCAGAGTTAACTAACTCCATTTTTATTCCGGATTAAAAATTTTAATATGAGATCTATTCACGAAACAGAATACCTAAGGTAGGAGTTAAATTCTGCAACTGTTATTTTAATAACAATTTTTGTCGCTTTAACTCTTGGGATTGTACTTAAACTTAAGTATTCCCAATTGCACCAACAAGGCTTATATTTTAAGCGTCCCATAGACAAAAAATGTAAATGGAAAAAACAATGCATATAGTAATTCATTTAACATTTTATATCGACGTAATATTATCAATTGTGAAAGATAGCACTAAAATGAAAATTAATTATAAACATTGCACCTACAAGAGAAGAATATGTTTAATAGTATTCTCCATTCACTATTAATATGATTTGATTACAACAAAGAAAATGTTCCAAAAATGATTATAACAATATATTTATAATTTTAATATTTAAATTCATTAACTTCGTAATGCGTACTTCGCATATGCGTTATTTAATCTATGTGCCAAATCTCGGCCAAAATATACGTGTTTGAGGCGCGATTTTCATATTAGATTACTGCTAATTCTATACAACTAGAACATTTATGTTTGGTAATACATAAAATACTTTAAAAATTTTTTTGTAGTTATTCTCAAAAATAAACCATTTCAAAATTTATCGTTTTCGTCTATGTATGTATTTTTTCTCAAATAACGATACACCATTAAAATGGTCTTCTGATGGGGTAACTTTTGTCTAATTTACCCGACATCAGAACTCTTATATTGCTTGAGATATGTCAAAATAATTTTCAAATCTTATTTTTCTTTTAAATTTTGTGTGTCGATCGTGCAAAAAATAGTATAAGCATCACGAACGTTAAGGAATTACCGATCTCAGACAAAATTAGCACCTTCGCTTCTCTCAGTCCCCAAACATTGTCTTCGATCGGTAAACTGTCCTTACCGTTCTTAATACTTAATTTACTATAAAGAAACAGTTACAAATTTGTTTACTTCGATAAAATATCCTAAAACCGCTATTTTGAAAAATAAAGTTAGCTTGTTCATTTCATTCGCTATCATAAATGAATATTTCATGAATAGTATGCAATCACTGATTATTAGTCCTATGGAATTTGGCTAACCTACAAAGTAGTTTTTTAAGTTTATCTGTGTTTGGTAACAAATGCGAAAATCCAGTTTTGGATATTACACTGAGAGCTGTTGGAAAACACAAATAATCTCTACTGAAAAATAGTTGCATGTTTCCAAAAAACAAGAACCTGTTATAAAATGATTAGTAATGATTAAACCGGGTTTGAAGCATCGGGCATAATTTGATTTATGCCTTTGATACGAAGTAATTGAGAATTTTCAGCATTCGAATCGACAGTGCACAAACGGATTTGAAAAATTGGGTTATCCAGTGAAGCCAAGGGATTTTAATTTTATTTGAGCAATCGATACTGTCTCATAAACAAAAAAACGCGACGGTTTTATGTCCGAAACGCAGTAACAATCGTCCATCACGATAAAAATATTAATTTTGCTGACGCCATCCCGGCATTTAAAACCTAACCATTCATTAATTTGCTTTCAGCGCTCCCGAATTTGTTCAATATAATAACGCGTGTGACACAAACAAAACACATTGACGTAATTAGCGATAAACCACATTTTCATTCTGTGCGACCGCCACGTATCGGCTTTTGACGCATGAAGCCCCACGCATTCCATTGTTGTTTGACTTCACTTGCGAATCAAGTAGGTCGCTATGAAATGGATGCTGGCTGATGCTGATGTGACAGTTTTGTCCTCCATTCGCATAAATGGAAAAGTGAATCATGAATAATGAACTCTCCCAGTTGCTGCCCTGTCCTGGGGTTATTATTATAGTTCAGCTTAATTTGTTGTGAGGGTTACATCTCTCCTGACATTTGCTGTCATACCGACAATAGTGTTGTATTTCGCGAGTAAGTCATTCATTTCTACAAAATAATCGGTGCTATTCTGTAACTTTATCATTATCTGTTATCGATCATTAAATTAATGACAATCGTTTATTTTTAATGATCAAGTTATCGATTGTCTCAATTTTCTTATTCTATAACTACAATCATTTTCTTTGTCATTTATTTGCAAATTTTACGCATTTCGCGATCATATGAACTTAGCAGTCATTTACTAATAAGTATTTCAATTTTGTAAATGTATATAAGTAATTAGTTTTAACAAGTAAAATAAAATGTTATTTAGTTTTAAATAATTATGAAGGCACATTGTTCTATTGAGCCCCTTAATACTATTATTTTTTTATAGATTATAACAAATAATTTTTGATTATTACTCAAGAATACTAAATGCACAAATTAATCCAACAAAATAGCTATTTGTGTATTAAGAGCGCAAAATGGGACATTGTCGATTGAGAGGTTGTTGCCGCACTACGCAGGAGCGAGGCATTCTCTCGAAATCGACAATGTCCATTTGCGCTCGAAACACACACAAGATTTTTTCTACAGTCGCCACAATGGGGTCCTCCACCATAACAAAAATTTATTTTTTATTTATTTTTACTTATCGGTATTTTCCATTCTTCTTGAGCTATTGCTTCAATCTAATCTAAGCATTTTATACTTTTGTTTTTGTAAATGAATGCCCTATTTTATTTTCACAGCAGTAAGGCATTTTGTTTAGTTATGTAACATACCGACAGATCAGTTATATGTCAGATTGACTTGTTAAGTGGGTAATGTGTAACTACAGTGTCATTAATTCCTGACTAAACGTTTCCATTAAGAATGTAGCCAAGTAACATTTCTCAACATTGTGTAGTTAGAAATTTGAGGAGCAAGCGTTTTTTCTACTTTGTCGCTCTAGAGCGGCAAAGTGACATTTTGCGTTGACAAAAGAGAGCGCAAATGGCTACTTTGTATATAGACTGTAGAAAAAAAATATTATGTAGTATTTTTCGAAGAATAATTATGATTTATTATCATATATTTTTTATTCATTTAATAACTACGGTGGAATTTTGAAAGCTTGATGTATTATTAATATTTAGTAGAAAAAAGTAAAAGAAATATCCTCCCAAACGCATATTTCTCAGGCATTGTTATAGTGAAAACTATATAAATATAAATATATTTATAAATATATCATCACGGCTCATTAGCCATTGCTGCGTAAAACTATAACTATAAAATTATTGACGACAAAGAATATTTTATTGATTACAAGAATGAATCCAACAAAGGATATTTTATCAATATCTAATAATAGCATTTTTCGAAGACAAAAATACAATAAAATATAGGTTCAAAGGGGCCTCGCATGTCGTAATAATTGCTCTGGGCCTCGAGGTTTCTAGCAGTGGCGCGGCCCCCGGATGTCATTTCTACCATTTCGCAGATGAGACTTGAGTGTTATGATTAAATATTGGGCGAGTTCTCGGATTAGGTACTTAAAAGATTTGTTTAAAATTTTCATTGCATAAGGATAAAGGGGTCACTTGCATTTCTTGGTGCCTTGTTGTGAATACATAACCTAAATCTATAAACAATATAAAAATGTAAATATTACGAATTATATTATATTATATAAAATGCTTACTTATATTTTCTTTCAATTATGTATATTGCATTGAAAGTACGAGCGATATATAATTCTAACTGATAATTTTATCTGATTTTGACATTTGTTATCGATCATTAATATGATGACAGCATATTACTGATCCATATTTCAGTGTGTTATCGACTATCATTAACCAATTTTAATGAACAAGTGACTTACAGAATCCCAATTTGAATTGCAATCGATCATTACCTCGATAATGATCGATAAATGATAATGATTGAGTTACAGAATAGCCCCGAATATCAGGGTTTCAACTGGTTTAGTTTCTTCTCTCATATATATTCGTCCAATTTAAAATTTTTACTAAACACCCTTTTGGATCTGTTGCTCAAATGACATCCTTAGAGAAACAATTGAACGGTTAGTATTATTTTCCGTAAGCCCTGTTTACCGTATTCGGATATTTTGCAACGACGGACATATTAGGGAAAACAGTAGCAGGAACTCCATCGATTTCCAGAACGGTCAAAAACAATATTTAAAAATCCGAGATGCGATCATCTCTGATCGTCGTAGAACAATCGATGAATTGGATGAACTCTTAAATATTCCGAAGTTTATACCAAATAAATTTGACTGAAGTTTTGAAGATGAAACCTTTCGCAACAAAATTCGTTCCACGATTGCTTTTCAAAAAACAGAGAGGCAATCACTTGAATGTATGCCAGGATTTGAAAAAAACAATCAGAAATCGATCCGTTTTTACCTCCCGCTACCCTTGGTAAGGGAGGTATAGGGATCGTGCTAAAAATCGCATATCGAGATTTTGGTAAATGACCACGTTTTAAGGTCCCTAGAATCCAATTTTACATTTTCATGATGATATCTGTGTGTATGTGTGTGTGGATGTGGATCCTCCACTCTAACTCAAATACTATAAATTAGAAAGTTTTGAAACCTTGTATTTCGAACTTTTTCTGTAATGGAAAGAGACCATTAGATTTTGGTGTAAATCGGATAACCGGAAATGGCGCTTTACTAGAAGCTCAAAATAGTTTTTCTTCGATAAATACCTTAAAATGTTATTTTTTCGACATTAATTTTATTATAAAAATTAAAGATTATTAAATTTTATACAGATTTGCATTAATACTTTTTCTACATATTATATGGATAAATTTATAAAATTATCTATAATTTAAATCCCGGAGCCTATGCTTTAAACAAACAATACACCTTGGCAGTTATTCAAATGTATGTAACTGACATAAATGTCACTGTCAAAGAACTAATCATTTCAAATTAATAATAGTAACGTTTTGAAAAGAAAAATGTAAATAGAACGATAGGGAAGGAAATCAGTACAGTTTCTAGCATATGTAAATATGTAGGTATGTATTTAGATTAATAAAAATTAACGATTCGCCAAAAATTATAAGCTAATTCTCAATTTTGGATTAGTGAATTCTATTTTATTCAGGTATTTAAAATAATAGCTATAATTACCTATGTAAAGAAAACTGCATTTGTTAATTGAATTGAATCTGCCAATTTTTACTTCCTTGTACGAAGTAAAGGAAGTACCTATTGTATTCGCGAAAAATTTCGGTTACCAAATTTCAACGGAAATATCCATTTTGGCCATCCCTGAATCCATTCTGACTAATTTCGTCGTGACGTCTGTACGTACGAATCTCGCATAACTCAAAAACGGTAAGCCGTAGAAAGTTGAAATTTTGTATTTAGGACTTCTATAACATCTAGTTGTGCACCTCCCTTTTTGGTCATTAGATAATTTCCAGAAATGCTACTTTATTTGAAGCCTATAATAGATTTTAATGAAAAACTATATTAAAATAAAATCCAAAACTTTTCAAATTTAGTACATAAAACTTTTATATCATTTGGAATAACATAGCAGATTTTGGTTAAAACATGCTAACCGGAAGTTATATATTACCTGAAGTTGTTAATACTTTTTTTTTGAATAAAATGGTTTCATTTTGATTTTAGAAATAAATGCTTCAAATAGAGAGTTTTAGAGAATTAAATTCTGCGTCTAGCACATCAAGTATTATTAAATTATCCCTTTGTATAAGCGAGATATGTAAATTTAAAACTTATATACTTTTTGGCTTGCTATGGATTAGGACAAAAAAATAAAAAATAGATGTTAATGTCATATTACGTCAAATACGTGCAATTTTATAATTGAGTCTATACTTCATATTAGTCTTGCGTACAAGGAAGTCGTGTGGTGTCCACATCAGATTTTTATATACCTAATGTTATCATATTTAATAAAAATAAATATTTATAAATAAACAAACAAATAGTTAATGAAATGTAAACGTGATTTACCTCATATGTAATATAAACATATATTGAAATATCAATGTGAAAATTGTGAAGCAGGAATTAATCATTTTCCTGCAATTTAATGATACAAGTATATAAATCATTTTAGGTAATAATTCATCTATAGCCGTCATATACCGAACATCATTATTACGTTCACACACTGAAAAATAGTGTTTACAATAATACTACAATATAGTAACTACATTAATATCTATTGATATATTAAACATGAATTATAGTATAACAGATTATAGTCGTACACCACGAAATGCAAAACAAAAAGGGGAAACCAAAATAGAAACATAATAGTATATTGCTAAAGCTCTTTCCGTAGAGATTATAGCTGTTGTTTACACAAATGGCATGGAAATTTCAATAGCACTCAGTTGAAGGTAATTAATCTGAGGAATAATAACTCTAAGCACGTAGTATTTTGTCCTTGTTAAATACAAATAAATAATAAATATATCAGTCCATCTTTTATCAATACGATTCGTTCAGATTGTTTTTTCTAGAAAACCATATTTGTAGATTATATATTTATACATTTTTATATAAGTACACAATTCCCGTCTTTTGTGTTACCCTCAGCACACCCGACTCGTTCCACAAAAATACTGGGTACCCTTTGCACACCCCTGTTAACAATAAGTTATAAATATCATAAAATATTTAAAAATTAATGCGTTTATATAAATCACAAGAAATATATCGGGTGTCTACTTTTTTCCCGAACATAGGAAATTCAATGTTAAAATTTTAATTTGGCGACATCTCTTTACCTGTTCATTTTAGAAAAAAGTGTAATGTATAAAAATGTTCAAAATGAAAATGGGCATAGATGAGTACCAAGTCTGTTGTTCATTTGTTTCTTATGTACGAGTTACGGCCATTTTTACAATCATTATCGTATAACGCTATACCAGGTATAAAATATAAAATTGAAAATTATATTTTACAAATCTCGGATAAACCACAGATAGAATAAACATCAGTATTTCTTATCCCATGGAAATCGGTCGTATAAACCTCGGATAACTTTATCGCTTGTTCTTATGGATACCATGTAAACACAAACGATGTGTTGTTATTCATACGTTTGACAGATGTCAATCAAGTATTTCATCATTACTGTCAGAATCAAAAATAACATTTATATCATCTAACATCGTGAAAAATGCAAATTATAAGATAGAAATAATAACAGTATTGAAGAAAAATAGTCTAACAAGAAGATCATCTTATTGTGTCAATACAAACCTAAAGTGATTTAACGTAATTCTTGGTATAACTATCTGATAGATAAAAATGCATTGTAAAAGACAGTCTTGTTTATCGAAGGTATAATTACTAGGATAAAGTTATACCTCCGATAGTTATACCATAGTTTACCCATCAATTGTAAAAGTGGGCCTTAGAAGCAAAAGAAAATACTCGATTTAAGGCAATTATCAGGGTGCTATGAAAAAAAAAACAATAATTTTTGTTTGATGTTTCTGACATATCTGACAGATTTGATATTTCATTTGATTTAATTATTATTATTATTAGAATTTTTACTTTTAGATTGTCTCCCTATTATTTTAATAATATTAGCATCAAAAGAAATGTCAAATCTGTCATATATGTCAGAAACAACAACCACAAATTATTCTCTTATTTTTTATGGCACTTTGATAAAAATAAATAAATAAATATATCATCACGGCATATTACCCATTGCTGGGTGTGCCAATCAGCTTTGTTCGCAGATATCGGTAATGATGATGACATATTTGTACCGTGTGGGCGTTTACCAGGCCTCACCTCACGGGCACTCATTGTTGGCGTGGAGAGTGCACTACAGGGGTCAATTTTGTGCCATTTAAAATTCGAAATATTTAGCGTCTGTCGGGATCGCACCCGGTTCACCAGATTCGAGACCAGACACTCAGGCACGCGGCCACAAGATAATTGGCTTAGTTCGTGTATTTTCTTTTGATGCTAACTCTTTTTATTCTAAACATTTTTCTTCATTACACGTTTTCCTCTAAAATTAATAGGTAAAGAAATATCGCCAAATTAAAATTTTAACATTGAATTTCCTATGATCGGGAAAAAAGTAGTCACCCGATATATAATATATTTTGTACAAAGCTTTAATATTACAGATGTATAAATCTGTTAAAAACTTATAAAAATAGATCTATTTTTTATATAATATATAAAAATCATACATGAGAAATTTTTTCATAAAATTGCTGTCTCTGAATCACTTTGTACACTTATTATTTATTGCTGGCCAAGCTCACGGCTTTCTATATAGATGGCTCTGCATGTGGTGAGTTACCTCTGTAGGCATCATATCATTTTGGGATTGTTTATCATCCGTCATCCGTCCACTCAACTTACTCAGTACTCAGTGCCTTGAATGCCTTTGCTATACTATAACCTATATTTTTATAAAAATTAAATAACAGTAGTATTTTATGTACTCTCATTAAAACTAATTCACCGACACTACTGAATTTGATAAAATTGCCGGGGACCGGAGATAAAATCTTAATTCATAAAATTCGTAGATGACCATGATAGGCCATTTTAATAGTACATTAAGGTACAAGTTTCATAAGTCATGATTTTAGCGCACGCGTCATTTTTAGAAACGAGCGGCTTGCCGCGAGTTTTCTAAGGGGACAAGTGCGTTGAAATGTCATGAAACGTGTATTTTACACTATATTTCTATTTTGGATTTTAAAAAAAAAAATATGCGTTATTTTATGTCCAGGAATTTCTACTTTATGAAACTCATTGGGATGTCATAAAGAAGTACTTTATGATATCCAAATGGGTTTCATAAAGTACATATTAAAGAACCAAAATAGATTTTTTTTATTGTACATGATGTAGTATTTGGAAAATATTTTCCTCTATTTGCAAACTATGGCCCTGCGTTGTCGCACATCCTCCTTTCCCCTCCCCACTTTACAATCCTACCCTTTGAGGACGGTTAACTTCCATCAGGAGCACGCAACATTCTGCAAATGTCTGTCAAAGTGTCGAACAATAGGTGTCGGCCGCTGTCGGCAGCTCTCGGTACAGATAACGACAAGGCCCGTCCAGGGACCCGTTGCACGCCGCATCAAGTGACCTGCCCCAGGATTACGACGGACCGCCAGGATAATATCCGGCCAGTCGTAAAGTAAAAGCGTCGACAAGATACTTAGATAACGTATTGTTCCGATGCACACTACCCTGCTTATCAAGGCAAACTACCATGTTGTGATTTTTAGGACAAATTTTGGGAGGAGGTGTTTTTAGTGAAAAGGTCGTAAAGGAAGCTTTAAATTAAATAAATGTGATCATTGTCACAGATTTTATACACATAAATTTTGTATTTCAAAATTAGGACATAATTAATGCACTAAAAAGACTAGAAGTAGCATGTAACATTTATTTTAAATATAGATAAACAATATAAATTTTCATAAACGTATTGTTTAAGTACGTCTTTGATAAATTGCCGAATAATAGTAAAACATACAGACAATTTCTTACGAAAGATTCTACATGTCTAGTACCTACATTACCTTCCCTCAGTTCTATATGTATTTTGTACAAATTCCATACAGAAAGTTTCTTAGATTTGATTCTAAATTTGCAGTAAAATTATAACATAAACATGCTATATCTTTGACATCTGCCTGTCAGAATTTTTTAAATTAGTTGTTTTCGTACTCATGCATTGAAATGTGTGGTTTCGCGTCGCATAAGCAACGTCCGAAATGTTAATTTTTCAGGTCTCCACAAGATAAGCGACCGGAAAATTTTGAAAAAAAAAACACTCTCCTATATCCGAAGCATTTCTTAAAAAATATATTTATAATAAAAAAGTATAATTTTTAAACATTCTTTAGCTCAATAATAATATAAGAAAATGGTAGAATACTGAATAAAATTTAATTTAAAAAAATGAAGTTAGTGCATTTGGTTCACAATATTGGCAACAATTTCTGCTTAGCGGGAGTCGGGACAGAGCACTCGGGAAGTCGGTAAAACATAACCAACAAACGTAATGTAAATAGTAACAAAACAGTAAGATATTTAACAAGTTTATTAAGTATAAATTTGCTATATACTACAAGTGAAATACTTGGTAAGTAATAAATAGTTATTTAGATTGAAATTTAAAATTGACACATCCCTTTGAAATTAGCTACAAAGCAGTGTTATGTAAAAAAGATGTAATAAATAAAATTATTTGTACACAAATTACTAATTATTAGTTTTATACTATTTGTACGAAAAATTTTGTACAGACCACATGCGTAACCTTGGTTCCCGGAATCGTTCTATGGCAACGCTCGCAAGCTTGCGCCGCCAAACACTCATCCGAGAACGAAGCGTTCACACACTTGGTATGTAAATAACTATTTCAATGTTATTTCACAGCTGGCTGTTTTATGAAATTTAATTTCTTTATAATTTTTTAACTTAATATCTATAGAATATGAAGTATAATATATAATCAAATCGTACAGAGAATAAAACATTGATTAATATTTACATTAACATTAAATGTGAAAAAATGATATTTAACAGCGTTTTTTCAAGAAAAACTGTTAAAATCTTCAAATAAGGGAACTTTCGGTCGACCAATTATAACCAAAAGCTAAACAGCTCATTATATGGATATAACGAAGAGAAATACAAAAGAATTATAATTTTTAGAATAGTAGTGTTGGAGAAGTCAACAGAAAAAAAATCGTCATACACGCACACGCACCCGCACACGTACACGCACGCACACACACACACGCACGCACGCATGCGCGCACACACACACACACACTCTCACACACAAACATCATCGCAGAAATAGTAAAATCATATTATTGGGACTCTAAAACGTGCTTATTCATTAAAAACTCACCATCGAGTTTTTTGACCAAAAACAATACCTTCCTTACCTAAAGGTATGACGGAAGATAAAAAACGGCGGGATAGCAAACTAGTGCAGAGCTAGCGTCTGGACATAGATGTCGCGGGTTTGAATCCGGATCAGGACGGGAATTTTTCTCGATTTTTTTACCTACTTAGAGACCTTAAAATTTACTTATTTAGCAAAATCCCGATATGCGATTTTTAGTTTGTTTATAATAATTCCCGTACATGTGGAGTTATTCTTCTTCTTCATTTCTTTGTCTTTTTTGTCGTCACATTTGTGAATTTTTGTACTATGTTTGTAAAAATGATATTGTATTAGGTCTACATGAGTTGCAGATATTTACTTACTCTAATGAAGGTACAAGTATATCCCGAAACGTCAGTTTTGTAACGATAAATGCTTTATGGCTTAAATTTCAAGAAAATGTTAACATTTAATATGTTGACTACTTATTAATATTAATTCTCTATAAATTTACGATATTCAAACTTAAATTAGATTCATTTTTTACGTTTCCATTTATTACAGTGCATTTAATATAAACAATGACCAAATGCTTGAGGAAGAATTCTGTTGGTAAATTAATCAAACTCGACATCTCTCGATATTGACTTCCTTACCTTTGTCGGCCGTAAGTGAGTATAATTGAGTGTCCAGTATAATTGAGTGCGTCCCCACATGTCATCCCATTATCGTATCCTCCGAGGCGGAGTTGGGCAGGAATCCCAGATCCTTACATGGCCCTCGTGATCCTGATCCTGATCCTTGTTCTTGTTCCTCGTTCCTAAGTCCTTGGACCTTGCTTTCCCGTTGCCCTGGATACAGCTAATTAGACATTTGTCTTTCGTGACCCGGACACTGCTCGACTATTAATTAGGATCGCAAGGTTATGATTATTTTGATGAATTAGGAAGGTCAAGCAAATTGGGTATAAAATTGAGAAAGGATAACTGTTTTTAAATCAATCTTTATTATGGATATAAAGGTAAAAGCATGGATAGTCAGCACTTTCAACACATGTAAATGTGTATTATTATTGTTTAAAAGCATGGTTTATTGTTTAGCAAAAATGCAAGCTTTTATTCGCATTCGTTGATATCTTTAGAAGTAATACGCATGTAAAAACTAAAATTGTAATAGCTATTAACATACTTAGGAATGTTATGCACATCATAACTGCCGGAGATGTAAGTTTGAAATCCGAGCTCATACAGCGAGGATTTTAAGACATCTAAGGCTTATTATGATTAATAACATCCGTGGTTTGTTCAATAGTTTATCGGTTTCAGAAAATTAAGACATTATTGATAAATATATTTTTTTAAATTCTCTCATTAATGCTACTTTCAGATTGCTATGGTTAACAGAACAATTATTTTGACATAATGACAATATGACAAATATTCAAATTATTCCTCATGTTTATTACTTTAGAATAAAGTAAACCGTATTTAGAACGATAGGCTGACGTTATCTGTATGTATTAATGAAGAGTATTATGTTTTCATTTAATTTTATTTTCATTTTGTAGACCGTTGTTGACAAGTCAGTATGGTAATAATATTACCGTACAGATACAGTTATTGTTATTACTTAGTTACCAGTCTACTTTTGTACATGAAAACAATGGAATAATATCCTGAAACCGGTAAATAATCTTACAAACTTTCTTTATCAAAATGAAGTGAGATGTATTAGTGCATTTATCAGTTACCTAATCCTTAATAGTTGGCAGCGGCGTAACTAACGGGCCCGCAGGGCCCGCACTGCGAGAGGCCCCAATTTACATGATTTGAAATTTTGTTACTACTACGAAATTTTTAATTTAATCATTTTTTGTAGCAACATACAAATTTATTTAGTCGTTTATTTTTTTGAATGTCAATTTCCAAAAATAATATTGACTAAGGGGCCCCTTATCCGCTATGTCAAATCAAGGTCTTTATTTTCCATCTCATTTCGGCCGGTAGAATTTCGATTTCTTTTCCTTTAAAATAACCCCATAAAAAGAAGTTTGTGGCAGTCAAATCAAGACACCTGGCGGCCAATGTGTATTACCAAAACGTGGGATTAAATAACGATAAGAGAATGAATTTCGCAAAATTGCTATTATTTAGACTGTATGATACTGATCCATCTTGCTAATACCATATTTTGTCGCATCCAAGTTCTTTCATTTGGGATACCAAAAATGTATGAATCAATTCCCTGTAACTTTCACCAGTGGACTGTGCCACAAATTCATTTTCAAAAAAAAAGAACAAAAATACGGGCCAATCAAATTTTCATAGTAAATGCCACAACATACAATGACTTTGATGGGATGTAAAAGTGCCTAATCTTGGATTTTCAGGCCTCCAATATTGGTTATTTTGCTTCTTAACATATCAACTCAGATGAAAGTGAGCCTAGTCACAATTTCCTGTTCCAGTTTTTTAAATAACTTACTTCAGTGCATTGTTCAAACGTTAGAGGCCACAGAATTTTGGAATTCATATTTCACTTGGTGTTTATACTGGATCGGAAGTCAATCAATTAGTCGGGTTAAAGAGAGTTGACGACGAGAATTGAAAGTAGTGAATGCTGTCCGGGCAGTTGAGTATACAGACGCTGCGGGACTCATTTGAATATACAGACGTCGTTGAGGTCGGAGGTCGGACAGTTGAATGTGATATAAATAAATAGTGACATAAATAAATGGTGACATAAATAGCGTGAAAATAAATAGTTGTGTGAATTACTTAAATAACTAAATAATCTTGTGTTTAAATAATTAATGATAATTCTTAATTTAGTATTTAATATTTGTTTAGCTATAGTAATCGGTATTGTTATTGTAACACATAGGGATCGAATCTTACTTTTCGTGGCGTTTAGTTTTCTACCGACTGTCAAAACCACTCGGCGGGCAACTAAGCGTTTATTTATATACAACTTGCGACTAATCGCACAATTTCTATTGACAACCGGTATTTTTACAGTTTCTGACAACTGTAACTTATGAACTTCCGAATATAACATCGACGACGATACAAATAGCCCTTTGTCTATATATATCGTGTATGTCAATCGATATATAACCTTTAATCGAAAGTTCCAAATGATTCGAATCCCTCTTTCCGGGGGTATGTAAACAGGCAGATGTTTACACACCCCTAATCACGTATATGCAGGAAATATGGCCATTTTGTTGGGAGCGGTTTTACATAGGAATAAAGGGTACTTGCTGTTCGTGCAAGTTGACATCACTAACTGCTATGCTATTTGTCTGGCACCCTCTTAGTCACTACACTGGACACTAGTTTTCACTGTTATTTAGGGTTCGTTTTAATTAATATCAACACCATATAATTTAAGGATAAATATATTAAAATAACTAAACATGTTGAAATGCAATTACAATTACAATTTGGTTAAACATTCAAATACTGTTTGGAGATTATGACAACGAACAATGTCGTTTAGCTTCTATCTATATTTGTACTTACCACAAGCGAGGGCAACCTCGCTTGGGAGCCGCCAGGGGCGCGCCGTCACAGGGTGCGGTGTGTGCGTCGCACACGGACGACACTTGGTCAGGGGCGACACGGCGAGCAAAATTGTAATAAGACTTAAGTTTTTTGATTTAATATGCCCGTTTTTCGGGGCCTGCATTGGGATCTCGTAAACTAGAAGAGATACGAAGTCGATTAAATTAGAGTAAAGTTGCCCCATTAGTAGACTATTTTAAAGATGTTTTTGTTTTTCCTGAAAAATGCATATACAAATGGTTACTGTACAAAACTCCAAATGGCGTGTCTTAACATTCGGGATCGTTGTTAAAAATTCAAATCCCGGCAAGAACGCGGGACCGTTGTTGAATAGCTTACTAAGGTTGCTTATATATATATATATATATATATATATATATATATATATATATATATATATATATATATATATATATATATATTACTTTAAAAAGAACAACAATAACCTCACCTAACGCATAATACTTGGCCCGCGTTTTCCAAGTCTGAGTTTGCGCGTTAGGTTGGGTAATGTTGGGGTACACCTATTTAGAGAAATTGCGAAAACCATGTCAATTTGGGATCTTAATTTTTTGAACACGGTCCCACGTTCGGTACTCTAGCCACTTCCTTTTATATTCACAAATAACTTCCAAATATGAAATTATATGGAATTTTGGTTTGCAAGTCTTTAAGGGCCCTTTTTTATTTTCCTTCAAACGACGATGCTGATTTTTTATCACTATTAGATTTCAAGTAAGGAGGTCCATTTTATAATTTCTATAGCCGCAAAATTATACCATTAAAAGAGAGTTTATTTTAGCTTTCCAACGATGTATCTATTTTTCAAGCAGAAAATGCAAGAATTATTAATTTTATAGGGTAAAAACAATTATTGTGGTTTATTTGAAACATATGGTAACTATGAAAAAGTACACAGGCTGTTCTAGTTAACGTGTTCACATAATTGTTGCCCCATTAGAAGACTATTTTAGTGGTGTCGTTATTTGAGAAAAAATCCGTAGGTCATTAGATATAGGCAAAAAAAGTCAATTTTGCATTTTTTTGTGAATACATAATTTCCAAATATTAAATAGTACTAGATTTTAGTTTACTAGATTTTTTAGGCCACTTTTTTATGTTCTTTCGAATGGCGATGCTTATTTTTTTTTATAACTGTTGAATTTTTTGGGGGGTAGGGGCCCGTCAAGATGAGCATTGATACACGGGCGACACAATGGTACGGCGCGCCCCTGGGAGCCGCATAAATGCGTACTAAAGCTTCAGACTTCGGCGAGAGAGTTTCTAAACGATAATGCTGACTTTGCTAAAACTCCTCTCTTTACGTCTCGCCTAAGATGAATTACGTCTCTCTATATTTCGTAACATTTCACAGTGTTACATTATTATCTTTTAATAGTTATTTATCGTTTTTAATTAATAATAATTATTTGATTTTTACTCTTCACCCAGATAAATAAAACGTTACAATATCATTTTTCTTGCAGCTTTTATGACGATGACTGTACCGTTATCATCAATGATTACTTTGCTGAATCTTTTTGACAACAAAGATGCTTAGTTACCTAATGAATTTAGTAATTCTGTTATATCATATATTTCGCTGTTAGAAATTTCCGAATTGCAAGTTCTTTGTTAGTTTCGTAGGGTCCAGTAAATTTTGGTCGTGGTATTCTTTTCTATTTATTCTATGTAGGAGGGTATTTGATGTTTTTCTTATTTTACGAGGTTAACTGCATTTTATCCGTACATTACTTCCTCTTCTATTCGTTTTTAGGTGTTTTCTCGTGATAAACTACCAGCACTTCCTAGAAAATCCTGGAATTTATTCTTTTTGGCAATTTGAGCGTGTTTGGTTGGTGAATTTGTAGCCTGTAGGAGAGAGTACTCGCACGGACTGTTCGGCCTGGCCTGTAAAACAGCATAAACACAATAATTATGTCGTGGTCGGCGGGCGGTCCTATGCTCTCCGCCCGGCCTTAAGCGTGAGTTACGGCCATCGGACGGCGACGCTGGCGCCGCTCCTCGGCTCATCCCAAAAGGATTCCAGCGTGAAATATGGTAATATAACCTTCACATATCTCTTAATTACCACTCCCGAGTTAGCCCAGTTTTATTGTAAGAAACGCTAATTTAGCAACAATTTGTTGCCCAATTGAGTTATCTGTAATTGTATCAGGTTAGGTTAAACCGCTATTTAAAGAACAAGGGTTCGGGGTTATTTGGTTAGGAGTATTTACTGTCTGGTTTTCAGCAAACTCACTAAGAAGATGTGCCAACAAAAAATGTGTGTAAATTTTGAATTATGCTCGTGATACGTACCTCAAACAAACACCGCTTTACAAAGAAACAACCTCGGAAACAACCACAAGTTGTTATAATCACAAGTAGATTGTTTGGTTTCAAAATACATTACTTTTTACCTCCCGCTACCCTTGGTAAGGGAGATATAGAGATCTTGCTAAAAATCGCATATCGAGATTTTGGTAAATGACCACGTTTTAAGGTCCCTAGAATCCAATTTTAACATTTTCACGATGATGCCTGTGTGTATGTGTGTGTGGATTCTCCACTCTAACTCATATAGTATCATTCAGAAAATTTTGAAACCTTGTATTTCGAACTTTTTCTATAATAGAAAGAGCCCATTAGATTTTGGTAAAAATCGGATAACCAAAAATGGCACTTTACTAGATGCTCAAAATAGTTTTTCTTCGAAAAATACCTATAAATGTTATTTTTTCGAGTTTAATGTTAATTATAAAAATTAAAGATTAATAAATTTAGATTTGCATTAATACTTTTTCTATATATTTTATGGATAAATTTATAAAATTATATATTAATTTAAATTCCAGAGCCTACGCTTCAAATAAACAAAACGCAGTTATTCAAAACAGACAGATAAATGTCACTATCAAAGAACTAATTACTTCAAAATAATATAAGTAACGTTTTAAAAAGGAAAAAGTAAATAAAACAATAAAAAAGGAATTCAATATAGTTTCCAGCATAAATAAATATGTAGGTATGTATTTAGATTAATAAAAATAAACGATTCACAAAAATATTTAAGCTAATCCTCATTAGTGAATTCTATTCTATTCCGGTATTAAAAATAAGTAGTTACTTGGATTAAATTAGACTATATCTTAAGAAATAAACTGTCAAAATTAGAGTAAAATTCGCTAATCCAAAAAACTTAGACCCGTATTCTGAGCGCACGTTTATAATAAAAGCGCTTTTATGGAGCGCGCTTTTACATTATATTCTTATGAGGAGTTTGCTCCATAAAAGCGGTTTTATTATAAAAGTGCGCTCGGAATACGGACCTTAATCTTTCTTGTGACTCGGGCTGTAAATGGCGGGAGGTATTGTGTTGGCCACACCAGATTTTTATTTATATTTTTGAACAACGATGTATGACACCTTGTATTTTGTACTAAGATGTTATTAACATAATTTAATTTAATCTAATACAAAATCGACCAATTCTATTTAATATCGATTATCCTAATTTATTAAATCAGATTTGTTTTCAATGTAATTTTGTTTTCTGTAAAGAGTTCAATATTCCATTGCTCTTTTAATTTTAATGTAATAAACCTAATAAAGAAAAAACCTTAATTTTTAGTTAACTAAGTTACTTTCTCGAATGTTATTTATAGATTTAAATAGTTTGTGATGCATCTAAATTCTAAAACAAGTGTGTTTCGAGTAATCAATTCAAACTACAAATGTAGATTGTTGTTCTAATGAATTATTGATGCTCCATATAAAGTTTAATTACATTAATTTAAGAGGTCCATGTTCCCAGTTTTGATAGCAAGTATTTCAAAAACGAAAACAAATATCGACCTGTGGCTTTAGAATATTCACAACAAAATAAACTTACTTCATACATTTTTGGAATAAACTGATAATTTTTTTGGTTCTCCGAATATTAGTATATAATATGGTTTCAAAGACTTCACACATATACAGGCTGTCCGTTTTTCATTGCTCACCTTTAGGATTTCGAAAACTAAGTCGGTTAAATTAGGGCAAAGTTGTCCATTTAGTAAACCACTTTAAGGATGTATTTATTTTTCCCGAAAGATTTATAGATCACTAGATAAATTCAAAAATTCTAATTTTGCTCATTTTTACCTCCTGCTACCCTTGGTAAGGGAGGTATAGGGATCGTGCTAAAAATTGCATACCGAGAATTTTGTAAATGAGCACGTTTTAAGGTCCCTAGAATTTTGACATTTTAACGATGTTTATGTGTATATCTGTGTGTATGTATGTGTGGATCGTTGACTCTAACTCAAATACTATCATTCAGAAAATTTTGAAACCTTGTATTTCTACCTTATTCTAATATGGAACGAAGCCATTAGATTTTGGTATATGTCAGGTAACCGGTACTTTACTTGAAGCTCAAAATAGTTTTTCATCGAAAAATACCTTTAAAAGGTTATTTTTTCGAGATTTATGTTATTATAAAAATTAAAGATTATTATAGGGTCTCGTGGCCGCGTGCCTGAGTGTCAGGTCGCGAATCTGGGAAACCGGGTTCGATCCCGACCGACGCCAAATATTTTCAATTTTAAATGGCACAAAATTGACCCCTGTGGTGCACTCTCCACGCCAGCAATGAGTGCTCGTGAGGTGACGCTTGGTAAGCGCCCGCACGGTGCAAATATTTCATCATTACCGATATCTGTGTACAAAGCAGATTGGCACACCCAGCAATAGGTAATAAGCCGTGATGATATATTTATTTATTTATGTCGATGTGTATGACTGTGTGTATGTATGTGGTATGTATGTGTGGATTCTCCGCTCTAACTCAAATAGTATCGTTCAGAAAATTTTGAAACCTTGTATTTTCTACCTTACCCTAATATGGAAAGAAGTTGTTAGATTTTAGTGTATATCAGATAACCGATAATTTACTTGAAGCTCAAAATAGTTTTTCATCGAAAAATACCTTTAAAAGTTATTTTTTTGAGATTTATGTTATTATAAAAATTAAAGATTATAAAATTTTGGTTGGCATTAATACTTTTTCTATATATTTTATGGATAAATTTATAAAATTATCTACAATTTAAATCCCGGAGCCTACGCTTTACACAAATAGCAAACACAATTCCTTGGTTACACAATTCAGATCTCAAATGTATGTAACTGATATAAATGTCACTATCAAAGAACTAATCATTTCAAATGAATTATAGTAACGTTTTAAAAAGAAAATAGTAAATACAACAATAGTAATTAAAATTAAATCGCGGGAGGTATTGTGCTGGCCACATCAGATCTTTATTTTTTAAAATAACTTCTAAATACGAAATAATATGAAATTTTAATTTGTACTTCTTTAGGATACTTTTTTATTTTCTTTCTAACGACGATGCTCAATTTTTTGTCACTATTGGATTTTGAGTTATGAGGTTATATGGACCCCATATTGGAAAGTGGGGTCTCGTGGCCGCGTTCGATCCCGACCGACGCCAAATATTTCCAATTTTAAATGGCACAAAATTGACCCCTGTGGTGCACTCTCCACGCCAGCAATGAGTGCCCGTGAGGTGACGCCTGGTAAACGCCCGCACGGTACAAATATGTCATCATTATCGATATCTGCGAACAAAGCAGATTGGCACACCCAGCACTGGGTAATATGCCGTGATGATATATTTATATTTATTTTATTTATATTGGAAAGTTACATCATTAAATATGATTTTGGTTTAGCTCTCCAGCAATGTATAATTTATTGAATGAACTTGTTTTCTAAGAAATTTTGTATCTTGGAAAGTATTATATTTTAATTCCTTTTATTGTGCGGTATTAGAATCATAGTATTCTTCAATAATTCCTGTTAAATAGTCAAATCCTGCAATATTATACAATACATTAAATAATAAATTCGACAACAGTTCCATAAGGTCCTTATCGTAATCGAGTTTCACATTTAAACAAAAAATAGCGTGAGTACGTTCAGATATCTGTTTTATGTATTACGCTGTTCCTTACACCGCTCCCATTGGGACTTGGCCGGTTAGAGAACATGCAAGAAATATTCACGGCATCGGTCCCGTTTTACCTTAAAGGGAAAAACGACCCTGGCGTCTTCCTTACAAATAGCTACCCTAAATGAATTAGTTATCACGGAGAAATAAACCCACACGCTGCAAGCTTTTTGCCAAGTGATAGATGATACACGTGGCAATTATTCGAGCATGCATTAAAGCTGCTTTTGTCAGAGATATGTATCTTAGAATTTGCTCCCCGGGAGACGAAGTTAGTTATAAGTGGATTGCATTGCAACCTGACTTTAATGTTTGACATAGTTTTTGATGTGAAACCTATTGCAAATGAGAAATTTAATAATATTCATCTTTCATATTACAAGGAAGAATCAAATAAATGTGTTGTATAAAATGAAATATATTACAATCTCTGATGAATTTTTTATTTGTTATTCTTTTTTTTGAGGTTCTGTACGAATGTTTTGTTCTATATTCCATTTGCAAAATAAAATATCCTTCATTACCTCTCTCCATCGTATAGAGCGAGGAATATGAATCCCGCTAAAGTCATATTATCGAATTTTTACATTTTTAGTACCTAATTAAAAACTGGCATTCCTACTCCGTACCAAAATAGAAAGAACATTTTCAATTTTCAAGTATCAAGTATGTTTGTGTTATAATTTACTGGAAATATATAATCTCTTACAAAAAACTTTATGTACGGAATTTGTACAAAATATATAGAACTGAAGGTAATATACTGGAAATATGGAATCTTTTACAAGAAAATCTCTGTGTGGAATTTTTACAATAGCTGTATTCTTTTTGGATAAAATCTCAGCTCATGTCAGATCACTTCAGATAAACTCAGGAAATTGTTGTTCTTTCTGACACAACTGATTTGAGTTGTTCTGAGTAAACGCAATTCCCCCTTTCTGATGCTACAGTACCAGTTTACAAAACTCAAAATGATTTGAAACACTCATTTAGGGTTATATAATTCCACAAAATTTATATTCACATAGATATATATATATATATATATATACAAGTAACATATTTTCAACATTATCCATTTTTCGTTTATAAACAGTATCATAGATCAGAAAAATGTCAATTAATTTGACAGCTGTTACAGCAAATGCTATCGGTAAAGTAGGAAATGATAAAATGGAATAAAACTTGTTCTTTTTGCAAAATCACAACTCACTTTGGCTCAACTTAGTTATGTACTGAACTGAGATACAATTGGGTCAAAAAGAATACAGCTAATATACATAGATCTGACCACGATCTGACGCACGGATCATCTCAACTACAGATAGGACAGCTAATGTATTTTTCGAAATACAAAATAGTGACATCTACAGATTGCTTCCGTGAACTAACTTACACTGTGATGGTTTGCTCGGCTTGGTAGTTTGTGACATAGGAGACATATGTCATGTATAGATAAATTGAAATTTTGAATTTTAAAATAAGACATAAGAAAATTGAATATAAGTACATACATTTATTTTAAATAATCACAACACAATAACTATAAATTCATTTCTAAATAAATTTAAAATTACTTGTCAGATAGACATACACTTCTATTTAATTTTTTTTTTATATGTAAGATAAAAGGATATTGGAAATGGTACGACATTTCATCATTAAATATAAAAGTAAACGTCTATTTGCTTCTTTGCACTGCACTTTATATCAAACAGCACAACGAATGTTCATCAGCTTATTGAATTTCAATTCCGTATTACGTCAAAAATTAAACACAGTTAATACACTTTAAAACTGGAGAAATCAAGAAATAAATCACTACGTACTGACACTATAACTAAATCTACAAACTATTACAAATTGGATTACGAAATAATTAAAGATGTTAAAGCATACATTCAATGACATGTGTGATGACTTATGTGACTTTTGGTGACTTTACAATTCAAAATATTGCAAAATGTTTTGAAAGGTGACTTAGGGCCGGTTTATCAATGCAAGGATAAATAATTTAACTAGCAGATAACTTTTTAACTGCCAGTTAAAAGATAGAAAGCGTTTATCAAACAAAAGTTAACGTAAACTGTCAGATAAAATCGCCCAAAATTTATCCGTCACTTCAACTGGCAGATAAATCTAATATCCGGCAGTTAAAATATAAGTAGAAAATTTTACCCTCAAAAATTAATAAATACAATAAACAATTAATTAATTAAAATGTGGTAAGTATATTATACTGATATTTTGTATTACTTAATTCTATTTAAATAATACAATTTTTATAACCTAAAATGCATAGTTGCAGAATTTTTTAAACCGATTCTATATCCCTTATGTAAAATGCTTTATTACCCTTGTATTACGTATTATAGTTTTAACTACGGACATTATACAAGAAAAACAGACCAGAGAGATATAGATTTCCAGAATTTCATATAAGGGAAGCGTTGAATTCAATGAAGATATAATCAACCAGTTGGATAGTTGAAAGTTGATATTTCCCCGTTCTTAAAGACTAGATAATGGTTAAACATATTGATAAAATGAATAAAGATATTACATACAAAAATAAAAACGTATTATAATCATACAAATCATTACAATAGTGAATAAAATTGTTGTATAATGCAACATTCATGTCAAATGAAACATTCCGATTACAACAATAATATTTGTTGGTAGCAATAAATTAATATAGATTATAATATGAAATAATCAGTAAGAATGATTGCAACATTAATTCATAATTATAAAATTTGGGCAAGTACAACAATGAAGAATGTTGAATATACAGATATAAATAATTAGATGTTGCACCTTCGTTCTTAAATTTTCCATTACCGTTGATATCTTTTTTATGCATATTATGGTTCCTAGAACATATATTGTCATTTTATCAATATAAATATTTTTAATATACTTACCTATCAGTTTAAAAATATAACAATTCTGTATTTTGATGTACAATTCATACAATAATATCCAAAGTACTTCATTATTCTCAAATAATTAACAATAAAACCTATCCTATAAAGATCTGTCAGGTCTGTATTCTTGATCTGTCAAATATTTTGAAATTTGACACATGAGTCCCAAGCCAATCATCAAAGGTTTTTTAATTTCAGTGTTACCAATAAATAATTAAATGTAAGTTTGTTAACTGGCAGATAACTTTGTATTGATAAACAATCGTGTAAAGTTATCTGACAGTTAACGTTAACTGTTAGATTGTTATCTGGCACTTTTATCCTTGCATTGATAAACCGGCCCTTAATCCATTTTCTTAAAATTTAAGCACTGTCGCGCCTCTACAGTTTGCTTCTTGGAACTATGACAGTGTTTTGGCACATTCATTTAGCTGTCCGGTGCCTGATCTGACGGAAGGTAATGTGCTGGCCACATCAGTTTTTTTTTATTTATTTATTTTTTTTTGTTTAAGATTCTGTATGAATGTTTTGTTCTATATTGCATTTGCAAAATAAAATATCCTTCATTACCACTCTCCATCCTATAGAGCGAGGAATAGGAATCCCGCTAAAATTACATGATCGAATTTTAACATTTTTAGTACCTAATTAAAAACTGACACTCCTACTCCGTATCAAAATAGAAAGAACATTTTCGATTTTCAAGCTATTTGAGGAATAAGAAATGACACTTTCTTTAAAGCTCTGAGGCCTGCTCCTATCACTTCTAGTTATAGTGACAGTTAGTGCTAAACAGTTGTAATATTGCAAAATTGTTCTTACCACTTTTGGTTAGAGATAACTGAATGTTAAAACTATTGTTCGCATCGCTCTAACCTTCAGTTTAATTCTACTACTAATGGTTAATAAACTGTCATTTTAACTACATGTGGTAGCAGTGGTGAATTTCCGAAAAGGCGTAGGAAGCGCGCGGTTGGGGCCTCTTAAATCGATGGGCCTCAAATTTCAGGTATCAAAATAAAAAATTGGTTTACTGTATTATTACTATCATTTTCCTATTAAAAATAATTCATAATTTAATAGTATTCTCTGAATTAAATTGACAAATGAATAACGCCATCTATGCCATATGTTTTGTGGCGGCCCAGCAGGGGTCATATTTCAAACCATACGCAAGATGAGATAAAGAAAGAATATCTTTCAACAACTCTTTCAAAATACAGTTAAGAAATCGGAAGCCTACTTTCAACTTTTGTAATTCCCACTCGATTTTGACTTCTTCGCTTGTAAATTTTCAAAAAATACTTTAGTTTAACGGTAACCCAACACGCACAGAACACAAATTGACGAAATTTGGCTATATAATGTACTGTAATAGATATGTTATCTCTATTCGAGTGGTTGCAAGCATTTCGCGATAAAATGTGTATTAGTTTTCAAAAATAATGTCAAAATCAATATAAATTTTGCTTTCCGTTCTAATTCTTGTAGAATTTAATATTTTTCATGAATTTGCAACTATATGTACATAACCTTCAAAATAAAATTCTTGAGAGGTAGATTAAAATTCAAATATGTTTTTGTTGTATTTTTTATTAATAAACCCTGTTTTCAAAAAAATCGTATATGTATTTGGATTATTATTTTTCATTAATAATCTAGAGTGCGTGTTACAGTAAAACGTATGTGTAGAATGCTCACTGTAATGGTACTGAAAATAATAGGGGGGGGGGGCTCAAAATTGAAATGCGGTTGGGGCCTCTCAAGTACTAAATCCGCCACTGTGTGGTACTATCAGGCCAGGCCTAAGTGGTGGTAATTGTTGAGAATAATAATTTTAATATAGGTGTAGTGGTAGAATTTTAAGAAAATATTCGAAATGTGAATTTATTAAATAAATAAATATTATTAAAACACTTTTTGTTTATAGGTAAGAATTGAATTCGTATGAGAAGCGCGTATACAACTTGTTTTATCAGGCAGTTTCAGTTTACGATAATCACTGCATCACAAATGACTTTTATTTCTTGTTAATAATTCTGTTACTAATATGTTTTGTACTAGTGAAGGTAAAGGTGATGAGACATATTACAAAGTATTAATTAAAGTGTAAATAATATAAATGAACAATGTTCAAATTATGAATTTGATTGAAAATGTGTATATATCATGGATAAATTTATGTATAACAGTAATATGTATATTTATTGTAATTACTAAGAGAAAATATTTATCTTTAATTTCCAAGTTTGTGTGTAAATAATTATAAACAATTTGGCAGTTCGAGTTTGAATATCAGTGAATTATTAACAATGGTAAGTTTTTCTTTATTATCAACTTTGATATTCGTGACCTATATTCTGTATTCCTGCAAAGATAAGGAATGTAGCTACGGTTTATTACAAAATGAAATTTGGAAATATTAATTTGGGGATTGTGAGTTTGAAATTACCGATGTCTCGAGGGAGTAATACATGTCGCGTTAATTGCTATGTTTATACTTTCCTTCTAAGCCCCGGGATATTCGCAGAGTTAACGAACCATGCTTAGTTTCATAAATATTGTAATAGGATAAGCCTTACAGTCTACCAAGCAATAACGGCACAGCGGAGGTTAAGGTATTGAGTTTTTGCAACGCTAACTTGTGGAAGGAAAATCGTGGGTTTAAATCTCATATTCTCTCACTCTATTAACTGGTTTCAAAAACTGTAATATGTGAGTATAGTATGACTAGCGAATGAAAGTTGATGTTTATATTTTTTAATAGATGTGGTTTCTTTTGAAAATATTTCCCTATATATTTGATTTGAAAGGAAACTGACCCTTATGTATTCCATTACAGAAGATTATAATTGTATTCAATACCAGGAGGTATTTAAAATGACCTTAGCAACAGAATTCAGAGATGTTTTTTAAAAAATTAATACCGCTAATTTTATTTCGTTCGTCTCGTTAGGGGAAATTAAAAATAATCCTATTTCATAAAATTGCCAAAGTAAATAGTTTAAAGATCAAAATATTTTGTTATAATCAACATAAACGAAAAATGTTTAAAATATTTTAAACGAACCCCTGTTTTGATATTCAGTTACCCTAGTCGGCCATTTATTTTCAGCCAGACATACTACGTTTACATGCAGTTTTGAAAATGGTTTCGGTTTTCAGTCAAAATTACGCGAAACTGTTTACATGTAATTTTCAAAACAGGTTTACAGATTGATTTGAAAATAGTTTCGGCGCATGCGCATTTGGCCGATAACAAATCCTCTTCACTCCAAATTCTTCGTTTTGCTATTATTCCAATTATTTTTTCTACTTTGTACCACTACGCACTAAAACTACACAACTGTCAGTTTATTTGTAGGTTAGTAACACGAAGTAACACACAGCGACAGAAACGTTATGCTATGTACGCAAGCGCAATATCGAAACTGAATTTTAAGTGTTTACATGAGTAGTTTTGAAACTAGTTTTCAAGTCAAACCCATGAATTTTAGTTTTGGTTTGAGATAACTCAAAACCGTTTTGACACTGTATACATGGCGTTTTGAAAACTAAAAACGTTTTGAAAACGGTTTGAAAACTGCATGTAAACTCAGTAATTGTAATGTATTTCTGTGCTTTCCTAGTCCAGTATTTAAATGGGTTCTTGCAAAAATTTCATACTTGAATATTTCGTACAATTCTATTCTTCTCTAGGGTTTCAAAAGAAACTACATCTATAAAATAATTTACACGTCAACTTTCATTCGCTAGTAATACCATAACATTGTCTGAATTTTTTTTACTTTATGTACATAATATATTACGCATTAAACAGATTTAATATTAACAATGAGTTAACAGTTTGTATATTTGAAATAAATTGTGAAAAATTGTCAACCATCGAAATTTCTTCGCCCTCTCCCCTTCTTCCATTCCGTGTATTTCCCGTCAATAATAATTTTAGGCAAACAAAATATTTTTCAATGTTTGTATTTTAATTTAATATTTCTATTTGAAAAGAGAAATCGACTAACTGTTTGTTTAAGTAAATCAGTTATTGTATATCATACAAATATAGTCCCTTTGAATATTCACTTCAGCTGCTAGTAATTTTCTGGTACAATTGTATGGAAAAAATCTGGTGTGGGCAACACAATACCTTCCGCCATTTACAGCCCGAGTTACAAAACAGATTAAGTTAATACTTATTTTTGAATTAGCGAATTTTACTCTAATTTTGACAGTTTATTTCTTAAAATACAGTTGAATCTAATCCAAGTAACTACCTTTTCTTTAAACCCCTCAACAGAATGAAATCCCAATTTCAGAGTGGATTCACATTCACACACATCCATGCCTTAGTGGCATTCGAATCCAGAGCCCCGATGGCACTCATGACATGAGTCGTTGCTCTAACCATTTAGCCACCGGAGCTATAATAAAATGAAGATTAAATTTTAAATACCGGAATAAAATAGAATTCACTAATCCAAAAATTAGGATTAAACATTTTTGTGAATCGTTATTTTTTATTAATCTAAATACATACCTACATATTTACTTACGCACTGGAAACTGTTTTCAATTCCTTTTCTATTGTTCTATTTACTTCTTTCTTTTTAAAAAGGTTACTAATATTATTTTCAAATGATTAGTTCCTTGATAGTGACATTTATCTGTCAGTAACATACATTTGAATAACTGTGTTTTGTTTGTTTCAAGCGTAGGCTCTAGGATTTAAATTATAGATAATTTTATAAATTTATCCATAAAATATATAGAAAAAGTATTAATTCAAATCTATAGAAAATTTAATAATCTTTAATTTTTATAATAACATTAATATCGAAAAAATAACATTAAGGGCCACTTTTACAATCATTAGATAAACCTTGTATAACGCAATAGCAGGTATAAAATAGAAAATTGTATTTTACAAACCTCGGATAAACCTCAGATAGAATAAACACCAGTACGAGTATTTCTTATCCCATGGAAATCGGTCATATAAACCTCGGATAACTTTATCCCTTGTTCTTATGGATACCACAAACGATGTGTTGTTATTCATACGTTTGACAGATGTCAATCAAGTATTTTAACATCACTGTCACAATATTGAAGAAAAATAGTCGAACAAGAAGATAATTTTATTGTGTCAGTACCAACCTAAAGTGATTTAACGTAATTCTTGGTATAACTATCTTATAGATAAAAATTCATTGTAAAAGACAGTCTTGTTTATATAATTATATAATTATTAGGATAAAGTTATACCTCCGATAGCTATACCATAGTTTATCCATCAATTGTAAAAGTGGGCCTTATAGGTATTTTTCGAAGAAAAAATATTTTGAGCTTCTAGTAAAGTGCCATTTCCGGTTATCCGATTTTCACCAAAATCTAATGGGCTCTTTCCATTACAGAAAAAGTTCGAAATATAAGGTATCAAAATTTTCTGAATAATAGTATTTGAGTTGGAGTGGAGGATCCATACACACATACACACAGACATCATCGTGAACATGTTAAAATTGGATTCTAGGGACCTTAAAACGTGGTTATTTACCAAAATCTCGATATGCGATTTTTAGCACGATCCCTAGACCTCCCTTACCAAGGGTAGCGGGAGGTAAAAATCCTTTATAGTTTATGGTAAAAATATGTCGTCATTCCGATATCTGTGTAAATAATAATAATAATAATAATAATAATAATAATAATAAATACCTTTATTGGCGAATATTCAGCAATAGCTGTTCTTCCATATTAACCTTACATAATAATTATAATAACATGAACATAAAATTAGCAAATATAGCGAAGTGAACAGATAATAAGAGTGAATCAGAAACAAGAATTTAAATAAGCAATCAATAATAAATAAGATATAATATTGTGGTAATGAGTACAAGGACTTCAAAGGAGTGACATGTCATTTTGTAGTAACAATTTTTTTACATTCTTAACAAAAGTAGCAGGCTTGAGAGAAATAATTGTGGGTGAAATCTTATTGAGAGTCGTAGGAATAGTATAAGAAAATGTGCGGTAAACAATGCGGAATGGAACTTAGGGATGTGATATTTCAAATTATTCCTTAAATTACGGCTATGATGATTACTACGCATAGTTAATTTGTTATAAAGATACGAGGGAGATTTATTCTGAATTACGCGATGTGCCAAAGAAGCTATATGCAAACATCTAGTCTGTTTCATATCCAAGCAATTGAGATCTTTTAAATAAGGCGAAACGTGTTCATGTCTTTGCAAGCAGATTATTACGCTGAACAATGAATCTTTCGAATAATAAATAAATTTCACACTACACTAATTTGGAGTGGAGTGTTTATATTAAATTTAAAATGTTTTCAAAAACTGATTCTGCGAAAAAGCAAACACTCATAATGTTATTTTGCGGTAATTATTTACCTCATTTGTGCCTATGTGTGTGTGAAAAATACATATCGCTCGGTTGCACTGCTATTGTAAAATTTCGAACATGGCAACACATTAGTTGGTTTTGATTTCAGTTTAGCAAATTAAGCATAACTGCGCACAAAACTAATCTGTGTAAACTATTTTATGCTTTGTGACAACTATAATGTTGTAGGTAACAATAAAATATCGATTTTCAATTCTCGTTTAATCACAGTTCAACATAACGACCAGCTGTTCACCCTTTGAACTCGTTACTAGCGAAAATATTTTTCTCTCGAAATAAATTGAATATTGAGCTGTAATATGAAACGAATTTGTTATAAAAATGTTTTCTTTTTATTATCTCATATAGGTTAAAATAAAATAACAAACAATTATTGTTGACGCAAATAAAATGTTATGAAACTTTCATCTCGCTTGTTATTTTAACAAAAGAAAAGCTTTTATATAAAATAATATTTTCATATTTTTTTCTCAATATGAAATTGATATTGTAGAAACATTTCCCTTGATGAATGTACATGTGTGTTAATGTTTTATTCTCTTTATTAATATTTACCAATATAAAATATATATAAATACAGAGGTATAACGCGTATATTATTATTCACGAAAGATGACTATTCAAGGTCATTTGTACGAAGAAAGAATACACATCACTTTACAACAGTAGCTTAGCAACATTTTGTAATAGAAAGAGAAAGATTATTTGACCTATGTCTATTTAATTTATGTATGTGTGTCAGATATACGTAAATAGTGGCATTACTTTCTAACAAACTATAAATAACAATGACGAATGTCGTAGAATTACAGATACCTAATTATCTACTACACTGCCCTCTGTGCTAATATTTACCCAGTGGCGTTGACGTTTAAATCAAATTATTATTCCTTGTTTTATAGTTGTCTGTTTTTGAATTTTGCAAAAACAAATGTAAAGAATATAAATCTTTCAGAAAGGCATTATTCAAAAAGAAACAATTTTCATAGAAATATCATAGACAACATACAATTATTGTTGCATGGTAGATTGGTGGACATTTTTAATGACTCTAAAATTAATCACTGACTTACTAATGAATAGTTAATAATTTTATAAATCTTCTAATTTGATGCCAAAATAATTTGTGAAAAATGACAGTTTCACTGCGCATATAATTTGCAACCAACGCAATCTCACAATAACATATACACACCTCAGAGTTTCTTCTGTCGCCATGAAAAGAACATCGTTTATTGATTCGTTTTACTGAAACTAGCAATAAATTTTTAGATTTAAATTTAACCAAACTTCTTTCCCTTGTCAAATTAATGGATGATTTTACGAATGACGTCATGCGATACCAGCGCATTGTAAAATATGTGAATTATCAATACAAACAGAATATTACTTCGAATACCAGAGAATAGTTGTGTTCGTACAGTTGTTGAGTAATGTTAGCTTTGTGGTAAAATATTATAGTTATTTTAACGGAAAATGATTTGTCGGGTGCTATTGATTTCGCTTACCGAACGTAGGGGCTCATTCTGTTTTAGAATTGAAACGGTGGTTAGAATGCCTAGGATTAAAAAGAAATGGTAACAAGGCTGTTTTAATGCATATATATATATATATATATATATATATATATATATATATATATATATATATATATACCGGGTGTCTTAGGCCGACCGACACATAGGAGGTTTACATGTGAAATTAGTTAATTGTGAATAGTATCTCCCCAGTGTCTATTGGGTTGAAAATTCGTGTACTTAAAGGGGGATACTAATTCTATGGATTACAGTCCAAATTAGCAAATTGAATGTATAATATCAGAGAAAAATAAAGAAATTTGTAAAACTTCCAGGATTGTTATTAATATCTCGCAAAAACTGGTTACCAAGTAACAGCCTAAATAGCATAGTGGTAGCGTGTGCACCTTGTAATTAACAAAACTCTGGGAGGCTGGGTGCGAAACCAGCCAGCAGTAAAATGTAATTTTTATTTTTCAAAATAATTTTTATTGTTAATATGTTTTTAATTTTTTGTTGAAATTTAATAAAATCTATACGTTATTATTACAAATATTTATTGTAATTATTTAACTGTATGTTATAATGAATGTGATTTAGATTTTACAAAATACGTATATTTTATGCTTTGAATAATGTTTATATTTTATTAAAAGTCTATAAAAGATTAAAAACATTTTAATAATAAAAAATTATTTTGAAAAGTAAAAATTAAATTTTGCTGCTGGGTGGTTCCGAACCCAGTGACTTCGAGTTTTGTTTATTACGAAGCGCAAAAGCTACCGCTATGCTATCTGTACTGTTACTTAGTAACCATTTTGTCCGGTATACGAACAATAATTCTGGATATTCTACAAATTTTCTTATTTTTTTCTAATATTACACGTTTAAATTTATTAAATTGGAATGTAATTCGTAGAATTAATATCCTCCAATAAGTATACAAAATTTCATCTCACACTGGGGAGATATTATTCACAATTAACTGATTTCACATGTTAATCTCCCATGTGTCGGTCGGCCCCCCGTTTTTTGATGACGTCTTTCATCCAGTCTTGTCCTGACCCTAAAGCTGGATTTATAATGAAGTTACGCAAAACGTAACGCAGTTGCAGTAAAGTAGAAAGTAAAGCAAGCGAACTAGCTGATTTATATTAAACCCAAAAAGATTTACTGCTAACCAATCAGAATAATATGCAAAAATTTCGGCATTTTCCGTCCATCTTCGATATATCTTGCCTGAGCTTCGGCACTAACTAGCAATCTTATAAGCTTTTAATAGGTTTTTGTTGAGCATATAGAAAATGACACAATATTTGTGAAATGACGTTTATTTACACTTTTAGTAGCATGTACATATTCATCACACTAATATTAACATCGAAAGATTTTGTCTATAATAATTGTATTTCTAATGGAAGCATAGAACAGGATTTATCTCCGATGTCTACATTACTAAATGTATTACAGCATTAGCAATTTCTTCCCACACTTATTGTTTTTTACTTCCTTGTACGAAGTAAAGGAAGTATTGTAATCGCGAAAAATTTCGGTTTTGAGATTTCAACGGAAATATCCATTTTGACCATCCCTGAATCCATTCTGACTAATTTCGTCGTGACGTCTGTACGTACGTACGTACGTACGTACGTATCTCGCATAACTCAAAAACGGTAGGCCGTAGAAAGTTCAAATTTTGTATTTAGAACTTCTATAACATCTAGTTGTGCACCTCCCTTTTTGGTTATTATATAATTTCCAGAAATGGTACTTTATTTGAAGCCTATAATAGATTTTAATGAAAAACTATATTAAAATATAGTCCAAAACGTTTCAAATTTGGTATATAAGACTTTTATATCAATTAAAATAACATGGTAGATTTTGGTTAAAACATGCTAACCGGAAGTGATATATTACTTGAAATTGTTAACAGTTTTTCTTGAATAAAATGGTTTCATTCTGATTTTAGAAATAAATGTTTCAAATAAGAGTTTTAGAGAATTAAATTTTGCGTCTAGCACATCAAGTATTATTAAATTAGCCCTTTGTATAAGCGAGATATGTAAATTTAAAACTTATATACTTTTTGGTATTTGTAATGAAGCTTGCTATGGATTAGGACAAAAAATAACAAAAAATAAAAAATAGATGTTAATGTCAAATTACATCAAACACGTGCAATTTTATAATTGGGTCTATACTTCATCTTCATATTGGTCTTGCGTACAAGGAAGTCGTGTGGTGTCCACATCAGATTTTTTATTATTGTTTTTGAAATCTTTAGACGATTTATCGTATAAATTTTTTATTTATTTCGATAACTTGAATTATTTTCCTATTCATATATATGTCAAACAAACAATTCTGACAGATGAGTCGGTAGAGAATATCGGTAAAATGGATCATGCCCTCATTCTCAGCGCAATATTTAAAATGCTGACTTCTGATTGGCCAGCGGTAGAGAAGTTTAGGTAAAGCAACGCAGAAAGATGAAAGTTGGGCAAGTCTTGCGTTGCGGCTGTTACGTTACTGCTTACTTTACTTCAATATAAATCATCCATAGCTGTAGCACATGATCATCTTTTTACCTTACCTACTGCGTTCGCGTGACCTCTTACGTTGCGTCATTATAAGTCCAATTTAAGTCGTCTAACAGAACCTTTTCATTTCTGCTTTCTTTCTGAACCTTTCTGCACGATGCCTAAATGTTTCCTCTTCTCTCCCGCATAACCTGTACCTTCTCTCTTCACTTGGCAATCAGTATTTGTTGTTCGTCTCTTCATTACCACATCTGAATCTGGCAATCATCTTGATCTAATCTAATCTACTACCTTATATTTTTTAAGGTTTACTATTTCTTAGCACTGGTTAAATACCGTATTGACTGTTAAAACATGATTGAATCAAAGCTGCATCGTTTTAATTTAAATATAACGGAAATGTAATAATTCTACGATTAGTCATGATTCAGAAAATACCCTTCGGTAATTTGAAAGTAAAATGAATCAATTAGCCGAAATTTGCTAGGGCGTCACTCATTCTTGTCAGTGTTGGGATCATTTTTCTTCGGGCCGGAAATTATTGACAAAATATCTCCTGGAGGCTAATAGAACGTTAAAGTCTGCGGCGGGATTTTGACAGGCTGGGAGTATAACTGCGGAGTCTGTGTCTGTGCGTATACGAAGATTCCGCTTCGGTAGAAATAATTCCGCGGCATTAGCGTCACGTCAGAGAGTGAAGTTTTGCATCCAAGCTAGGGACGTGACAGAACACAATTCACGAACGTATCGCGCTGGAAAAGACAACGAAATTGGATCACCCAAAAACAAAGACGTTGATTAATGAAAGCGGAGAGCCGAGCTCTCGGCCGAGCTGTTCCTCGCGCGTTGTGATTGATCGGATTGCTTCGGCAACACAACAACCCGACAACATGCACTCATATGCCGCCCAACTCGCCAGGACAAATCATTGGGATTTAGAGTCCGAAACTCAAAACTGAATTGACTTGTTCGCACAAATAAACTGAAGTTTATTCTATTTCTTATAGACCAGGGGCTAGTGCTACGTGAAAAATGTATCATGGTATTCCAAATACTGACCCTTTTTTAAAAACCCTGGAGAACGATTTGCTGTCTTCCCCGGAAAAAAGACGATCTACCCAGCTGTGGGTCATGACCCAAAAATGTTCAAAAAATTGACATTTTAGAATCAAGGTATTCTGTATGGGACTTGCAATATTAAGTATATGTAAATGTTAGCCGATAATCAATGCCAGACATTTTCTAACGTTACGGGGGGCGGTAAAGTCTTTTATTGCTGTGCATTTTATCTAACAAAAATTGTTCATGCCATTCCATCCGGGATTTAGTCAAATGACAATTTTTACCCTACAAGACACAAAAAAATTATGACCAGACACCCTACTTGTATGTATGGGTCACAGCACCCTTGCGATTTCGTCGGCCGCTTAAAGTGCGGGCGGTGTTTGATAGTTTTTCGAAAAGTCGTTGCTAGGCAATAGTCACGAAAGCCCGCAATTTTCAATTTATTCCTCACTCTTATTTATTACTGAAAATTTTCTAATGTAATTTAGAATGTAGTCAGTATGGACATAAATTCTGCATTCTCTTTAGGCTATTTATATTTAATTTTCCGTTTCATTTGACTAGAAAATTAAATGGAAAGTTTTAATTTTCTTTCATTGTTTATATAATATTAATTCCTTAGGGTTAGTTGGTTAATATTTAATACATAAAAACTTTAATTGATTTGTTAAAAAACAAAATAACACATATGCTTTCTTAGAAAATTGAAATTATTTTTTTGATTTTAATAAATTCTGTCTACGGACTAATATTTTTACCTTCCGTCACCTTTAGGTAAGTAAGGTATTATCTTTGGTCAAAAAATTCGGTGGTGAGTTTTTGATGAATAAGCACGTTTTAGAGTCCCTGGAATAAGATTTTACTATTTCTACGACGATATCTGTATGTATGTATGTATGTATGTATGTATGTATGAATGTATGTATGTATGTATGTATGTATGTATGTATGTATGTATGTATGTATGTATGTATGTATGGATGTATGTATGTATATATGTATATATGTATATATGTATGTATGTATGTATGTATGTATGTATGTATGTATGTATGTATGTATGTATGTATGTATGTGTGTGTGTGTGTGTGTGTGTGTGTGTGTGTGTGTGTGTGTGTGTATGCGTGCGTGCGTGTGTGTGTGCGTGTGTGTGTGTGTGTGTATGTGTGTGTGTGTATATTCCTTTTCTTTACAACCATGTGAAAAGATGATTTGATTTTGGTTATAGTTGCTCAACCTGAAGTACCCTAATTTTAAGATTTAACAGTTTTTCTTGAAAAACACTTAAATATTTTTCCATATTTACTGTTGTTATAAATATGAAAGAATATTTTATTTATTATGATTTGTTTACATTTTATACTTCATATTTAATGGATATAGAGTTAAAAATTATAAAGAAATTAAATTTCCGCTATTATATTAAGAAAATTTTGATTGACAGATGTCAGTGTTAAGTGCAATTAACATCTTTGTGTTATAATTTTACAGGTAATAAAGAATCTCTTAGGCACATAAAACTTTATGTATGGAATTTGTACAAAATACATAGAACTGACAGAAGGTATTGTAATATGGAATCTTGTGCAAAAAACTTTCTGTATGAAATTTGTACAAAAAATGGAACTGACGGAAGGTAATGTGCTGGTCACATCAGATTTTTTTTCGTGATATTGTAAGTATAACAACCACAAGTAAAAATGTGAACGAGACTTATTGGTTTATTTTTCTAATCTTGATCCCCTGTGCTTTGCCACCTCAAGTAACCATCCCTAACTCCGCCGTGGCTGAAATTCAATTAGTTCGAGTCTTATTGGCTAAAAAAATCCCCCAATGTGTTCGATTATCGAAGGGAAAATTGCGAGTGACGTGTATTTATTGTTTCTCCTTTAATGAACGTTTTTGTTTAATATTTGAAATGACTATTTCTTTTCCTCGGTTGCGCGGGTCAAACCTTACGTGATTTATTATTTGTCGTTTCTCTCTTTATCTGTGACTGATTGGCCACTTACTAGTGTTATTCTTACTCGAACTCTGCAAATGATCTTCGATATTTTATGTCTTATCAATTTACTTTACCGTTATTGACTTCTATCTGGTTTTCATCTAGTAGAAAATAAAAAGTAGGAGCAAGCCATTATTATCAAGTATTAGTCAAAGAGAAATATTAACCATATACTTACTTTTTACTTATTTTAGAAAATATATCAAAATGAATGAAACATTTTTATATTTGGTCACGGTTTGATATAGCGAGTAGGCAATTCTATTTATTTTCTGCGTAATGGCGCAACACCGGGCGATGGGAATTAAGGGCCGGTATTTCCATCTTCGGATAAAGTGCTGGATAGTGGCGCCGACTTTTTATATTTCTGTCGGGTGCTCGGAACCTAAAAATAATTATTATATACAATGGGGTCTCGTGGCCGCGTGCCTGAGCGTCTGGTCGCGAATGTGGGGAACCGGGTTCGATCCCGACCGACGCCAAATATTTCGAATTTTAAATAGCACAAAATTGACCCCTGTGGTGCTCTCTCCACGCCAGCAATGAGTGCCCGTGAGGTGACGCCTGGTAAACGCCCTCACGGTACAAATATGTCATCATCATTACCGATACCTGCGAACAAAGCAGATTGGCACACCCAGCAATGGGTAATATGCTGTGATGATATATTTATTTTATTTTATATACAATGGTGGCTTGTGCATCAAAACTTTGGTGATGCAAGGTATTCAAGGAAAAAAGGCGTCGCAGGCGAAATTTCTTTTCGTTAAAGGTCAAATGCCTTATAATTGAAAGTTACATTTTTTCAAGGATGTGAAGCTGCATGTTTTTCTCCTTTGATGTATAAAAATATATTGTCAGATCATACAACATTTTAAAAAAGAAAATATATTTAACAGATTGTTGACGTATAAACTGTCTAAACACAACACAATGTGGCACGATTATTATACAGGACCTACGTTACATTACAGTAAACGTGCTAGACAGGTTACGTTTATGCTCGGTGTTCGAATGCAGTATGCACTTATGTGTTCTGTATCGTACCTACCATGTTAATTTTTACAGCCTGTTAAAATTTATAGCCAGTAGAAACAAATGTATTATGTCATTTAAATTTTTTATTGTGTACTATTATTAGTATTGAAATAATTTAAACAGTATGTTAAAATTAACACGGCGATTATAGATTACACCCCAAACATTTAATCTGGCTTGCAAAAATGTACAGTAGATGTTAAACCATTATTGTCAAGCGATAGGGCACGCGTCTACAAGCGCATGCGCGTACAGCCGGTAAACGAATAGTAAATCAAATGAAGTTGGCGCATGCGCACAAGGGACCGTGTCCACGCACATATATAATGTTCCGGACATTTCCTGTCTTTTAGCGGTATAGTTTAATAGGTATATTCGTATATATCGTTTTCTATCGTGCGATCCTGTCGGGTGCGGAGCCCTGAAGCACCCACAAAGTCGGCGCCACTGGTGCTGGATAACTTATCTGTCGGATAAATAAACAATATCGCATCGAAAAATGACATTCAATATAATTCACATCATTTATGCTTTTATTTCGATGCAATATTTTATCATTTATTTGACGGATAGTTATCCTGAACTTTATCCGGAGGTGGAAATACCGACCCTAAGTCGACAATGGTTATTTGGGCGACTGAAACTTAAAAATTATGCACGTTTGGTAGGCATACATTTAATTAATTCAGTGTCTGATCGCGAATCTGGGGAACCGGGTTCGATCGATTATTTTAAAATATAATCCAAACGTTTTCAAACTTGGTATATAAGACTTTTATGTCAATGGGAATAACATAGAAGATTTTGGTTAAAATAGGCGAGCTGGAAGTGATATATTACCCGAAGTTGTTAACAGTATTTTTAGAATAAATTGGTTTTATTTTGATTTTCGAAATAAATACTTCAAATTTCAAATAAGAGTTTTAGAGAATTTTAATCTAAATTCGAAATATCGAATTTTTAACATAATTCAAATTTCATACCCATTCAAAATTCCAATTTCGAGTATTTACAAAGTTATAATTACATATTTTCAAGAGTAAATTAATTGGCATTTATTGCGCTTTGCTTTGTCATTATTAAATTCAAAATAATATTTTCAATTTGTACTTCGCGGCGACATGTTAATTAAGAATATTTTACTTTCAACATATAGCGACAAATCTCAGTGTTTGTACTCAGAGAGCAAGTAAACAAATCATGGCATTGTAAAAAACGAATAAATAGATGACGGCATCAACTATCGAATTACAAAATTCGAAAAATATTCCGAATTTGGAATTCGAAAAAGTATAATGCTTATTTTTCGAATTTCGAATATTCCAAAATTCGAAAATTCGAATTTTGTCAACAGCTATTATTAAATTAGCTCTTTGTATAAGCGAGATATGTAAATTTAAAAATTATATTTTTTGGTTTTTATAATAAAGCTTGTTATGTATTAGAACAAAAAATAATAAACAAATAATGTTAATGTCAAATTACGTCAAATACGTGCAATTTTGTAATTGGGTCTATACTTTATGTTGGTCTTGTGTACAAGGAAGTCGTGTGGTGTCCACATCAGATTTTTTTTTATAAAAACAACCCTTAAATATATTTTAGTTTATAAATATATGTAAACTGCAATGTGCCTACAGTGGAGAAAATGAAAAGGATGTTGTAAATAAAATTAAATAAAGAACAATAGAAAATTCCTACTCTTCTCTATTGTACCTAGTTATTAAGTTCATGATATATTCTTGTTGCTAATACTAATTATATTTTTCCTTTGTTTCAGGTGAGTAAATATTCTTTCCTTCTACATAAAGAAGTACAACGACCAAGGTATGAAAATTTAATTTTTCTCCTTCAGTTGTACTCGGATTTGTATAATTTATTGTTGGTATTATTATTAAAATAAACATAAAATATTTTCATGGTTTAAGTTTAAAGCATGCAGGTTTTATATTGATTGTTCTGTAAAAATTAAGATTCAAAATTGTCAATCATTATTTACCTAAAAAAAAATTTTAATGACAAATTTCTCAAGATAAGATCACCGGAAAAATATTATAACTAACACGTATTATTCTCTTGTCTTCAATAGGGTATTCTCTGAGAACTACCAATATTAAAAATTTATTAAAAATATTAGTATTGATAGGTAAACAACAGGGAAAAAACAAAAAAACGTATTATAAATTAATTTTTACAAAAGATATAAAGCATTTAAATTTTGATGATGTACTAGATGACCTTCCAGTGGGAAACCAGTTGAAATCCCTACTCCATGTTCGAATGTGATAAGACGCCGCATGAACCAGGGACCGGAAACCGAACCGAACCTGAACCGAAAACCATTCCGAACCCACCTTTTTCGGAACTAAACCCACTATTTTCGTTTTTAGTTCTGTGTCATATAATTACCTTTAAACAAAACCTATATTTTTATTACTTTATTTCATTATTTGAAGATGAGGAAAATTTATTAGAAAGCTCGTGAAAGATAATGAAAAAGCCCAAGCAGAAATATTAAAATTAAAATAAACCAAACTTACAAGTACACAGTTTTTAAAAATTATGAAGATCCAAAGACTTTCAAATACTGCTAATTATTTTTGAGAGGAACAAAAATTGTTTCACTCTGTGACGTTACGCAAATTGATTCAGAAGTTATAGGTACCTACACAAGTTAGCATTTTTCTAACTTCTACGACCAAATATGTCTGAAGAAATATAAGATTAAATGAAAATTTATTTAGAAAATAAATTAGTTGGTACGAATATTTTTAATGTAAATAATTGTTCTTGGTTTTCAGTTTTACTATTTACCAAATAGAGTAATATTATCTTGTTATTATTGAGCAGATCGTCTTTTATTTACCATACTTGTATGTAAAATTGTTTTATGTTAGATATTTTTTTTATTTTTCAAACTTGAACCGGAACTGAACCGGTACCGAACCACCTAAAAATGAACTTTCTGAACCCGAACCGAATCTGAACCCAATTTTATTTTCATTTCTGAACCTGCACCCAAACCGAACCCATATTTCTGCGGTTTCCGTTCCCTGGTATGAACCACTAATAGTACACCGTTGGTACTGTATAACACTATCCCGTGACACAACAAAATCAAATTTTAAAAATTAATATCTCGCTTATTAAAAGGAATTTTTAACTCGGGTTTTCACATGTACTCCTAGATATAACTGTTCTTTAAGAAACATAAATAAAAAAAATATGAGAGAATACCCTCGCCCTTATTACACATTTGGTAGTAAAATATCTGTAGATACTTAGATATTATACTTACAAAAAAATTAACAATCTGAAAATAATTATATGCCATAAATTTATTTTTTATTTTCACTTTCATTCATGTATACATGCTCATCACTTAAAATTATTAGTTCTTGAAAATATATATATATATATATATATATATATATATATATATATATATATATATATATATATATATATATATTGAAAACACGTGGCGTTGTATTTGAAAAGCACATGACTTCACTTACGAAGTTCTCATAAATAATAAGTTCATATTGCCTTAAAATATAACAAAGAAATCTGGGCCGCAAAGCGAACGATCACGGAGCTTTTCTTTTGGCGGTATGCATAAAAGTTCTAGAAGCTATTGAATTATGCTGTATGTCGGAAATATAAGCACAAGTATGTACATCTGTTGGAGTTGAAAGACAATTGAATTTCCCGCTGTGAGGAAAAACATAAGAGCTGTGGGTCGGTATTAAGCAGTTCCTGCGTGTTCGATGGCGCGTCATTCCCTCAACACCTCGCAGACTTGTCACCATCAGATTTCAATTTCGCGACGTGCTTTTTCTCACTTGTTTCGCTCTTGAATTATTAAACAAACGGGTAAAACGTGACGATTCTCTCTAAGGACGGCGTCGACAAAAAACCAACGATTTTCATATTCCTCTGGGCCCGCGTGGAGACCGAATAAGTATATTTGAATATCTCTCCGTTTCGCACATCGTGAAAATGTCACATCTATGCATATTGCATAAGTATTGGTTTTATGTGAAAGTAAAAAAGGAAAATCTATTCGCCAAAAGGCCTTCCCGGCCAGCTGTTTGCCGGGATGGAGTTTAGTTTCTTTTGCTAGTGGTATCTCCTACGCCAAGCGTGAAATGCCTGTCAGTTAACTCTTTCCTATATCTAAACATTTCCGCATTAAAATCTAAATCATCTTCAGTTCGGTTTTTTATTTTCTATATGATTTGACTGCCCCGAGGGCACTCTTGACATGGGCGTTGCTCTAATCATTGAGCCACCGGAACTATAATAAAATGAAGATTAAATTTTAAATACCGGGATAGAATAGAATTCACTAATCCAAATATGAGGATTAGCTTAAATATTTTTGTTTATCGTTAATTTTTATTAATCTAAATACATATTTACATATTTACTTATGCTGGAAACTGTATTGAATTCCTTTTATGTTGTTCTATTTACTTTTTCCTTTTTAAAACGTTACTAATATTATTTTGATATGATTCGTTCTTTGATAGTGACATTTATCTGTCAGTTACATACATTTTAATAACTGTGTTTTGTTTGTTTAAAGGATAGGCTCTGGGATTTAAATTTTAGATAACTTTATAAATTTATCCATAAAATATATAGAAAAAGTATTAATGCAAATTTATAGAAAATTTAATAATCTTTAATTTTTATAATAACATTAATCTCGAAAAAGTAAAATTTAAAGGTATTTTTCGAAGAAAAACAATTTTGAGCTTCTAGTAAAGTGCCATTTCTGGTTATCCGATTTTCACCAAAATCTAATGGGCTCTTTCCAATTCAGAAAAAGTTCGAAATACAAGATTTCAAATTTTTCTGAATGATAGTATTTGAGTTAGAGTGGAGGATATACACACGCACACATACACACAGACATCAAGTGAAAATGTTAAAATTGGATTCTAGGGACCTTAACACGTGGTCATTTATCAAAATCTTGATATGCGATTTTTTGCACGATGCCTGTTGTACCTTACCAAGGGTAGCGGGAGGTAATAAATTCTGATGGAAAGGTTTCAGTGTCAAGTGCAATTGACATGTATGTTTGTGTTATAATTTTACTGGAAACTTTCTGTATTGAATTTGTATAAAATACATACAACTGCCTTAAGGTAATGTACAAGAAATAGAATCTTTTGCAAAGAACTTTCTGCGTGACATTTATACAAAATACATAGAACTGACGGAAGGTAATTTGCTGGCCAGATCAGATTTTTTACTTATTTCTTTAATATTTATTTATTTATTTATTGTAAATTCACTCTACAGGATAATATCCCAATTACAGAGGAATTGTTTCACAGAATGTACAGAAATTTCGTCGCTTGACGCGCGAGTAGTGACACCTTACAATAAAAATAGAAAAAGTAAAAAAAAATACATATATATTTATAAACTATTATTAAATTTAAATTATAAATTAGCGGTATTCAATATCATAAAGTTTACAGTAAAGTAATAGTTATTTTTGGCCTCCTAAAGTGTAAACATAACAATCACACGTCGTTGGCGTCCATGGTAGTTGCGATTTTACACATGCCATGACTTTACCGCACCGAATAAAGTAATACACACCCATATTTTTAAGTTTTAATAGGCCACTAATAAAGAAATCTACTTTGTAATAATAAAGAGTGCCTACAAAAACGCTAGCTACCGCAATTTTCGTACAATAATAGTAAATAAATAAATAAATAAATAAAATTGAATTTCTTTTAATTTAATCCGCCAGCGCCATCTTTTGGCATAAGTCTCAGTCGGCAATGTCAATATGTCAAAATTGTCAAATGATAAAATAAGTGGAATGATTGATGAGAATTATTTATTTTATTTCAAATGTTTGAAATTAATTTTAATGAAGAATGTCGAAAAGGGTAGGTAACATTAGAATCATTCATGTAGTCTGTAGGAACTACGTATGTAGGAACTAATCTACCTAACCTTAATTTCCTTCCAGCATAGCAGCATAGACAATAGACATCCCTAATAAATAAAATAATCAAAGTGCAAATTCTTGGTCTTGTCCCAACCCAACCTCTCAATTGTTGACTTTTTTTCGTCACATCACCGTATGAAAACTTGATAATATCTCTTGTAACAGGCATTTGATTTTTCAGGGAGTAATTCCGATGAAACATTTGTTGCTTGTTCACGTAACTCTGGCGGAGTAGATGTTATAGATTCGTCACTGTCTGACATTTTTCTCTTTGATAGATATGATTACAAATATAACAAGAAATACAATTTTTTGATTATTTTGACGTTTCGTTGGTTTTCAAAGCGCCTTGATGCTGAGCCTACAATAAATTGTTTTGATAGCAGCTCGCTTAATGACAACAATGGTTGAAGGTTAACAAGCAAAATTTATAGACAATACATATTTTAGTAGATATCTCGGCCAAAAAATTTAATACATAATGTGTGCGTTAGGTATTTGTACAACGCTCGGTTTTATTGCAGCACTCCGCTGCGCGTCGTGCTTCAATATTAAACCTCGCGTTGTAAAATGACACCTACCGCACATATAATGTAAATAACTATTATAGAACTTAATTCGTGCCAATTATGTAAAAAGTGACGTATCATAACGTCATACAGTTCAATTGAACTTTTTAAAACAGAATTAGATAAATGTTATTTTTCTGTCTTCTTTAATGTGTTGATTATTTTTAGATCTATTTTCCATCGTAACACTTTTAGATATTCCTTGGCTGTAACTCTTTCATTCTATTTATTTTTCCCGTTTGGTTGTCTTTTTCAATCGTTTTGTTATTTATTATCATTATTTTGTTCTTATCAATGTTAATTTCCTTTTCCATCTTTTCTATTCATTTCATTTAGTTATTAACTTGTTCATTCATTCTGGAATATGAATCCGATTCACATATAAATGAAAAATTACGTCCCAAACAATTTAGTTACTAGAAAGATGTACTTGTGGGTAATACGTGTTTATGTCTATATGCCAGAAGCTAATCACATAATCGCATTATAATATGTAGTATTAGTAATTCAGTAAACAGCAAATTAATTGTATGATTGATTGATTACCAGATTATAACTGTTTCTTTGATGTCAATCTGATTACAATATTAATCACAGTTGTCAGTGAATATAAATTCTCTTACACCTACAGCAACATGGTGATGAATTATTGGTCCTTGAATAAGAATATCAATATCAAGCTTAGAAGTATTCAAATATTAATTCAAAAACAAATACGAAATTTGTTCATTGTTGCTGTGGTAAAATTGATTATTAATTAATTTCGCGCTACTTATTTTTGCATTTATGTATTTCCTCAATGGTTACTAAACATGTAAATGGTCTATAATATTCCGTTATTATTTTTGCTTGTCGACGGAACTTAATAAATTTTATTCACAATCGTTATAGGCGATGTGCACATTTAGAGCGTCAGCGCCTCTAACGGCTACATTGACATTTTTGATTACTGAATCAATTTTGACATTTCGAGAAAGTGATACATTTTACAATTTTATTTTGAGTTGTTGCTATTGTGTATGGTATGAATATTATACATCATAGTATATTTAAATGAATAAAGAAAATATTTAAAATGCTATATATGTGATGTGACAATCAAAAAAGTCAAAATACCAGCGAAGGTACTGTGGCAGAAAATATAATTTTTCTTATAATATGTGTGATTTCTGCAAATCATTTTATCATATTTAAATTTATATTATAATTTATAATATTAGTTAAATGTTACAAGATGCACAATACATGGAAATTGAGATTAAAAACTTGGAAAACTTGAATGATTGGAAAGAAGAAAATTTCTACATATCACGATATCAGTGTATGATGTTAGCATCTTTCTTTTATATTCGCAATAAATGAAGAAGATTCTTCAATGAAAATATACCAGGCTCTAAGTGAAATCAGTTGCACAAGCTCGGAGTAGAAAATGCACGAAAAATACGAACCATGTGAATTTCTATCTTTAACATTAACATTACATGTACAAAATCTATAATAAATAGACGAATTATGTCAAAAATAGACTTCTATTTCATACAACTACAAGCATTATACAATTTTAAGTCAATTTTCTGCTTCTTGTATTATATCTTGTTCAAATGTTAACTTAAGAAACACATTTTTATATAATTCATTATTGCAATCAGACGACTATTGTTGGAAATTTATTCATGCGATAAGTATCTTTTACAATGAGAAAATATGTATACCTAAAGAATTTTTAATGTTAGTAGAAGATATCTGTTGAAAATTTATTTTTTCTACAGTCTATATAGAAAGTAGCCATTTGCGCTCTCTTTTGTCAACGCAAAATGTCACTTTGCCGCTCTAGAGCGACAAAGTAGAAAAAACGCTCGCTCCTCAAATTTCTAACTATACAATGTTGAGAAATGTTACTTGGCTACATTCTTAATGGAAACGTTTAGTCAGGAATTAATGACACTGTAGTTACACATTACCCACAAGTCAATCTGACATATAACTGCTCTGTCGGTATGTTACATAACCAAACAAAATGCCCCACTGCTGTGAAAATAAAATAGGGCATTCATTTACAAAAACGAATGTATAAAATGCTTAGATTAGATTGAAGCAATAGCTCAAGAAGAATGGAAAATACCGATAAATAAAAATAAATAAAAAATAAATTTTTGTTATGGTGGTGGACCCCATTGTGGCGACTGTAGAAAAAATCTTGTGTGTGTTTCGAGCGCAAATGGACATTGCCGATTTCGAGAGAATGCCGCGCGACGCATTTCTCCTGCGTCGCGCGGCAACAACCTCTCAATCGACAATGTCCCATTTTGCGCTCTTAATACACAAATAGCTATTCTTGTACATCTGTTCCTCATATAATCTTCTAGGAAATTTATAAAATTTGTTACTTCAATCGGTAATTTTGTAAGAATTATTACACCCCCCACTGCAAATAGAAATTGCAAAATTATTCTGACATAAAACATAGCCTTGCTATGTTTCAATGAGTAACCACTTTGTCATTTTTGTCCGCTGTCGGCGCTGACTACTTTTGTGCACACCCCCTATAGTAATATGTCGATTCCTAACCTTTTAGAGGTTGGGAAATTCGGGATTCCTAACTGGAATGACAGTCTCTTGGGTTGGAAATAACTGAAAACGCTTCCACCCCATGGGTTGGAAATGTTTATGTAAGGGTTGCTTAGCAACATTGCCATAGATGTTGTAGCTACTTATGGAAGAATTTGAGGAGTTAAATGAACATGTTTCTGTATTCTTCTTCGGAAACATTTCCCTGTTCGACCTAATATTTGGTCGCATCTTTTCTCCGTTTACCCGGAAGAATAAATTCCTGCACGCCTTTAATGTGAGGCACGGGAACAAGAACTCTGAATTTCAAATATTTCAAGGTCTTCTTTGTTGTTCGCTGAATTAAAATTCAGCGAACGACGTAGCTATAAAGAGATTGGGTATATTTGACAACTTGTTGTGAATGAATAAACATCCAACAGAATTTCAGCACGTAACTTAATAATTATTATTGTTGTTGAAACTGAATAAATATTGAAGTATAACGCATTTCTGAGCGTCTCGTTTGCTCTTTGAAATTGTGGGAAACTTAGATCTTTAACGGTAAACATGTTTACACTTTACGTTATGCAGTTTGTGTTGTGTTATATTTTGCAGTAAACATTATGATACATATTCATAATATAAGGTGCGGGAGAATTCATTAAACAATATTTTAAATGATATATTGTGTATTTACTTTATTTTTTGTGCAACCGGACGCGAAATAAGCATTTCGCAGCCGCAATACAGGCCGCGAAATTAAATTTCGCAACCGTTGTTATGGTAACGGACGCGAAATACATTTCGCGGACGTTGTCATAGTAGCGGCCGCGAAATTAGGTAAATAATCACTTTGACACTTAGAAATTGCATGGTTTTGTTTATCAAATGTTAATCCCATAGCCACCGTGAAAGCTAACTTTCTATATACAATGAAACCGTTTAAAATTAATAAAATTTGTAATTACATATTTTTTACGGTTGCACAAAAAATATTATGTACACCTTGTCCGCGAAATCCTTTAGCGCCCTCGAGATTGTCTGACAATTTTTCTCTCGGTACGCTAAAGAGTGATTTCGCGGCCTCGATATACAAATAACTATTTTGTACTCCTGTATTTTAATATACCTACTATGTATGTGTCATCTGTACTTGAATGACACATTATAATACAGATTATCATTATGATACAGATTTTTTTTTTGAGGTGATGCCTGTTGAACGCCACACTGTATAATATTTTGTAATACTTAGTTAATTGAGCCTTGTGGTGCACTCTCCACGGCAGCAATGAGTGCCGCGAGGTGACGTCTGATAAACGCCCGTACGGTACAAATATGTCATCATCAATACCGAAATCTGTGTACAAAGCAAATTGGCATTCTTTTTAAATTTAAATAAAAGCGCAAACATCGATCGCTACCAGAAATCTTAAATTTGGTTCTCGTCAAACTACATTGATGTAATCAACAACTATTACATCGTTGTCATCAACTACATTAAAGATGTTTTCATATTCCTCGTTTTAAATAAAAATGCAAAATATGTCAAAGATTCTTGACGTTTAAAATTATTTTAGTAGCGTTGATGACAACAATGTAATAGTTGATTACAACAATGTAATTTGACGAGAACGAAATTTAAGATTTCTTTACGTAGTGATAGATGTTTGCATTTTTGTTCCATGGCATCAATGATTTTTGCAAAAATGTTATTATTGTTTTCGATTATTTTTACGGTTCCGGAAATTAAAAAATTATAAAAATTAGCATATACCTAAATACAATTTTGCTCTAAAATAATTAGGGTAGCAAATAACTGCACATTAAGATTTTAGCATTGAAACCCCTATGCTGAGTCGTTCAAGTCACCATCCTGTATATATATATATATATATATATATATATATATATATATATATATATATATATATATATATATATATATAGGGTGGTGGCGGTTAGGGGTGAACATAGGGATTTAACATGGGATTTTAGTTTTTTGCAATTTCCTGCTCTCCTGGTCATTTTACGGGAAAACTGTAGAGTACGAAATTGTTCAGAATTAAAAATTGCAGCTGTTTTTGTTTTATGTAAACATCATTGACATTTTGTGCATTTCTTTTACAAAATCATTGTGTAAAATTTAAGTTTAAGTTGTTATAAGAACTATACATCGATTCAATAAAAAAAATTTGCGTGTTTATCATATAAAATATCCATCAAGAACTCAAAATTTGTGAAAAATGTTGTTGAAGATATGTGGAAATGACAGCTGTCAAGATGTCAAGAAAGAGAATCAATTGATACTACAGTATGGACCACAGGATGGAGAAACGGGTCAAGGCAGAAGCGTTTCGTCGCGACCACGGTTATTGGTTTTTACTAATAATTAATTCTGCCACTACGAATTAAACAACATACTTGTATAGTTATGTAGTTCGATACGAATAAATAATAATAATAATTAAAAATTGCATACAAAAATGTATTTACATTTATTATTATGTTTTTGGTTTCTTCACAATTTTAGAAAGAAATTTCAAAAGTTCTGTTATTTTGTAGCAATAGCCATGGAATTTATTTTTTCTGGTTGTCAATTCTTTTTTATAAACGTCAACCATGCGTTAATCTAACTTAAAAATTAAATAAAAACAAACAACTTTTAATTTTAATACGTATTAGGTATACCATTTAATAATAAACCAATTCGAAATGTATCAACAGTTTCATAAATAGATAAAAAAATTGAGATCACAACTAATGTAAGGTGACAGAAATTATCTTATACTACGTAGAATTTTGATTTATCATAGCCAATATCATTTCTTCATTCACTTCGTTATGACGTCTTCTATTATTATTATTATTATTTCCTTCATTACCTTCGTTCACAGCTACACTAGCTGTGTTCTCAAATTTTTTAACAAGTTTAGAAATTGTTGCTATACTAGGAATGGGTGTATTTTCGTACTTTATGGAAAACAAATCACGTATTCTTCTAAAACTATTTCCACCATAATAATTTTTTATAATGAAAACTCGTTCCTCATTCGATTAAACATTCATTATTAAATTAACTTTTTATTAGAGAAAATTTCGAAAATTTGACAGAAATTGAATGACATTTGAGTTATAAGTCATGGCTATTGCTACAAATTAACAAATTTTGAAATTTCTTTTTAAAATTGTAAGGAAACCAAAAACATAATAATAAATGTAAATACATTTTTGTATGCAATTTTTAATTCTGAACAATTTCGTACTCTACAGTTTTCCCGTAAAATGACAAGGAGAGCAGGAAATTGCAAAAAACTAAAATCCCATGTTAAATCCCTATGTTCACCCCTAACCGCCACCACCCTGTATATATATATATATATATATATATATATATATATATATATATATATATATATATATATATATATATATATATATAGGTGTTCATTTCAAATGAGCCAGCATTGCTATCTCGAGAACTATAAGAGCTACAAAGATGGTTAAATGGGCAATCAATTTTTATTTCATAAGACAAATTTAAATAAAAGAAAAATTATTTTCTTAGGCCAGTGGTTCTCAAAATACGGGACATAACTTTTTAATTTTAAATAAGAACATGTATTTTTTATTTGCTCATTTGTTAGAGAATTTAATTCAAAATTCAGTGATATCATATTTTTATACCCTTACATGACGATTTTTTTTTTTAGAAAAATGCTGGTAAGGATTTATGCTAATTTGATTGAAATATGGCTACAATAAGAGTGCCACGAATGGAAAAAATGACTACATGTTATTTTTATTACATAGAATTAGAGTGCCCTGACCTAACGAAGTGAATGTTTTGTTCTTGTAAGTGATCATAAATGTCTACCTAAACAAAATATTCATGTAGGTATGTCTTTCATGGAAATCTAATTTTATGTTAAAATTTTTTAGCATGTATTCGTTTTCTCCATTCATGGCACTCTTATTATAGCCATATTTTAATCAAATTAATATGAAACTTTACATGCATTTTTCTCAAAAAGTCATTATCAGCATGGGAATAAAAATATTATATCACTGAATCCAGAATTAAATTCTCTAACTAATGAGCAAATAAAAAATATATGAACTCATTTAAAAGTTAAGGTCCGTATTTTGAGAACCACTGGTCCAAAAAAATAATTTTTCCTTTCTTTAAATATGTCTTGTGAAATAGAAATTGTTTGCCCATTTAACCGTCTTTGTAACCCTTATAGTTCTCGAGATAGCAATGGTGGCCCATTTAAAATTAACACCCTATATATATATATATATATATATATATATATATATATATATATATATATATATATATATATATATATATATATATGACGGATGTACATTCCTGATATCACTTCCGGTTTATTAGTAATTAATATCTACTTTGAAATTCCAAATGGAACATACTACCTATATTTTTTACAAATTTGAAAAGAACATTAAATTTGCTTTATAATCAAGTAAAATAATAATAAATGGCGGGCACTTTTTTATACACCTGATTGGAAAGAAAATAGTGAGCCATGCTGTGGCTTGAAATAAAACAATTAACTAAAACAATTGTAACACGGTAAAATATTATTTTGTTTAATAATATTAGTTACAATTGTTTTAGTTAATTATTATATTTCAAGCCACAGTCATGGCTCACTATTCTCTTTCCAATTAGGTTGTATAAAAAAGTGCCCGCCATTTTACTTTTTAATAATGCAACACATGGATTATATATTATAATAATTATTTTACAGGATTATAAAGCAAATTTGATGTACTTTTCAAATTTGTAAAAAAATATAGTATGTTCCATTTGAGATTTCAAAGTAGATATTAATTACTAATAAACCGGAAATAGTATCTCGAATGTACATCCGTCATCAAGTAGCTTACAGTTTGCTGTATAAAACATGTTATATGAAAGAAATTACCAACTTAATAAATAAGCGAGATATTTGCTGGGTCCATTAAAATATAACACCCTGTATATATATATATATATATATATATATATATATATATATATATATATATATATATATATATATGTATATATATATATATATATATATATATATATATATATATATATATATATATATATATATATATATACAGGGTGTTAATTAAAAAGCGGGCCATAGGCGTTTAACATGGGATATCAGTTTTTCCATGTACAAAAGTACCCAATTAATTTTAGACAAAAATGTTTCAAATAAAAGTAGTAGATAATTAAATTGTACGCATAAATCACTAAACAGATTTCATTTTGCACGTTCGGTATCGTCTAAAATTGAATTTGAAATTCTATAAATATTGCTTATTTGTGGCGATAGCCATGGATTAAAAACAATGTTATGAAGAAATGCATTTATTTTGAACTGTCAGAAATTCGATTTTCAAATAAAAATTACATGTAATTATATTCTATACTTAAGCCACTGAACATATTTTGTTTTTATAATGTAGATCTAAATCACTGCAGAGATTTTATTTAAATTTTATTTTGTAACCTGAAAAATCGAAATTTTGACGATTCAAACGATATGTATTTCTTTGTAATTTTGTTAAAATTCCATGGCTATCGCTACAAATGAGCAATTTTTCTACAATTTCAAATTCAATTTTACACGTTACCAAACGTGCAAAATTAAATCTGTTTAGTGATTTAGGCGTACAGTTTAATTATCTACAACTTTTATTTGAAACTTTATCTTTTAAAATTAAATGGGAACTTTTGCGCAAGGAAAAACTGATTTTCCATGTTAAACGCCTATGGCCCGCTTTTTAATTAACACCCTGTATATATATATATATATATATATATATATATATATATATATATATATATATATACCGTGTGTCTGTTTTAAAGGTGTACATAGGAGATTAACATGGGAAATTAGTTTTTTTGCAATTGCCTTCTCGCCTAAAAATTTTAAGCAAAAACGCGTCAAATATAAGTTTTAGGGCATAGAATTCTGCATCTAAATAAATAAACAGAATTACCTTTGCATGCTTTGTAACGACAGAAACTAATTATGAAAATGTCGAAAATCACGTTGAAAATATCGACAGCCATGGAATTGAACAAAAATTAAACAAATGCTTGCCGTTTTATCTGTCACAACGTAAGTTAACTTATTTGACGTTTCTGACAATTTGATAAAACGTCAAGCAAGTAATAATTTTTTGTTCAATTCCATGGCTGTCGATATTTTCAACGTAATTTTCGACATTTTCATAATTAATTTCTGTCGTTACAAAGCATGTAAAGGTAATTCTGTATATTGATGTAGATGAAGAATTTTATGCCCTAAAACTTTTATTTGAAGCGTTTTTGCTTAAAATAATTAGGCGAGCAGGAAATTGCAAAAAACTGATTTCCCATGTTAATCTCCTATGTACACCTTTAAAACAGACACACGGTATATATATATATATATATATATATATATATATATATATATATATATATATATATATATATATATATATATATATATTATTGTTGGTTCAAATCCCACGTGTAAGGAATGCATAGATTTTTAACCAATCTAAAATATACACCAAATGCACTATTGTACTATCTTTTGTTATACTTGTTTCGTATTAGTGTCAATTTCAAATCGTGCAATGACCTCTTCCTTCCTCTGTATAAAATATATCCCAGTGTTTATATCAACAAAACATTTTCTTATTTGAAATTTCCTTTTCATCTGTACCTACACTTCAGTTCGTACATATGGCTCTATTCCCTTTGTAAAAAGAAACCCCAACCCTGTCCGACAAGAGACGAGTTTTTCACAACAAATGCAAAGCTGGAGTCAGCGCATACTTTGATATATCTGTGTATCTATCCGCGATAGCACCACAGGGTTTCCGTTTGGGTATTTGTCGCGTCATCCTTCAACGTCCCGTCACACTCTAACGCCCTGCCAGAGATTTCCAACCGACAAGAAAGGAGATTTTGTAAACAAAAAGTGATGGAGATATAACTTTGAATAAATTCCTATATTTAAAACAAAAAAAATTGTATTACATTGTAACTAAATACGTGAGTACTTTTCACAAATACGCTAACTTAGAAGAGGAATGCACGAGTGAAGATGTGGCTAAGGCAACACCAGCTGCTATAAACTGTGCAATTTTTTGGATGAATACTATTTAGATGGGCCACTTCTCTGCCAGGTTTTGCGGACGGTTTTTCCTATGGCCGAGTGATGCATAAGGCCTGTTTCCATAATTTCCAAATTTGACTATTTATATGGTTATAACAACAAGCTCAGCTAACTCACTCCATGTGGTCTGGATGCGGTATTTCGCTACCGAAAATCGGTTACTTCAGCATATTTGTTGTAATATTTTATACATGCTGTCTCACAACTCGCGCCCCAGAGCGAATGAGGAAACACGAGACTGCACTCGGATGTGTAATTTCGAAGAAAAAAAATCTAGCTTAAAAGATATTCGAGAAAAGACGTCTTAAAATTGACCAATCAGAGACCTACACCTTTAACGTGTGTTTGCTGTAATTTTACGTTACTAGGGTTTTATCCAAATCAAATCGTCTTTAAAATGTGTGGGCGACTGTAGTTTTCCAAAAATGTCAGTGTCAAATTAAATTTGACAAGGTGAATAAAAAAGGCAAATTCTTACCATGTATTCAGTCGCTGATTAATTAGATTTTCGGAAAATGTGGACGTAACGCCAACACGTTGCACTGTACGATATAAATGATGATCTCGGATGACACCTTCGTAACCTAAATTTGTTGACAGTGAAAGTCAACTCTAAAGTGTCAAAATTACAGTAAGTCAAACAAATTTTGTAACTCACTAGTAGTATTTTTAAAACCTAGCAACCAGTTCTATTTTGTAATAATATCATCACACCTCAAGATATCCTTCCGGGATTGGTGCATTAAGAAGTCTTGTAACTCCGTTATGCAAGCAGCCGCAAATTATTTTCTTCTATTTGTTGGCAACCTATTGTCGTCGGCAAGAATCAGTTTCGTCTGGGGCGCGAGTTGTGAGACATCCTGTATATTTATTGTGTATTAGTTATTTATATTATGTATATGGTTTGGTCACAAATAATAATAATACTTGTTTGACGTTTGAACTATAGTTTGGAGGTTAATGTTTTAGTTTATAATTTTAATCTTGTACGACTATAAGCTAAGTTAAAGTCCTTCAAATCCATGCTTAACAAATGAAAATACGTAATAAAAATGACAGAAACCACACAAATTGCAAATAATAAACAAGAGAGAAAGAGAGAGAAAAATTAGCTAATGTCAAATTCTCCATCTATAGGTTACATTATTAAATATGCTTTCCTTTCTCCAGTTCAAAATAATGACGTCACAGGAAATGTTCTTTCTTAATTTACAAAAAAAAACATAATTTTTCTATAATAAAATTATATATTTTTTCTACAAACACTATTAAAAATTTAATTTTTAACACGGCATACTGCAATTAAAAATGCGATCTTTTAATCCTAGTGTTAAAAGTAAATTACCTTGGTAATGACGAATGGAACAACAAATCGACATGTTGGATATATGTCAAAAAAAAAAAAATTACAAATACAAATTTAAATGAAATAAATGTGTTTGTAGAAAAAATAGTGTATGATATACGTGTTAAAAGTGATTTAATTTTGTTCGAAGTTTTGGATCACTCCGCTTCGCGTCATGTTCCAAACTTCCTTCTCACAAAATAAAATGTCACTTTTAACACTTATATCATAAATAACTATTTACATTCGTTTTCAACATAACTTTAGGTATATTGATAGATATCACGTTTTGAGTACCACGCAAGTAGCCTATTCATATGTCTTATAGTTCTTCAAATTCCCATGGTGGACATATAAACCTCAACATCCTGTATGTTCGTTTACTTACAGCAGAAAACTGAGCCATATTTTTTTAAAATATATAATTTTGAGCGACGTTAAAATTGATTATAAAAGTTTTTCATCAGATGAAATTTTTAATCTAATGAAAAATGTGTTACGGGTAATTAGGTATGAGAAAATTATACAAAACTTGATTGCCACATTTGCTAATTGCACATTAAAAATATTTTCAACAATAATTGTGTAATTTTAAGAAAAATGTATAACTAGTCATTTTTACGTTTTACTCTTAAGTTTATCTTTCCCTTGTTTGAGAACTTCTGCTTGAGGGCATCGGTAGAAACGACTATCGTAAACCGTGGCAAAAAGCGACAACGCGAACTATCGGTGCACGAATATAAAACAGAATTGACGTAGCGAAATTCACTGGCGCTGTACGAATTCATACGCGATGACGTCATAAAGTCAGATAGTGGCGCTAGTGAGCTAGTGCTAGTGACGTAGGAGGGATAACGGCCATATTGGAAGCGTTCACATGAGGAAGGGATTATCAAATTTAGGAGATGTCGTCCTACCGCAGTATTGAAACTTTATGAAGAGAACAAGCCTTAAATTTATTTTGCATATGCAGCTGTTTTTACTTTTAAAATGTAATCTTACAGAAGTGAACGTAACAAAAATAGTTTGTTTTAAGGATAAGCTTACTATAAAATTTATATATTTATCTGTACTCTTTATGAACATCATAGAAAAGGCATAAAATATTTACTGTTTTACTTTTACGAAGTTCTCTAGAGTTGGTAGCATATTTTTTATTAATATTTATTTTGGAATAAATTTAAATTCATTAATGAAATTTCTCTTTGAAAAATGCTGTAGGGGCAAGAGCACAGTCGGAAAATATAATTGCGCAAATTAAAAATCAAAAATATAATACAGTACCTACAGTACATTTTATTGAATTTTTTATATCTGTAGATAACATATTTGTTTCACAAAATTTTACTCAAAACTATGCTTTTGTGTTCTAGTATACGTTAGTGTGTATTTGCCCGAAATGACATCAATAAATAAACGAGATATTTACTGGTTCATGTTTAATGAAATATCAAGTTTTGAGACAGTTTGTCATAGAACCCCCCCCCTTGTTCAGTGAATACTGACGACTTGATACCTGCTATGAAGTGCCCGCCCTTGCACGTTTATTTTACGGAGTATGGGAAGTTTTCTGAGGACTTTGACATGTCAAAAAAGTAATTAATCCCTAACAATAAAAAGTTGTCATTGATATTAAAAGTGCGATTTTTTGACGGCTAACAGACTGTAAAATGTCACTTTTACTTATTACCTATTATTACTATACTTACGAGTATAGCAACTGTTCAACAAACGCATAGCAACATAATAGACATGGCCGGCCTAAGCTACAGGCAGGCCAGGCGACCGCCTGGGGCGAAATTGGTTTTAGGGCAATATTTTTTGAGGCTATTTTTTGCAAAATAAATTAAAAATCAAATTATAAGTTTATTGACTCGTCCAGTGTGTGTAGCTTTAATCATAATGCTGATAATTCCCGTCGCAGCAAACTTAAATTTTTTAACGTTATACTAAGAACGAAGAAAGGTTAAATTCGTTGACGATTATATCAATTAAAATCTACTGAAAAATACCCCCAACATAAAAAAATGAAATAAAAGCTTTTATACGGAATCTTGTACAGAAAAAAAAAACACTGATGCAACAGCCCCTCGCCAATTGGAAAAAGGCGACATATTTTTCTTTAAAACGGTGATCCGTACCGTTATTTTATACACAAGATTCTTATATTTTTTACCTAGAATGAACCGTTAAAGCATTAAATTAGATTTTTCGAATTGCAAAATAACGAAAAGTATTTATACCGAGACTTATACCTACACTGAGAAATATTTTTTCTTTCCCTGTATACAGGTTTAGTCATGGAAGAGTTATTTTGAAAGTCCGTTTGTTTGCAACCCAAAATACTAATGACAACAGACCATATTTAATTGTTTAATGTCAAAATGACAGAACCATCACTAGACAGGCAAAGCAATCGTGAATTAAATATTCTACTTTTTTAAGAGAGGAAGTTGACGTTGTTGTAAATTGTATTTCGGATTGCACATAAACGGACTTTGAAAGTCACTCTGCCGTGACTAATCCTGTATATGGTATTAGATAAAAAAAATTCTCTCAGATTAATATTCTGTATTGTTCGAGAGTTATGGACACAAATCGCCTTTTTTCTAATTTTTGTACCTATATAATCTAAACAAAATTGTAATAAATGAGAGGTGCAATTTACAATTTTCGCATGGGGCGCTCAAAAGACTCGGTCCGACACTGATTATAGACCCACAATGGGCTATATGACCATTGTTGAATTGAAGGAAATAATGTATAAATATTAAAAATTAATCATTGTGAATAGCAATAATAATGATAAAAACTTTATATTACCTTGTAATTTCACTGAAATTAGTATTTGAAATTAAAATTTATGTAACGGCGCTATATCTCTGACGTCACGTAAGAGAATGAGAGTGCAGTTTAGCTAAGAGTGGGTGTTTACTGATCCGTATTTTTTACTTAATGATGTCGTATAAATGTTATCAATGATAAATAAGTCAAAATTATTGATGAAACAATGTATAAAATATCAAAATACGTAATTCATAGAAAAAAAATAAAAATATTTTGATATTTCACAACAGATTGTTTTGGTTTAAATTTGGTTTGCATTGAAGTGTCAATGTCATATATAGCAATTAATTAGGCAAAAATATTTAGTTATTATTTATTCTCTTCTATATTTTTACCTTTCGTCACGTTTAGGTAAGGAAGATATTGTCTTTGGTCAAAAAATTCGATAATGAGTTTTTAATCATTAAGCACGTTTTATGGTCCCTGGAATACGATTTTACTAGTTTTACGATGATGTCTGTAGGTGAGTGTGTGTGTGGTTGTGTGTGTGTGTGCGTGCGCGTGCGTGCGTATGTGTGCGTGCGTGCGTGCGTGCGTGCGTGTGTGCGTGCGTGCGTGCGTGTGTGTGTGTGTGTGTGTGTGTGTGTGTGTGTGTGTGTGTGTGTGTGTGTGTGTATAACAAAAATATCGTCTGCGATAACTCTAATACTACAATTTCAAAAATTATAATTCTTTCGTATTCTTCTTCGTTAACTGATTAGATTTTGGTTACAATTGGTCAACCAAAAGTACCCTCATTTGAAGATTTTAACAGTTTTTCTTGTTTTTTCACATTCAATGTTATTATAAATATTAAAGAATATTTTCTTCTCTGTACGATTTGACTGCATTTTATACTTAATATTAAATGGATATAGAGTTAAAAAATAATAAAAAAATTAAACTTCATAAAGTAGACAGCTATGGAAACAACTACTATGTTGAGAAAATTATGATTGAAAGTTGTCAGTGTCAAGTGTATTTGACATAAGTGAAGTTTGTCTTATAATTTTACTGGAAATGTAGGATCTTTTGCTAGAAATTTTCTATATGGAATTTGTATAAAATACATATAACTGACGGAAGGTAATGTGCTGGCCACATCAGATTTTTTTATTTTCAAAATGAAGATAATACCATTAATTTTAATCATTAGATAGATGGAATACAGACAGTGAGGAATAAGGAAATATTCTTGCCATGAAATATACATTAGAAACTACAGTTAACATTTAAATTACCTGCCTTTGAAAGAAACTTTTATAATTTCTAATATTGCATGTTTCGATATCATTAGGTATACTGCTGGAATAAAAGCAGATACCTATAGATATCTAAAACTTTTTATATTAACTATAGCATTGAAAAAAGTCCAAGACCTTTTACTATACCTATAAATATTAAAAGTTCGTTATATAGTTTGTAACAATAGATAAATTGTTTTAAACATACTTCATTAAATTATTATAGGTAATTTATCTTTGAATAGCTAACACATGTTGCAGTAAATTGCATAATGAATTTAACTATGAATTTATTAGTTTGTTGCATCGCTTCAGGGTTTATGATTTACTATAAATAAAATATTGCACCATCACTTGAAATAGAATTATGAGATTAGTGCAAAACCCGCGGAAAATTAGCTCATATTAACATTGCAACAAACTTTCAAAAGTTTCTGATGTAATATTTTAATTATTTAAAACTTTGGTTGAAAATTAAAGCTTTAAAGTTTTAAAAAGTAAATTATAAACCGAAGAAATACTAATTATATATATATATATATATATATATATATATATATATATATATATATGTATATATATATATATATATATATATATATATATATATATATATATATATATATACCGGGTGGAACGTCATACCTGTGTATATAGGCGATTCATATGAGAAAAACAGTTTTTTCGTGCCCATTGCTCCCCAAATTATTTTAGACAAAAATGCTTCAAATAAATGTTTTAGAGCATAAAATTCTGCATCTAAATCAATAAACAGAATTACTTTTACATGCTTTGTAACGACACAAATTAAATAAGAAAATGTCGAAAATTACGTTGAAAATATCGATAGCCATGGAATTGAACAAAAAATAAATAAATGCTTGACGTTTTATCAAATTGTCAGAAACGTCAAATAAGTTAACTTACGTTGTGACAGATAAAACTTCAAGCATTTATATATTTTTGTTCAATTCCATGGCTATTTGATATTTTCAACGTAATTTTCAATATTTTCTTATTTAATTTCTGTCGTTACAAAGCATGCAAAAGTAATTCTGTTTATTGATTTAGATGCAGAATTTTATGCTCTACAACATTTATTTGAAGCATTTTGGTCTAAAATAATTTGGGGAGCAATGCGCACGAAAAAACTGTTTTTCTCATATGAATCGCCTATGTACAGAGGTATGATGTTCCACCCGGTATACATATATAAAATCTATGTTGAAGTTGGCCCACCCATATTTTTTTATAATTTGCTTAATAATGCGATGTGCACTAACGTTCGTTTATAGTGCACTAAAAAGCACTAACGATGCACTAACTACTACGATAAAAAGACCGTTGGTGCTATAATGGGCAGGGCTAACTTCAGGCCGGTCCAATATACATATTATTACTTACTCAAAATAAATCATACTTTACCTATAAAACTTAGCTAATGAGGAAAAATCATTTTGTTTTTAATAAATAAATTGTATGCTAAACTTTTTACCTTCCGTCACCTTTGGGTAAGGAAGGTATTATCTTTGGTCAAAAAAATCGATGGTGTGTTTATGATGAATAAACACGTTTTAGGGTCCCTAGAATACGATTTTACTATTTTCACGATGATGTCTGTATGTGTGTGTGTGTGTGTGGATGTGTGTGTGTGTGTGTGTGTGTGTGTGTGTGTGTGTGTGTGTGTGTATATGTGTGTGTGTGTTTGTGTGTGACAAAATTTTCTAATGCGATAAGTCTAATACTACAATTCCAAAAAATTTAATTCTTCCGTATTCCTCTTCGTTACATCCATGTGAAAAGCTGATTAGATTTTGCTTATAATTGGTCAATCGGAAGTACCATCATTTGAAGATTTTAACAGTTTTTCTTGAAAAAACGATGTTTAATATCATTTTTTCACATTTAATGTTATTATAAATATTAAATAATATTTTATTCTGTATACGGCTTGAATGCATTTTATACTTCATATTAAATGGATATAGAGTTAAAAAATTATAAATAAATTAAATATCATATATAAGCCAGCTATGCTATAACTCTGGAAACAGCTGCTACATTAAGAAAATTCTGATTGAAAGGTGTCAGTGTCAAGTGCAGTTGACAGTATGTTTATGTTATAATTATACTGGAAATATAGGATCTTTTACTAGATACTTTCTGTATGGAATTTGTATAAAATACATACAACTGCCTTAAGGTAATGTACAAGAATTAGAATCTTTTGCAAGGAACTTTCTGTATGACATTTATACAAAATACATAGAACTGACGGAAGGTAATGTGCTGGCCACATCAGATTTTTTTTTGTATTTTCTAATGTTACTTTACAGATCAGTTATTTATATTTTAACAACAAAATAGCAAAGAAACTCTTAATTCGTTTTTAACAAGTCGAAGAACATATTTAATTAGAAAAGTGTGTGACGATTTTCCCGTAATAATTGATATTTTTAAAAGAATAAATGATACTTTAACTTTATGACAAATAATAACTAATCTAATCTAACCTAACTTGACGACGAGTTCTCCAAGCAAAGAATTCCCGAGACAAACTTTGTGCGCAAGAATAGTCTGGACACCGACATTTTAGCTCAAATATTTGTTTTACTGAAAGCAATGAAACTTGCTGTTGCTGTAACATTTTGTATCAAAATTCTCCGTCGTTCGTAAATTTACACTCGTGTCTAACTCTGTGAATTAATTAAAGCAACAATTGACGTCGAATAATAAAAACAGCTTGAAGTCTATTTAAAGTTTAATGTCAGACTATGAATTTATGCTCTAGATATTTCCCCATATGAGTTTTACGACATTCTTTGAGAATTTCTTCAGCGAGCATGCAAGAAAAACAGGAGGCGTACATAAATATTCACTCATTATACGACGTTTTAATTCAATCCACTGTTGTAGAGAGCGGGATGAAAAAATATTTCCTTTTTTGCCGCTCGAATCGATTGACAACGAATGTGATGTTCTTTCACGCGTTGTGTTTTCTTCTTTTAACGTTGTTATTTTTCTTTCGAGGCGCTCGTATTTTTGCAGCCCATATAATAAAATAATCCAGCAGGCCTGAGGTAAATACATATCAAACGTTATAAAAGGAATCGCAATAGCTGTATTTACGCTTTTGTACGAGGTTGCGAATTACGTCAACTTTCATTCAATGGAAGAAAAATGCTTCGTCGAAACGAAAAGGAGAAAGGAAGAAAAGAAAATTGTTTATTTATATATTGTCGTTGCTGTAATTATTATCTGCTACAGAGAAATCGATTTCAGCGTTACAAAACTGTGATTTTGATTTCCTATCGACGTATGAACTATAGACAGCCAAATTCTTGTAATCGAGTTACTATACTCAAAATTTTTGACTCTGTCGGGTCTAGTAATAAAACTACAAATATCGCAATTATGATAAAGCGGCATATACCTTACTTTCTGCAGTATAATACTGTTTGACATCGACCAATATTTTTGAGCCGCTTTATCCATACACTGAATCTTTCGTCTACCTGGTATGCATAGGAAAGTAGCCTTACAGTCCTTTAACATAAATTCTATTTTTGTTAGAAATAATCTCTTATGGGAATGAAAACTGAAGTCCCAAAAATGTTTCTTTCCCATGCATACCAGGTAGACGAAAGATTCAGTGTATGGATAAAGCGGCTCAAAAATATTGGTCGATGTCAAACAGTATTATACTGCAGAAAGTAATGTATATGCCGCTTTATCATAATTGCGATATTTGTAGTTTTATTACTAGACCCGACAGAGTAAAATTTTTTGAGTATATGTATAATAGGTGGCTCTTAAAAGTGGCCAAGTCGAATTTTATCCGAGCCGCCGTAAAGTGGTTCCGAATAAATAAAAAAAATGTGTAGACAATAATTCCGTTTAATATTAATATATCATCGTGCCTAAATGCACTTGATTTTTCCACATTTAAATAATATTGGGTTTTGACATATTTTGGAACTGTATTTTTGTCAAAGGCAATAAGAGCTGTAAAAAACCCATTCAATACTGGAATGTATATTACAGTGACCCGAGAATAAGTGGACAAAATTTAAAGTTCCAATAAATATTCTGAAGACTATTGTATATACCGGGTGTCTTAGGCTGACTGACACATAGGACATTAACCTGTGAAATCAGTTAATAATTGTGAATAGTATCTCCCCAGTGCAAGATATTTAGTTGAAAATTCGTGTACTTAATGGGGGATACTAATTCTATAGATTACAGTCCAAATTAGTAAATTTAAATGTATAATATCAAAAGAAAATTTATATAATTTCCAGGATTGTTATTCATATTATACATATAACAGCTTAAATAGCGTAGTAGTAGCGTGTGCGCTTGGTAATATACAAAACTCTGAGAGACTGGATTCGAACCCAGCCAGCAGTAAAATTATTTTTAATTTTTCCTTCTCAAAATAATTTTTATTGTTAATAGGTCTGTTCGTTTCGCTACTTTGCGTCTACGATTTACTGCCGCCTCCATACAAAGTATGGGCGCGGCAGTAAACCGTAGACGCAAGGTAGCGAAACGAACAAACCTATTATGTTTTTAATTTTTTGTTGAAATATAATAAAATAGATACGTTATTTTTTATTATAAATGTTTATTAGTTCATGAGGAAAAGTAGGCCTTAGGTTCCATTTTTTTTATAAATGATATAATATAATAATTATATAAATTTATTTTGTGGACGTTTCGGACACAATATTTGTCATCATCAGCATATATGAAATTATAAAGCATTGTCATGCTTAGCTTCCCGTCATGGCATTCACATTGTTTTCAAGTTTCTTTTATATTTCTCGATAAAGTGTTGGACTTTATTTAAACAATGTATCAACAAATATTGTAACTTCTTTAATTAACATGTAAAGCACTACACTTTTATAATTTCATATATGCTGATGATGGACAAATATTGTGTCCGAAACGTCCACTAAATAAATTTATATAATTATTATATTATATCATTTATAAAAAAAATGGAACCTAAGGCCTACTTTTCCTCATGAACTAATCATTGTCACATTTCCCAAATTTCAAGTTAATAAATGTTTATTGTAATTTTTAACTGTATGTTGTAATCAATGTGGTTTATATTTTGCAAAATACGTATAATATATGCGTTCGAATAATGTCTATATGTTATTAAAAGCCAATAAAAGATTAAAAACATATTTATAATAAAAATTATTTTGAAAAGGTAATTAAAAATTAAATTTTGCTGCTGGCTGGTTCCGAACCCAGTCTCTCCGAGTTTTGTTTATTACCAGTCGCAAACGCTACCGCTATGCTATTTGTACTGTTACATATACTGAGTTTACATGCAATTTTCAAACGGTTTTCAATACGTTTTTAGTTTTGAAAACGCCATGTATACAGTGTCAAAACGGTTTTGAGTTCTCACAAATCGAAACTAAATTTCATGGGTTTGACTTGAAAACTAGTTTCAAAATTACTCATATAAACACTTTAAATTCAGTTTCAATATTGCGCATGCGTACATAGCATAACGTTTCTGTCGCTTTGTGTTACTTGGTGTTAGTAACCTACAAATAAACTGACAGTTGTGTAGTTTTAGTGCGCAGTGGTACAAAGTAAAAAAATAGTTGGAAAATGGCAAAACGAAGAATTTGGAGTGACAAGGATCTGTCACTTACTTCAGCCAAATGCGCATGCGCCGAAACTGTTTTCAAATCAATCTATAAAATTGCATGTAAACAGCTTCGCCTAATTTTGACTGAAACCAATTTCAAAACTGCGTGTAAAAGTAGTATTTGTAAACATTTTGTCCGGTATACGAAGAATAATCCTGGAAATTCTACAAAATTTCTTAAGTTTTTCTAATATTACACATTTTAATTTACTAATTAATATTCTCCAATAAATATACAAAATTTGAATAAAACCATTTTTTACAAACACTGTATGGGTTATTGGTGTTTAGTGTTTATTTAGCATACGTATATTATTTTATTTATTTTTTGATATTTTGCAAATGAAAAATCTTCAAAACATCTTTCGCTGTAATTTTCTTTTAAGTTGGAATTATTAGGCATTATGATATGTGTCATTTCTTTGCTGAAAAAATATGAAAAGCTTCATAAAATGGTTGAATAAATGCTCGAATAAATGTGATTATATTAAAATGTAGGAATACCTGATTTCTCGTATTATAATGTCAAGGAATCAATTTTACAGCATACATAATTTAATACTTACATGTAAAACAATAATTTCCACAATTGATAAATCAATAAACGTGCCAATACTTAAAGTAATAATATTACTTGGAACAGAGAACTTAATAAGATATACTTTAATATTCTTGGTAGTAATTTCTGAATATTACCCCGTTGTCAGAGAAAGAGAAAATGAAGGCAGGCAATCCTAAATCACTTTTCTGATAAATCAATAAGAATTTTCAATCCGAATTGGCGCGCGTTTTAGATGGAAGGAAAGCACGAAAGTTGGAGAAAATAATTTCTTTTTTCATTACCTAACCAAGTACACATCGAGCAAGTTATGAAATTATGCTTCAGACATTACGCAGAAGTTCGGGAGCGAAACAAACCAGCTGAATACTAATTCGGAACTTGGAATCAACTCTGACAAGTCCGAACAGTATGGCGATTTTTTTCTCTAAGTTTCATCTGGAAATTACGCCGCAGAATCTGCGGATATTTTTCATAATGTGACAGGCGGTTATCAACCAGCCACTTCTTCATTGTTCTAGTTATTTCATTCCAAACCCACGACTGAATTTCGGGATGAAATTTAAATTTTATTCAACTACTTCTGCAGTTAATGGAATTTGCTGCAAATTTAACTTTTCTTATATTCTTCAGTTCATGCTTTCTAGTATTTTGCAAATGCGACGTAGCGTCAAAATGTTCCCGGAATGAAATCTTGTTGTAAAATTCGCCCTATATTTATACACTACTTGTTGTACCTTTCGTACGACTCTCCAAAACACTCCTAGAAACCATTTTATGAAAGTGCTTCGTCTTATTTTCCATCACCTCTGCTGCATTAGCAAAGCCTTATCCCTTTAGTTTCGTTATTAGTCGTGGGTACAAGTAAAAATCGGCTGGTGCTAGGTTCGGAGAAGAGGTGGGATGTTCCAGAGTAATGACATTGTTCACCATCAGGGAGCCATGCAGCAAAACCAAATCATTTCATGCCCAATTTTCAGGACTTTTCATCTAATTGCGCTTCGTAGGCGCTGAAAGATCTCTACTAAAGTTCCTTGTTTAAAGTTTGGTCTTGAGGAATGAATTCGTGATGCATCACTCCCTGGTACATAGGCGTAGTTAGGGGGGTACTTTAGAGTGCTTAGCATACCCAGATTTTAAATTAGCACCCCCAAGCAATTTTTTTGTAAATTTTGTTTTAGCACATCTGCTTATTTGCTAGATATATTAAATATTAAAGATTCTTTCCGATTTAATATTTACTACGATATAATTGATGCAACAAACTACAAACCTAAAACTTCGATTTTCTATAGAAAGCCAAGAAGTAGCGATGACCGTAGATAATTTTCAAAATTTTAATTTTGATGAAAATTCCAAGTTTATACTCGTAAATCATTTTACCCGTTTTGGAATAAATAAAGACATTTTGAAAGCTAAAATGAGTATTCAAAAGAACATGATGAGTAGCCAACAATCAAATGATATTAAAAGTGTATTTAATCAACGTAAATTTGGAAATTATTATAAAATTACACTCATTCTGCCTATAAATAAATCAACTTAAAGTCATTCTCTGCTATGAGGAGCATTAAAAACTGACTGAAAACTACTCGTACTATAATAAAGTCGCTTTACTAATTTAGCAGTATTAAAAATAGAAGAAGAATTTATTCTTCTGAATGGAAACAGAAAATTGTTATTACAACAATATATGTTGTTATGTGACACCAAAATGAATTTTTTTTTCTACTTTTAATAATATTTTATGTTTTTATTTATAAATTAATCAAATAAATAGTTTTACCAACTTTTTTGCCTCATTTTAAGGTAAGGACTTAAACACCCCCGCCCTAGTAATCAAAAAACATCTCCTATTCACTTTCCCCTTGCTTTTATCCAAAAAAAATGCTTGTGCCGCTCGTACACAGTCGATTTTTAAATCGCCTCATTTCCGGTTACTTTTTTTAGCATCTGAAGGGTCTTAGATGGTGTTTTTTTAGCAGACATTTCAAAATCTGACGAATGAAAAAAAAGCACTGTAAGAAACAACCTGCAGCTTTCGCCGACAGTAACTAAGGGGAGCTGGGAAGTTCGATACATACTGTAGTGGTGGCTGCCAATCAAATATATATCCCACCAGGGATCGCCGGCTTGGCTAGAGACAGTGATTCCGAGTACTTTTTGACGATAGATCTATACTTGATCGTTAAGGAGACGGAACAATTACACCTAATACACACTCGGCTAGTGATGCACGCGAGGCGAGACGAGACGAGAAATATAAAATATCGATCTCGTCTCGTTTTCGGATCTCTAATCTCGATCTCGCTCTGGTTCGAGAGTCTCGCGAGAATCTCGCTATAAAAATAAGCGCATGCGCACTACGTATTTACGTAACTGTTTAACTACAAGAGACAATTTCGCACCAATAGCACCGTCTTCCATGTATTTGCAATCGTATAATAAAGAGACGAAACACTAAATTCTGGTCACCAAATTATTCCAATGCGAAGATAATGTTTATTCATTTACGGTCACCACAAAATGTGAAGTTAGTAAATAATTTAATTTACCTCTAAAATATCCAATTTATCATTAAATTGTGATCTCTAAACTATTTCAATACGAACATCTGTTAACACATTCTTTCTGTCATCAGTAAAACGAATTAAACATTAAAATATTATTTTTTTTTGTAACTAAAAGTACCTACACTTTTTCATTAAATATATGCCACTATTTAAATAAGATTAAGTCAAAAAAACCGCTACACTGGTAACATCCTTTACTTTTCAGGGGCGACAATAGTTTTATTAACCGCGGTTTTAACTGGGGTGAATTAGGGCATGATATATTAGAGAAACTAGTTCTATTGGATACAATACCGATTTTGTCTTTATTTTTGCATTTCCTCGTTCTGGGAACGATACTAATCGAATCGACTCTAGATAGACTCAAAAAATATAGTGAATTCATATAATTTTCACACTTACGTGTTCTATGCATGAATTAGCGTTGACTCCGCTCCTCGTACGGTGCATTTTTCATTGAATTTATGAATCAAAGCTATAAAGTTACAAATACTTTTTATTGCGAGACTCTCGCAAGATTTCTCGCTTCTCACAGTTGTTATATCGTTCTCGTATCGAATTTTAAATTGCAATCTCGCTCTCGTTCTCGTCTCGCATAATGCAACGAGACGAGATGAGATGCCAGAAGCCAGAGTACTCTCGCCTCGTCGTGCATTACTACACTCGGCTACAGCTAGTAAGATACTGAAACGCACAGCGTACGAAATCGACTCCATGAACCTCCCACATCCTTCTGATTGTTACTGGTAGCACATTTGCACCAACGCGCCCGCTCGAGTGTTAAAAGGTAGAATACTTGACTAACATTCAGTTTTTATAAGTTTAAAAATCTATATTTTAAAGTAATCGAAAGAAATTTATAGAAATTTCTGACCATTTGCGTAGTTTTGGGTTTGTATAAGTACTTATAACATGTTTCTCTTTTTATTTGGATTTCAAGGTTGTTTTATTCAGAAAATGTATAAATAATAATAAAAACGTAGGAGGTTTGTTTAACATGTCATGGTTCTCATTCCCATTGCGTTGTAGCGAAACAGCGAGTACATCACGAACACTAAATCAATTTCCGGGTTTCGCGGAGAAGAATAAGACCACTTCATCCTAATGGCGGGACGAGAAACGTCACAATCGCGCAAATCCGACGTCGCGAAATCCGCGTGGGATGATGTAGGTAATACAAATTTTTGAAAGATTAATAATGGAACATATCTGCTTGACATTTTAATGCTTATCCTAGAATGCTCCCAAAACCCATTCATATTTATTTCAGAGATGATGGCGACAGTAAATCATTTGTAATGAATTCTCGAGTGACTTCTCTGACACGAAATCGATCGAAGCGCTAAGGGAGCTGTACGACAGGCTATACACGATGAGATTCTTATGCGAGTATGAGAACACAATATTTCAGGATTTGCTCCTCCGCAGATACATTTGCTCTATTAAAAGCATAAATATATCACCGACAAATTCCCTAAATGTTATTTTTGGAGTAATTGCTTTTCTTTAATTTTTATACAGGTGTCTCACAACTCGCGCCCCAGACAAAACTGATACTTGCCGACGACAATAGGTTGCCAACAAATAGAAGAAATTAATTTGCGGTTGCTTTGCATAATGGAGTTACAAGACTTTTTAATCCACCAATCCCGGAAAGATATCTTGAGGTGTGATGATATTATTACAAAATAAAACTGGTTGCTAGCTTTTAAAAATACTACTAGTGAGTTACGAAATTTGTTTGACTAACTGTAATTTTGACACTTTTCACTGTCAACAAATTTAGGTTAGCGAAGGTGTCATCCGAGATCATCACTTTATGATCCACAAGATTTCTATCCGGAAAACGTTCCGAATAGACTCGTGCTGCCTCTCTGGCGTTCCGAAAATTATAATCATTTCTAAATAATAAGCGGCTGAATACATGGTAAGAATTTACCCTTTTTTATTCACCTTGTCAAATTTAATTTGACACTGACATTTTTCGAAAACTACAGTCGCACACAGATTTTAAAGAAGATTTGATTTGTGTAAAACCCTAGTAACGTAAAATTACGGCAAACACACGTTAAAGGTGTAGGTCTCTGATTGTTCAATTTTAAGACGTCTTTTCTCGAATATCTTTTAAGTTAGATTTCGAAATTACACATCCGAGTGCAATCTCGTGTTTCCTCATTCGCTCTGGGGCGCGATTTGTGAGACAGCCTGTATATATTGTACTATACAGATTTTATTTATTTTTATTTTGTAACCGGCAATATCGAAAGTTTTACACTTCAAACGATATGCATTTGTGAAATAATTGCGTAGGCTTCCACAGTCTGAGTCATGAGAAATATTCGTTTTCCGGGAATGGAATGTGTCATATTTTGATTCAGAGCTCAACGTTTCACCCGCAGTCGTATGGGGCATCTTCAGGAGCAAGGGGGATAGTAAACAAAGTTACCCGACGTGTTAACCACGCTAGAGGCCGAGTTTAAGCAACAAAGGGGGGGACACTCAGTTTACATGGTTACCCAACGTGTAAACCACGCTAGATGCCCTTTGTTGCTTAAACTCGGCCTCTAGCGTGGTTGACACGTCAGGTGACCTTGTTTAAGACAGTACTATCTCCCTTGCTCCTGAAGATGCCCCATACGACTGCAGGCGAAACGTTAAGCTCTGACTCAAAATATGGCACAGTCCATTCCCGGAAAACGAATATTTCTGATATGCATTTGTTTGTAATTTTAATTAAATTCCATAACTATGACTACAAATGATCATATTTATAAAATTTCAAAAGTAAAATAAAAAATATTTAGTTGTATATAGATTTTAATTATCTACTAACTCTTATTTGAAACATTTTTTTCTGCTTTTGTACAGAACTCGCATACGAGGGTCACGCTAGAATTATTGAGAACAAGACACATAGTTCATATTTTTGTGTGTTAGGTGACGGTCTATGATTAGGAAGCAGGGCCGCTCCGTGGGTATTAGGCGCCTTTGAGCTATGTTACATTGTAGCGCCCCTTCCTCTCATGATGTAAAATTTGCAAATTAAAGTTTAAACTATACATTTTGTTCTTCAAAAATGCTAGATTTAATATATAAATGAAATTTTCCTAGATTCATTCTTGTAATCAATAGGTTATAATCAAAATCGTTTGTTGTAATCAACAATTTTACAAAAGATTTCAGAGTTGTATATGCATTTGAATCTTTGCAAAATGATAATAGGTATTAAATATTGGATTCATTGTGAGATTCATTCTTGTAATCAATATTCTTGAGTTATAATCAATATATTCATTGTTGTAATCAATATTTTTATAGTTATTACTTCAATATAACAATGCTAGAATAATAATGAACCGATTGATATGATAATTATTTTACTTATAACTAGAGCTCTAATGCAAACAAATTAAACAATATATTGTTCACTTCTATCACGTTAATTTGTAAGTTTTATAGTAATTTTGTCTTTACGAATAAGAGCATTTTATAAAAATTTGCTATTATTTACTTTATTGTCTTGAAACGGCGCCCCTCATCAGGCGTCTTTGTGCGGGACACAACCTGCCCACCCGCACGGCGTGGCCCTGTTCGGAAGTCTCGGGTTCGATTCCGACCGGACGTCAATTTTAATTAAACTTGTGCAATATAGGGTTGTACATACAATCTCAAAATAACTAGTTCGTTGAAATAATAGTCTTCACAAGATAATAATTGTTCTTAGAGGAACCATGTAAATATTAATTTTTTATATATTTTATATTTTAATATCGCACGTATATTTATATTTAATTTGGAAAAATATTCATTGAATATTTGAATACTATAAATGTTAATGGAAAATTCACATGTCCAGTTTTTATTACTATTTGTTGAATAAAAAACGTTAAAATTATTTTTGAATTAAATCTTCAAACATATTTTTATAATTAAAATATAGCTTAAATTTTATAATAAATGCATATTTGAATATGAAACTCTGTTTTGTTTTTAAAATACACTTTACAAAAATATAATATATTATCTTTATTTTTATTTTATATTACAATTAACATATTTCACGGCTTAACAGAGAAAATATTTAAACAAACAAAATAAATTTAAAATTTAATATTTACTATATATTCATAATTTTATTTAGAATCATTCGTAAAATTCAGAAATATGTGGGTGCATGTATGTGGGATCAAGTAGGATTGTACTTGATTAAAACAATGTATGGGTTTAAAGGAAATGTATTTACAAAAGAATGAGAAAGCATAGGAGAGCTGAGGACAAACTTTATGAAGGAAAGGAGTATGTGACTCCTCGATAGCCGAAGAAATATTATGGAACATGCATGAGAACAGAGAGGCAGAGGCGTCACAAGTGATAACGTATGAAAAACAGATGGTTAAGAAGGCACTTTTGAAGGACGAAACAGGTGGAGAAAAGTTACAGATTTCGATGTTGGGAATAGACAAAATTATATACATATACAGAAATGCGACAAAATTTACAATAGAGCGCGAGCAGACACGTGACTCGAGCAACCTTGAAGTGCTTGCAGTCAGCTGATGTGTATGCGCATGTCACTTTGACAAGAACAATGTCAATTTCACAAGATCAATGTCTTGACTTGTTTTAATTTTGAATTCTTAAAAAGTTATTATTATTAATTTCATTGGTTTTACTATCTGAAAATTGTAAAGTAATAACATTTTAGCAGCTTAAAATCAAAATAAATCAAAACATTGGTCTTCTCAAAATGACATTGTACTTGTCAAAGTGACATGCGCACACAAATCAGCTGGTTAAAAGCACTTCAAGGTCGCTCGAGTCACGTGACTGCTCGCTCTCTATCAACGACCACAAATATACTAGACAAAACATGCCCTATACCTCACTATTGTTTGTTATGTTCTCGGTTGGACAGAAAAAAACTAGCTATAGTCTACTCTAAAGTTTGTCGAGAGATGTTTCTGCGGTCCTTATAATGTATTTGTGATATTTTGTTCCTTTGTTTGGAAGTTGTGATGTCGTCCGGGCCTCGATTTCAAATTCTGTCTGAATTGGGTCTTCCCTGCTCCAGACCAGTAGAATTTGAAATCTATCCGGAGAAAGAATTGGTGAAATCTCAATTCTGTCAGATTTCAAATTTGAAATCAATCCTGAGAAAGAATTGAAAGAATCGTAATTCAGTCAGACTTCAAATTCTACTGGTCTGGTAGTGGGGAAAACCCAATACCGACAGAATTTGAAATCAGACAGAATTTATAATTACAAAATAGAGGCCGTTTTGTTTGTTCAAAGCTTTACAATTTCATTATTCTCTAAAATTCGGCCTTTTTCAAGTGAGTTTTAAAATAAAATGTGCGTAATTCTAAAAACTCTTAATTAAAAAACAATTAATTAATACTACCTTGAGAAATTAACTTACGGGAATTTTGGATCAGGATCCATTAAATAATCATGGCATTCAATTGATCAATTTAATTTTAGACAGTTATTTCAAAATCCGGATCCATAAATAATTATATACAATTCTATTTTTCTACAAATCTATTAAAAGTGGGCTTTTTAATATTTGTTTTTAGCGTTAAAAATGTCATTTTATGACACCAGTGTTAAAAGTGACAGATCATTGTTACTTTTGACAATAGTGTTAAAAGTGAATGTCAAAAAAAATATTAGAAATACAAATTTAAATTAAAAAATAATGTTTGTAGAAAAAATAGTGTATGATATACGTGTTAAAAGTGATTTTATTTTGTTCGAAGGCTTGGATCACTCCGCTTCGTGTCGTGTTCGAAACTTGCTTCTCACAAAATAAAATGTCACTTTTAACACATATCATAAATAACAATTATTCTTTCCTAATACTAATATCAATTTGTTTCTTACATTTTATAATTGCTTTTCGTTAATAATAATTCAAATGTTTCAAATATAGTACAATTCATGTTAATAGACTTAACATATCTATATTCTTATTTGTCTCTTTCTGTCCAGCCGAAAACAAAACAAATGCTTTGAAGTTATATTTCGTGTATTTGTGATCGTTGCTCCCTATAGACACAATATAAAACATATTTACATTACAACGCCTACAAAACTAGAAAAATATGACGTCCATTTAAAAGGCAAAAAATCTTTCTCGAAAATCTATATAATATAATATTACCAATCCAAAAATTAACCTACCGACTGAATGACAACCTAACATATTTAGAATTTTTGGCGAAAAATAAATAAAAATAAAACTTTTTCTATTTATAATTTAGTGTGTTTAGGGTTTTTTTTATTAGTTTTAAAATGACTGATGACCCAAAAATAGGTAAAAAAATTTGATATTTTATAATTTTTGGAACGAATAATTTATGATGTATGAATTTATGAAATATATTTTGAATAAGAAATATATTTATGTGTGAAGCAATATTTCAAATATAGTCTAGTTATCAAATAACACTTCAATATCTTCGGTATATACAATTCAATATACACTTGTCTAATAGATTTCCTGTGCAAAACGAGAACTACCTTTTCGATCAAGCGTTGGATTGATCGTTCTTAGCCGGAGTTGATATTGAGAGCACGTCTAGATGATGGATACTGGGGGTATATTGAATATAATTCTAGTTTCGCACATTTGAAATGTGGTTTGCGTGTTTCCACACTCAGTGTTTGTAATATTCGTCAAATAGCGACATGACGTTGAATTTGCGTTAAATGAACATTGCGCTTTTGTTGCGGTAAAACTTTAGCGTTGGTGTCAATTTATTCAATTACTCTTTTACATGGTAAATTTTGCATGTTAAACATAATTTGTATGAACATTGTGCGATGAGCATTGTTATAAAATTTTATGGACGATACGATTATTGTTTGGAAATTGTGGCAGATTTAACGGTACGAAAATTTGTCTATAGTATTTGCAGTATTTAAAATAATTTTTATGTTTACATCAAACCTATATTTACAGTAAAATATTATGTCTTCAACCATTTTAGCATTGCAGTTTTCTCAAATTTTTTTTATATTAGATCAAAAATATGATTAAATGTTTATGTATGTCTCACTAAAGTATTATGAACTGTTTATTGCTAGGATACGGTGTATATAAACATATCTATAACAACCGGGGCATAATGGGAGGGCATAATATATCATTATGCCCTCATTATAATCCGATCATCGTTTATGGACTTTAAATTAAAAATAATATGAACGGTATATAATGAATTTATTTTCTTTTTAATTATAATTCATTACAATAATAATGATTGATTACAACAATTAATACATTAATTGATTACAACAATTAAAATAAGAAAACAGCTTTGAAAGCACAACACAGAAATCAATTTTAATTTAATTATAATACTTAAAATTGATTATCAAAAAAAAACCTTAAAAAGCCACTTACTTTCACCACACATGAAAATAGTATGTCCGACGAATTGCAGACTGTAATGTTTCGCATTCATTTTTCACAGATGAAGGATCACTAATTTTTTTGGGGACGATATTTATCCACGTTTGAATTCATTTTTGATATTATTTACCGTCACATGTGACACATCCAAAGCCATACAAGCTCTCTAAAATGTAATAATATTCACAAATAAGTGCATAAGAAATAAAGAACTGAGATCTGTCATGTGATAAGGAACCTCAAAATATAATACTTATCTTCTACAGACGAGAATGGAATAATTTGGAGATCATTTATACGTTTGTCTTCTTCAAAGTATACAGAAACATTCAAAATAAATTCTTTACACCGTTTCTACAAAATATCTTGGTCTTGGTACGTAAAAATACTATTATGCACTTTTATGTAGAACTAATGGTATGTTTTAACATTGGTTTAATTCTTTAATTTAATGTTTCGTAATAAGCTATATTAAGGCCCATCCATACAACAACATTTTGTAATAATTAACAATTAGATAATTAACCCCTGTGGTGCACTCTTCACGGCAGCAATGAAAGCCGTGAGGTGACGTCTGGTAAATGCCCGCACGATACAAAATATGTCATCATCATTACCGAAATCTGTGTACAAAGCAGATTGGCACACCCAGCAATGGGTAATATGCCGTGATGATATATTTATTTATTTATTTATTTATAGATAATACATGTTATAAAACAATTTTTTAAAAACTTTTTATACAATTTTCGGACGGCCACATTGCTTTAACTTTTACAGTTAACATGAAGTTGTACTCTGTAATTATTTCAAATAAAAGTACAAAAATCTGATGTGGCCAGCACATTACCTTCCGTCAGTAATATGTATTTTGTATAAATGTCATATAGAAAGTTCCTTGCAAAATATTCTGTTTCTTGTACATAACCTTAAGGCAGTTGTGTGTATTTTCTACAAATTCCATCCAGAAAGTTTCTAGCAAAAAATCCTATATTTCTAGTAAAATAATAACACAAACATACAGTCAATTGCACTTGACACTGACACATTTTAATCAGAATTTTCTTAATATAGCAGTTGTTTCCAGAGTTATAGCATAGCTGGCTACTATAAGATACTTAATTTCTTTATAATTTTTTAACTCTATATTCATTTTTTAATATGAAGAAAAAAATGCATACAAATCGTATAGAGAACAAAATATTCTTTAATTTTTATAATGACATTAAATGTGAAAAAAATGATATTTAACATCGTTTTTTTTAAGAAAAACTGTTAAAATATTCAAATGGTGGTACTTCCGGTTGACCAATTAGAACCAAAATCCAATCAGCCTTTCATATATGGATGTAATGAAGAAAAATACGAAAGTTACCGCAGGCGAAACTTCTGTCACACACATACATACACACACATACAGACATCATCTTAAAAATAGTAAAATCGTATTCTATGGACCCTAAAACGTGCTTATTCATCAAAAACTCACCACCGAATTTATTGTTCGTTACTAAAATCGCAGTGGCAATGTAACATTATGAAGGTACTGAAATCAGACTTTTTGAAAATCATTACTTACCTATAACTTTCAAATATTCTTTTGTTAAAATAATTAATTACAAATAAATTTTGTCTCTTCTGACACAACACTCTATATTTTAAATACATGTAGGGATATTTCTCGACTATGTTTTAACAATTACTTGAAATGTACCTTCATTTGGGTAAGTAAGATCTTACAGAAATGTACTTACTCTCATGTACAAAAAGTATAATCAATTTATATTCAGTTTTTCAACATCGGTCATTCAATTCAAAACGCACACACATATTCTGTTGTATAATATGACTAGCGAATGAAAGTTGAGGTTTAAATTATTTTATAGATTTCTTTTGAAACGCTGGAGAAGAATAGAATTGTACGACATATTCAGGTATGAAATTTTTGCATGAACCCATTTAAATACTGGACTAGGAAAGAACAGAAATACATTACTATGTCTGGCTGAAAATAGATGGCCGACTAGGGTAACTGAATATCAAAACAGGGGTGCGTTTAAAATATTTTAAACATTTTTCGTTTATATTCATTATAACAAATTATTTTGATCTTTAAACTATTTAGTTTGGCAATTCTATGAAATCGGATTATTTTTAATTTCCTCTAACAGTAATATCGAATCGAGGGTTGCTTACACCTAGACAACTAGAATTTGCGGTATTAATTTTTTTAAATACATTCCTGAATCCTGTTGCTAAGGTCATTTTAAATGCCTCTTGGTATTGAACACAATTCTAATCTTCTGTAACGGAATACATAAGGGTCAGTTTCCTAGCACATCAAATATAGGGAAATGTTTTCAAAAGAAACCACATCTATTAAATAATCTAAATGTCAACTTTCATTCGCTAATACTATACCTATGTCGTAGATTTCAAGTAATTGTTTATACATAATATTTTACAAATAATGGTTTATTCTGTTTCTTTTTCATTCTGTGGAAGATCTCAATCCTTGTCAAAAATGAGAATGTGCTGTAATTTGATTTATTTGAATATGAAATGATATTTACCTACATCACCACCCTTGTTTTTAGCATAAGAAAGATAAAAACTTTTCAAATTCCCCCATAATTCATCAAAATATCTCCCCTATTAGAACCTACCCCAAATGACTTTCCCTGTTCATCCCCCTGTGACCTACTGACCTCCCCATCTCTTGTTGGCACATTTCACCCCAGCTCTTGCGTTATTGTGACGGCTGGTGAAACCTCACGCGCCCTCCAATATCCCATGCCATGCCGGCAAGCGACGGCACGGAGTCCGTGGACCACGGCACGGCTGACACCCCGCGCGGTCAAACTGCCTTTATTAGATATAGATATTGACTCTCGTGGACTGCACGTGACCACTAGCTACTACGTGTCGTTGGTTTTGTTAGAAACTCGTAAATTCTCGGTATTTTTGTCATGAGGTGGATATTCTCAAAGAAATATGTTCGAAGGAGACAATGAAGACTTGGAATCATGTATTTTTTTTTTAGGTATTCTACAAGTTTCTGTATATGAACATTATATTATTTAATGTAATTATGATATATATATATATATATATATATATATATATATATATATATATATATATATATATATGCAGAGTGTAAATGAAATAAGTACATTAAATTTAACCAGTAATATAACTCGTCGAGAGCAACAATATTTCTTAATAACTTTTCCTCAAAATCGCAAATTTTTTTTTAGCATGTTTACAACCCCGTAAATTGACGAGTCGTTCCAAATATTTTTCTAATAATTGAATGTAGTAGCAATAGTTCTGAAAAATTTTGTTTTAGCAATTGACAGTCCTGTCAGTTGTAATTAAATTTTGATATTAGTAATAAATTTGTTTATAAGGTAAAATTTTGTCAAATTGTTTACGTTTGCAAATAGCGAGTACACAGACATTGTAAATAGTTACCTCTGGTTTATTTATTTATTCGTATCTTTACTACATTTTAATTTGTGGTTGGTATAAAGACAGTGTTATAGAGTTGTCAACGCATTTAGACGGAGCGTTTCCAAATCATACGTTCCTAATATTCGCACATTTCTTAATCTTGTACATCTTTATCACAATACGGAGTGTCACATATGACAATTTTAAAAAAAGCAACAGTTGTATCCATACCAAGTGCAGAAAGATCAATGTTTTCAGCAGACTTCGATTTTGGAAGTGGCTCATAATATTCATTAATGAGACTGAATTTACTTGGGAAGGTGTATTTATTATTCACAATTCACATTTCAACAGACGAAAATGCTGTAAAAATTTTCATTAAAAAATGTTTCCGCGGGAGCAATAAATGGACGACTAATTATTGGTACTCATGTACCTCGTTTAAATGGACAAAAGTTTGCACTTACATTTTTTGAATACCGTATTTAAACTATTATGATTTGTCGACGATAAATAATCATCTCATAACCTAATAACTATGCTTTTGCTCTTGCTCGATATCTCGTACCCTTCGTTCCTCTTTGTCTTCCTCTATACACAGGTGATTAAAAAATTTAAATATCTTTATTTTAAAAATTGTACTATTACGAATTAATTAATAATAAATGTTATTTCCGTTGATTCGTTTATTAATTACTGTCACTGCAAGTGTAACCGATAACCGACAATTTTTGATCTGTTTGTATCCCACTTCAATACGGCAGCAGCCATTTGTTCTCCATGGGCGGGTAACGAAATATGCAGCAAATCTATAAAGGAGTTTAACTCAAAATCTAAAAGACTTAGGAAAAAAAGTTATTAAGAAATATTGTTGCTCTCGTCGAGTTACATTCCTGGTTAAATTTAATGCACTTATTTCATTTACACCCTGTATATATATATATATATATATATATATATATATATATATATATATATATATATATATACAGCGTATAACAGCTAAACGAGCTACCTCAAATAATATCTATATTATTTAAGGTATAATAAAATGCTATAAGACAAACTTATAGAAAACCAAGGGGGACATCCGATTAGAGAAGAAAATATTTTCAAGTTACAATACATAGTTATATTTTCTTAAATGGGATGATATAAATTTTTTAGGCTTATTTGATAGAGTATTTTTTTCTGAATTAAACCATGTAGGTATCTAATTATTTTATATCCTTACATAACAAAAATATTGAGAAAAATACAATTGAAATTAAATAAATTAGATTTTTATAGTCATTATGTAGTAGGCCTAAAAAAATTGTATCATTCCATTTAAGAAAATATAACTTTGTATTGTAACTTGAGAACGACTGGTTTAAAATATATTTTCTTCTTCTATAAGTTTGTCTTATAACATTTTATTATACCTTTAATAATATAGAAAATATTTGAGGTAGCTCATTTAACTGTTACACCGTGTTATATGTATATATATATATATATATATATATATATATATATATATATATATATATATATATATATATATATATATATATATATATATATATATATATAGTGAAAAATGTAAAATTAAAAGTGAGTATAGTCTTAAGGCCAACGCGCATTTGAGCGACCGAAGCGAAGACCGGCGAAGAGAAGTTTTTTCATTCAATGTATTTTTATGGGTATACACGCACTCTGGAGCGGCGAAAAGCAGAGCAACGAGGCGACTATACACAAGAATACATTGAACTTCTCCTCGCTTCGCCGCTCTTCGCGTTGCTCAAGTGCGCGTCGGCCTTCAATATGTTCATAATTAAACTTTTAGGAGATACCTTGAGCTATACACATATTTTTTCTATATATATTCTCTTTAATTTTAAAAATACGTCTCTACAATTTAAAAATACATAAATATGCCAAACAAAATTACCTCATGTAAACATACACAGCAAAGAAATTAACTTAATTTTACGCAAATACAACTTGAATGTATCTCTCCCAGGTTAAACAAATAGGAATAACTGATATATTCTGGAAACCATACGAGAATGCAGAAGAAGAAACAATTTAATCAACATGAATTTGTTGATGTTAAAAAAGAAGACGTATAGAGCGTAGCTAGGCTAGCAAAAACGAACAGTGCAGCATAAACACCAACTCATTTCATTTCATTTCTCAAGATGGAGTGAATATCATATCGCTCTCGAGGTTTTATGCAAGCAAAAAGAATAAACCGACTAGGTACGTAGTTCACGTTCGCGATATGATGCATTATAAATGTATTCCAATTTTAATTAAGAATTTAATAAGTGAGATGCAGTACGTTTCTCCCACAGATTAATAGAAAAATATTTTTTGGACTTCCACCCGGTTCCAAGTATACGAGCAAGTAGTTTTATATTATTCTAAATCATCCAAAAACACTTTTTTTAGCGACCTAGGTCGGGAAAAAGATGGGGACTTTTATTTTTATGAGTAGGTATTATTCTGGTGAAATGTCACCTTTTACAATTAGAAAAATGTTTACAACTTTTAATACCTACTAAATTGTTAATTGTAACTTAAGGAATACATTTTAAGCTAGATGTAAGCAATTATGGACGAATGAAAATAATAGGACATACTTACAGTGTTACAATAAATTTATTTCCTGGACGACATTTAGTCGAACATTCTTATTCAGGGCTAGAAATGGTCAATTATAAGAAATTGTAACATAGGGAAATCCTATGAGAAAATTGAAGTTTTCCAAGTGTATATTCATTAAATATAGTGTATATATTATGTCAATTTTTAAAAATATAAAATTGGAACTACGGTAAACATTGATGGACATCATTAAAAAAAATCTGATGTGTCCAGCACATTACGTTTCGTCAGTTCGATGTATTTTATACAAATTCCACGCAAACAGTTTCTTGCGAAAGATTCTGTCTTTGCAGCACATTACCTTCCCTCAGTTCTATGCATTTTGTACAAATTCCATACAGAAAGTTTCTTAGAATTGATTCTATATTCGCAGTAAAGTTATAACACAAATATACTATGTCAGTCGCTATGATATTGACATCTGCCTATCAGATTTTTTAAATTTATATTAGCTGTTTTCATAGTTTTATTGCGGAGCTCTACATTCATTGAATATGAACTATAAAATGTAATCAAATCGTATAGAGAATAAAGTATTCTTTAATATTTATAATAACATTAAATGTGATAAAATGATATTTAACTGGAGGTTTTCAAGAAAAATCTTCAAAAGAGGGTACTTCCGGTCGACCAATTATAACCAAAATCTAATCAGCTCTTTTATGAATGTACTAAAGAGGATTACGAAAGAATTGTAATTTTTAGAATTGTAGTGTTGGAGAGAAAAGATCGCCACACACACATTCACACACACACACACACACACACACACACACACATACACACATATATATATATACACCCACACACACACACACACACACACATACACACACACATATATATATATATATATATACACCCACACACACACACACACACACACACACACACACACACACACACACACACACACACACACACACATACACACACACTCACATATACACACCTACACACAGGCACACAAATATACAGACATCATCACAAAAATAGTAAACTCGTATTCTAGGGACTCTAAAAGGTATGACGGAAAGTAAAAATCAGAACAAGTAAGGTAATTAAATTACACAGTTAAATAAAAATGACAATACCATTTCGATAAAAAACACATTCTGAAATTAAGAGATGACAGTTTGATGACTTCGACAACTACCTTTGTCCAATTAAAAAAAAAATATGCGATAATACAACCCTGTCAATCATTTTAAATGTAACTATGGTAATGACATACGCCCATGTCCACTAATAAAAAAAAACTCACGATATGTGTAGGGTTATACTAGAATCTGTTTTATTTGAGTTCAGAAAGACTGCGAAATGGGTATAATTCCTTTGCATAAGCATTGCGCAATCCATTATTATATCCTTTTGAGAAACTTATTCTGATTCTGTGTAACAAAATATTTTGATTTAAATAATTAAAACGGAGTTCATGAAACGATGCTTGGGTTTAGCATAAATATTCAGGGTGTACATTTTAAATCAGGAGTGCTGTTTATTGTTTGGCCAAGTGAAACCCAGGTGAAGTGAGAGTGTTCGCAATTTACATCCCGAGAACACATAATCTCCCATGCCTCTCTGCGAGGCATTAATAGTATTTATCAAGTTAATTCCATTAATATACATGCCAGGGAAAATGTGCGGTACCCATCTAAATTGAAATTTAAAATTTAACATCGCTAACAATTCTCACAACTCTTAAGCTTACGTTATATTGGTCAAGTATAATACACAACACAACATACATAATATTTTGTTATGCAAAACTGCATTAAAATTGTTTGTTTACATCTTATTTACCCTGGCGGAAACTGAAAGATTACACCCTGTGGTCGGTAAAGTAGCCATGCGGACGGTAAAATAGCACATGCGGGCGGTGAAGAAGTACATGCGGGCGGTAAAGAAGAGCAAAATTCCGGCGACTGATAAATAAAACATCAATGTATTTAAAAAATAATTTAAAATCGTTTATTTTGATGGTAGTTGTGCGTAAAACATTGTATATACCTCAGGCCGAAATAATTTTACAACTTTGGATGAATAAAAGATCTCGGCTGTGCGTCGAGCTTCAAATTTCGTCCGCAGCCATAAACATTTTCTTTTCTATACGTAAATAACAATTATTATTTCCCGTCATCTCGTGGTGTCTCGTGGCCTGAATGTCTGGACTTGACTTTGATGATCCGGGTTCGACACCGACCAACGCCAATATTATTTCGTATTTTAATTGGTACAAAAGTGACCCCTGTGGCGAATGTGGTACAATCTTCACGCCAGCAAATCATGCCCTAATAATTACATGGGATGAACAACCAATTGAATTCAGTAAAATTTATTTATCTTGGCGTAACTTTGGACCGAGCTCTAACGTTTAAATATCATGTTAATAAAATCCGGAGCAAACTTACAGCAAGGAACAATCTTCTTTGAAAATTAACCTGCACCAAGTGGGGAACACATCCACATACCCTCAGAACATCAGCTCTTGCCCTGTCCTATTCATGCGCTGATTATGCTGCTGTAGTTTGGGAGAGGTCAACTAACGCTAAACATCTGGATCCTCTGTTAAACGAAACTTGGCGTATAATTACCGGTTGTTTAAAACCAACACCTGTTATATTATACCTGCTTAGCGGACGGTTTTTCCTCTGGCATGAAAAAGAGAATCTTCGGAAAAGGAGCATCCTCTCCGTCCTAGTTAATGCCGGGCGATGCATAAGGCATATTTCCATAATTTAAAAATTTGACTATTTATATGGTTATAACAATAAGCTCAGCTAATTTACTCCATGTGTTCCGGATGCGGTATATCGCTATCGAAAATCAGTCACTTCAATATCTAAGGAGTGAGAAATATTTATTGTAATGTTTTAAATATTTATTGTGTATTAATTACTTATATTATGTATATGGTTTGGACACGAATAATAATAATAATAATAATAATAATAATAATAATAATAATAATTCACGCTAGAAATAAGTGCCCGTCGAGTGACGCCTTGTAAATACCCGCACGGTACACCATTATCGATATCTGCATACAGAGTAGATTGGCACACCCAGCAATGGGTAATACGCCGTAATGTGCTGACATTTCATAATTTCATTATTCGATAGTAAGTAAAATTGGATCGTTTTTTAACATCCTGGTTTTGAAATGCCACAATTAAGCCATTTTTATTACATTCATTTTTGGAAGTTACAATTATTGAACAAACTTAATTTTTGATTTATACGAAACCCTAACTTTTTGTCAATAATATCGTACAATGCCACTGATGGGGAACAGACCCATAAATACATAAAACCGACACTGTTTTTTATAAAGTTTACTGGTATTAGTCCACAGTTATATTGGATAAATTCAGGATGTTTCAAAAATTCTGTAAAAAATTAAGGGCATATAGTACTGACCAAAATAAGTAAAAGAAAAGTTAATCAACATAGGACTGATCTTCAACTGTTTCCGAGATATGTGAAAAATCGAAAAAAACTGACAAAGATAGTGATCGAACAAAATTTTGTCTATGGCAGTAAATAGACTATAAAAAAACAATATAATTTTATATGAAATATTTTTCTTAATTTCTAATAGTTACGAAGTTATTTGAAAATTAAATATTGGCCAAGGTCGCCACATTTAACATAATACAATTACTTGATTTTTTTAAAAAAACAAAAGCACATCTAAGATGACTTCTGAAAGGTAAACAAAAAATTTCATTTAATCAAAGTCGTAACTCTTATAGTTTTCGAGATAGCAGACGTAAAAACTCATTGTCCCATGAACAATACATTCGCTCTGGTGTACCACAAGGCTCTATTCTTGGTCTCTTATTCTTTTGATCTACATTGCTGATATGCCCAATCATGTTAACTACAGCTCTTTGCACTCTTATGCTGATGATACTCAGTTGATAACATCTTTCTCCCAATAAAATGAAAAACTGCAATTAAGTCAGCTCAATTAGGATTTACAAAATATGTCAATGTGGGTCAGGAATAATGGTCTAAGAATTAATGCTGAAAAATCTGCAATGCTTGTTGTAGGTAATCACCAAATTACTTCACCCATTTTATTGGATGGTGTACCACTTCAGTGTAGTGAAGTCATTATAAGTTTAGGACTTGACATAGATAAAGATTTGAATTTTAGATCCTACCTTATATAAAAGCTTCAAGCGGCTAGACTTAGACTTAGACATCTTTATTAATTTAAAAACGTCCTCTCTTCTAATACGAAATTAAGAATGGTCATGTCCTTAATCTTTCCGCTATTTGATTATTGCGGTTGTGTTTACGTTCCAAATTTATTTAAAAAGGATAGGCAACGTATAACACTTTTTCAAAATGCCTGTCTTCGGTATGTATTTGGTGTACGTAAGTATGAACATATTTCTAACTATAGGCATAAAGCTAAATTCCCTTTCATTGAAGATCGTATTAACACTCTATATGCATGTTTAGTACACAAATTAATAAAAACTTGTACTCCTTCTTATTTATCGTCCAAGTTAACAAAAAAAGATTTTAAATATTCCCTACGTGGTTCTTCTTTGTTTAAAGTTCCCTCATTTAAGAAAAATAAATTCCATGGTTCATTTTTGTATTTAGCCCCCTTCAGATTTGAAGTTTTTATCTGTTAATACTTTCAAGCAGAAATTAAAGTTTTCAAAATGTATTTAAGTCTTCGCATAGTTATAGTTGTTATTGTTATTGCTTCTTCATAGTGTTTATATTCTTAATATTATTTTCATGTTATATTTTTTCTTGTAAATTGGGTTAGGTGGTAGAACAGCTTTTAGCTGAACTTCGCCCTTAATGGTGTATTTTTTTTCTACCCATTAATAGAGAATTTATTATTATTTATTATTATTATTATTATTATTTTTCACTGCCTCAAATCTCGGAAACTATGGAAGATCGGACCTGTGTTGATTAAGCTTTTTTACTCATTTTGGTGAGCCCTTATTTTTTTTACAGTATTTTTTAAACATCCTGTATAAATTCCTCTACAGTGTGCGCATGTGCATTGGCCATATTGAAAGTGTCGGGTGTGTCGGACTAGGGCAGAATGTAATTGTGACACTTGCCATGGAAAACTGTAGTTTTCAAGTAGGATTTAGAGTTTTAATGTTGAAAGCTTCTAGTACAGCCCATTCAAACTGCGCTTGATTTTAAATGTTAGGATTATTTCAAATACGTTTCATACAGAGGTTATACAGTTCACATATGCTTGACACGTTCATGTAATATGAGTGAATCAGTATAATATTATTTTTGTAATGTACATGGGGTCCCGTGGTCGAGTGTTTGAGTATCTGGACGCGAATCGACCCGGGTTCAATTCCGACCGGATTCATTTCCTATCGATGCCAAAATTATTTAGTATTTTAAATGGCTCAAAAATGACTTCTGTTATCATCATTATCATTACATTACCAATATTTACGTATAACGCAGATTGGCACACCCAGCAATGGGTAATATTCTATAATTTGTACGTTTGTTGTCTATATCGCTGCAGACTTACAACGTAACTCCACAAAACGAAACAAATATACCCTGAACTGATATGACAACTGACATAAATATGACACATAAGTCACCATTTTTTCTATTTACATTTAAGTGCTATTTACGTCTCACATTTTGACATTTTTGCGTGGTGTAACAGTTTACGGTGGAACTACTTAAGTCTTAAGTTTCTCTGGAGAAACCGGGCATAAGTAATTTATTTTTTTCTTCTAATGTTCTTCTAATATTCTTGTAGAATTGATAATTCTGTTACTATTCTTAATTTTGATATTTTCGTTTTTGCTATAGATAGGCGTGTATTCAATCACTTAGTCTTAGATGTATTGATATTGAATGTAGTAATGGAGTTGCTATCAGAGCAAATTTGAATTGTGGAGCTTTGGACAGCATTCTCATTAGAGTAAGTACAAATAATAACCTCATCCTTGAAAGATCCTTACCTCTCCTTAATTAATTGTACCTATAATCAGAATAGTGAAATGAAGAGCGTAGTAAACATGAATTATTGCAACAATGCTAGCAGATATTAATAGTGAAGGTAGCGTCTAATGAGAGGTATGATAAATACAGTAGAGAAGAGCCTGGAAATTGCGTAAAGAGCAGTAGGCAGAAGCAGCGATGACTCAGCAGCATTCAATAACGGATAAATCAGCAAAGAGCTAACGAGTCAGCAGTCTCTACCTTCTATCAGATTCTACATAACGGAATCGTTTCATTCTTCACTGCACACAACATTCCACGTATATGAAAACTATAAACACGCCACGCTGTCCTCAGTAAAGTATACACACTCCATCTCAGCTGTTTGTGAACCAGTCAGTTAAAAGTGCTGTAGTGTAAATAATGTTTGTGCAAATATCAAACCGTGTGTCGTGCCCGTTCTACCAAACCCAAACGTAACGAAGGAAATTCCAACAAGGAAAAGAAATACCGGCAAATTTGGTTGACATAGCGAAATATTTTTATTTGATCCTTTTGAAATGCTCCGGCAAAAGCAAAGGCTTTGCTTCGTGCTCACAATTACTGACAACATGACATAATTTATATTTCATATTTCAAAATAAATGTGAGCACTTTCTATACGCACGTCAAACAGTTATTTAAGACAACTTATTTTTACTTAACAAATAGTAAATGTCTTCTTACAGTAAACCTAATGTATGTAACAAAAGTTTTGACAAGAATATTACGCTCCAATCTAATTGGATTGGAAGTAATATGTACAAGGTACAAAATAGTTAGAGATGTTATACAAATTTTAAATACGCAAATCTATCTTCAGGTTAGTTCGGCAGATAGTCGAAACATGAAATTGTTAAGTTATATGGGAATGTGAAGATGGTGTCGTTGTAACGTTTTTATTTATTTGGGTGAAGTGTAAATATTAGACAATTATTATTAATTAAAATAAATGTTTATTAAGACGATAAATCAATATTAATAACATAAAAACAATGACGATTACTAATATTAAACAATTATTAAATACTATTTTAAGATTACAAATATAATTAACTAAACACTAACACTATTTATTTATTTAAACAATTAACACGACTATTTATTTGCACGATATTACTGATTATTTATTTTCACTATTTATGTATTATATATTACTGATTATTTATTTTCACTATTTACGTCACTTCACATTCAACCGTCCTCCACAGCGTCTATATATTCACTGACAACAGCGTCTGTATATTCAACTGCTCGGACAGAATTCACACCTTTCTCCTCACTGTCTGTCTTTTTATGTAGAGGTGGTGCCAAATGTCATGAGATATGAAATGCGCAGATCAAGAAGAGAGACATGTAGAGAAAGGTCAGGCAATAGGAGAGAAAGATAGCGTTATGCTGTTTGCGCAACAGCTCATGAGATGTGGCACGGGCTACAACTGTCTTTCTGACGGACTAACACTTTATCTTTATGTGAATGACTGAATTCGCACACACGTACGTCGCTTATATAGTTGCTCTTAACACCTTCTGGAATATTCTCGTGACGTTTCGAACTATATAACAATACGCGATTATCTCCCCTTGTTTACCTAACCGCCCGCCTATTGTGCGCTGCACTGTTATTGATCACCTATCTAGGCTCGTCCTCCAACTAGAATGTTTCTATTCATAGGCGTCGGCTCGCACGCGTCAGTTGGGGGCTCGCGGACCAAATGTAGGTACTCTCGTGTTACAGTATTAAGTAAGTGGGCGAATCGAACTTTTGCCCTCAAATCGAATCAGAAGAATCATTCAATGTGCACAAGACAAAGTTAGAAAGTGATCTTGCAAATTAACTCGACGATTTAGAATTTTGATGGTGATTGTTAGCAAAACTTTGTTCCTAAATGATTGAAATTTCGAAAAAGTCATAATGTAACCAAATAGCTAGTGAGCCAGCTTGAGTGAATATCCAGATGCTGCAGAGCACGCATACACACACGCACGCACGCTCGCGCGCGCATCCACACACACACACACACACACACACACACACACAGAGAGAGAGAGAGAGAGAAAATAATTCCCCAAACGTTTCTCAGGAGCGACAGATTGAAGACTTTTAGGCATTTCTTAGCAGAAAAGTATACAATAATGGCTGGGAATACAAAAAGAAACAATTACAGACAAGAATATTTCTGACGATCCGGGAAGTAATATTATCATCGTACAGAGACAAATGAGACAAGGTATTATAAACCTGCGTTGCATTGATGATAATGGTTTCCTAACAGTGCTGTAAAATCGTTTTCTTTTGTTACGTTAGTATCTAAAAAAAAACATGATAAAAATATTACATCAAATTTTTTTTTTTTGTAATTTTTATGTTTTGTTTAATTTAGTCTCCATAGAATATAGATGAATAATATTGCCCTTTATCTAGAAATAAATTTTCCATGAACTATTTGCAAGATTATATTTTCTCTATTTCCAGCTATTTCACGCATCGATTCCACAATTCGGCTACACTTAAGCATCAGTGAAGCGTACAGAATTCCGTTTACTCCTTCTTACAATGTGATACATAGTGGTTAACACTATCGCACTATAAATTTATTATGATTCTTGAAAAGACGCTTATCCCGTATCAAAATTCACGGTATCCGTGCGGAAAATACTTGGTGCACTTTCAATGGATTAGAAATTTCTCAGAGTGCATTGTGTTGATACGAAATACACATCTGTAAGCATGGAAAGTGCCAGCATATATAAAGCAACTGGTAACAGATTTTTATAAGGAAATATACATTGCACAAAGCTTCGATTGGTAGTGCTAATATTTCTGATACAAGCATTTATACTTCTATATTATATAGCACTACAAAGTAGTAGATAACTTTCAAAACAAAGTGTTTTTCTTTTTTATATTAAATCTGTTGCTTGAAGTAACTTGTAATCTTGTTTGGAAGTATATTTAATAGGCTGGAGGCTACGTGAAAAATGTATCATGGTATTCCAAATACTGACTTTTGTTATTCACTTTAAATACCCTGCCGAACGATTTGCTGTGTTCCCCGAAAAAAACACTATATACCTAACTGCTGGTCATGGCCCAAAACTGTTTAAAAAAATTATATTTTAGAATGTGTATATTTTCTATATAGGACCTGCATAAAATGACATTATAAATATATAAATGGTAGCCGATAATAAATGCGAGCCATTTTCAATTGTTGCAGGGGATGCTAAAGTCTTTTATTGCTGTGAATTTTACCTATCAGAAATTGTCCATACCATTCCATCCGGGCTTTAGTCAACGGACAATTTTTACTCTAAAAGACACAATAAAATGTAGGTCCAATATAGAATACCTAGATTCGAAAATTTCGTTTTTTAATCAAATTTGTTTAATGACCCACAATGACCCACAACTGGGTAGATATTTTTTTCCGGGAACACAACAAATGGTTCTCAAGGGTATTTAAAGTGAGCACCATAAGGGTCAGTATTTGGAATACCATGATACCGTGGTAAAATAATTGTCTAATCGATTCAAAATACATTTTAAATTCTTATTCTTGATGCTGATATTCGGGTGTGGGATTTCCTTTTCATAAGGTTATTTTTTTATCCATTTCCTTCACTTCTGTCTATCTTTATATTTCTCTCAATTTTTATCTCTTTAAATTCCAATTTTTGTTATTCTTGCTTCCTATATTTTCCACGGTCTTTCTCTTCCTCTATTCTTAGTCATACTTTCATCATCTGCTACTTTTATTTTTAGAATCAAAAATGTAAGGATGAAAATGTCAAAAAATATCAGAGGTAATAAAATGCGTGCATACATCAGAAACAACTAAAGATAACTGAGAACTCAGTTATAACTATATTTTGTAATGTAATGTTCTTATTTTCCAATTGTATTTTAACTATCCCTGATGATGATTCATTTGGAATCGAAACGTAGGAAAGTTAATTAAATTATTTAATAAACACTGTTTACCACGACTGCATCTTCAATTATTCTCATCATCCCCACAATAATTAATTTACTTTGCACTTACCTAATATAACATATAACAGTTGCCCAAATAAGTTTTAAAGCTACGCAGACTTTCTTATATTGGCAGCTGATCTGTGCAATTGATCGTTTCTATGAATTCCTGTATTATTTAGAGTCGAATCATAAGCATCCCCAAATAAATTAGAAGCACAAAGTTACTATAATAATTATTTTTTGACGGCGTGTATGGAATATAACGAAATAAGCGTTTCTCTTCCTTGCCCCGTCTTGTACTATATCATCCGCTTTTAGTAAAATAGTTACAATTGGCTTGAGTCTGTTGTATCCTAGTAGTAATGAGATGTTTAAATTTCTGTATATCAAGGCCGCGAAATCACTCTTTAGCGTACCGAGAGAAAAATTGTGGCCGAGACCGTTTGCGACCGAGGCAAAACAATCTCAAGGGCGCTACAGTGTCATTGTAAATAGAAAGTTAACCTTCAAAGTGGCTGTGAGATTGACATTTGATAAACAAAACTGAGCAATTCTCAAGTGTCAAAGCACTGATTAGAGATATATTTTGTTTGATAATAGATCGGAAACTGTGATGTTATCTGAAGGGACTATCTTCAGTGCCACTCTTTGGTTGCTACCGGAACTATTTTGAGTATGTAGGCAACCCCATAACATCTAAATATACAATCCGCATTGCCTCCCTGTGTTTCATATTTATGATATTTATCAATAAAGTAGACAATGAAAACCAATATTTATAAAACTGAGTGGTTCATATATTTTTTTACAATACAATTATTTTATATAATATTTATAAGCGATTATAAAATATAAAGCTTTTGTAGTGTTTTTATACAGGTTGAATCTTTGATTAAACTGAAGTAATCAGTCTTGGTATAAATAAATAGTACAATTTATTATGCTTTACCTGGTATAGAAGGATATTTATGCCATTAATGACGATAACGAACTCAAAAAACGTTTGTATTTTAAAACATACAGTGTGTTCAAAAAAATTCCTAACTCGGAGTAGGCTATGTATAAAGAAACGTATGTCAATTAATTAAATGTCAATTTGACATAAGATATTGTCAAAAATGGAATTAATAAAGTTTCGGACTAGCAGTCAATATTACAAATTTATTCACGCCGACGTTTCGACTATAGAATAGTCTTCTTCAGGGCTAGAATGGTCCAGTTGAAGGAAAAAGTACACGTGTGGATAAGCGTGGATACATACAAGTCGGACATTAGAAAATATAAATAAATAAATAGTTAAAAATCACAGATCACACAGTGAAAATCGTCAATTAATAAAAATTGTCCTGGATGACTACAATAAACTTTGCTGAATATAAAAAAATATTTTAAAATGGTAACTGTAAAGATGTGTTTTACATCAATCTAAGGACTAATTGTCAAAAATGTTTTGTAAAGAAATCAAATATTTTCTTCATGTATCTTGTTTTAGAAATGGAAACAGATTAGAAAACGGCGAATGTCAATATACTGTGTCCTTCTTTATTGTCTTTTCTCTTTAAAATTACATTTCAAAATCAATTTGACAACTTGACTTTTGAATTGAATAATGATCAGACACACGTTTCTCTGTTCATAGCCAACTCCGAGTTAGGAATTTTTTTGAACACACTGTATTATAGAAACATTATTCCTATAGCGTTAATACGAATAGAATAGTAGAAACTTGAAGCACACATACAGATACGTAAAAGAAAATATTAGACACTATATCTCAGCAATTCAAATTTCTCCCAAGAAAATTAAAATTCTTGAAAAATTTGTTAGAATTTGGTTAGAATACTTACAGAATTTTGACAACTTATAAAAAAATATGAATGTAAGCACAGCACACTTAACCATTTCAATTTATGAAGCTTTCGGAAGCAGTCAAGAGATGGCATTCCAGTACAGTCCAAATTAGGGTACCTTTATAACCAGGGTATGGCCATGGCGTGGCTCACGTTTCGTCCGCCATTACCGGGACATCTGTTATATGTGTTGTTCTTGCGCAAAGTATTATGTATTTTCGTGGCTATTTGTTTTATTTTAATGAAAAACACATTTAATTATCATTTTAATATGTATTTAAAGTGTTAAGTAATATATTTTATCTTATTTACTTGTGTAGTTTGTTAAGATACCCATCACGATTACTGTCACTGAAAACTAAAAATTACCAATATTAAGCACAATCATTTAAATTTTTAAAAGGTAGGTTTAGAATATATAATTATTATGTAATTAAGAACTAGTGATATTAAATTAGATGTGATAATAACAACACATATCATATATTCTACATAACCTAAAAATGTATGTCTTAATAATAATTGTATATATCTTAAATAAATTCATTTTTATTACCTTTTTAAATTCACAGTGTGATTATTTAATATTATTTTATAATATAATATCACATTTATTACAAATAAATCGAAAAATCAAATACCGACAATGGCGGCGATCTTGGCCCATGGCCATACCCTGGTTATAAAGGTACCCTAGTCCAAATGTCAACCATTTAAGTTTCTGTAGCCCTGTAGCCTGTGTCAAAGTAATTGTTTACCTAATTTCGCGGCCTGTATTGCGAATGCGAAATGCTTATTTCGCATCCGGTTGCACAATAAAGTCTTTTTTGAAAATGGACGTAGAAAAATATATTTTACTGAACTATATTCAAATTGTAATACTATGAAATTGAACACTACAAGTTTTTATTTAAGTGGTGAGGATTCCTGGATAAAAATTTTATTATCCAAGAATCTTCAGCACTTAAATGCCAATCACAGCTTTAGAAAATTCTAAACAAACGAGTATTTTATATTAAAAACGGTACAAAATGACTAAAGCAACTTATTTTATGAACCTTTCCATACCAGCGAATCTCCCACCCTGTGTGAATACTAAACACGATAATATACCTCCATACTTTCGGCCATAAAGTACCTCTCACTAAAGTGTACCCCGACGAGGCTTTTACATAAAGTTGCCAAAAATTAAATATTAACACCGTGGCAGGTGTTTTGCTAACACATCTGCTGGAGGTATCGCTAAACGTTTTAAAACCTCCCCGTGTTCTGCGGCTAATTGCATTACCCTCATGGTTCCCAGACAGGGGAAGCGGTTCGGTAATTGTTGGATCTACTTTGCTGAACCTCACGGGGATTCAATGAATTCTTGACTAGTGGTTGGAGAGATAGATGTTCTGAGTACAGAATTGCTACTAAATGCAAGATTTCAGACATAATTGATGCATGAATGCGACTGAAGAGATTTGAAGAGATGCTTGCGCTTATGCTTTGTAAGACATATTATATGAAGTGGGATGAGGATTATGTAATTGTGAATAATTTATGCTATATTTTCACTTTGATGAGATAGTAATAGTAATTATATAGTGCACATGTGAAGTGCATTTCAAACTTGCATTAGCTTAAGAGGTAATATGTAATAAGTACAATGATGTCAATAGGTACCTACACTATTATTTGTTATTAGAAATGTTCTACTCAGTCCAAAGTTCAATATGTTCGGCAATATTAATGGAGTCATACCACATTTTATTATTTTGTCAAGTAATGGCATATTCAATGCATTCTCATGCAATTCTCTGGATTTCAAGAGTAACGTGTTCAAAAGTACCGGCAGCATCTGCTATCTTGCGTTTCTTTAGGACTTAACTAAATTACAATTATTTGGATTGGGTTCTTAGCTTTTTATCAGATAGAAGTTAATTTGTGACAGTCAATTTTAGCGATAGGTCAAAAATACAAACTTCTATACCTGATTCAGTACTTACAAACAAATATCGGTGTACCTCAAGGTACAGTTCTTGCTCCCGTTCTTTTCATTATCTTTTTAAATGATGTAATTACTGCTTTACCTGTTAATTGCTTTCCCACATTATACACGGATGACACTTCCGTAGTCATTTCAAATCCAAGTAAAAGCACATTAATTAACAAATGCAATCAAAACTTAGGAGCAATGGAACAATGGTGTCAAGACAAGAAATCATAGCAAAACTAAAATAGTTAAATTTCAAATGGCAAGCAATAAAAACTCGCAATTTAACATTTGTCTACAATAGTTATTTATGTATCAAGAGCGTAAAGATACTTTACGCTAGAGATGCACACATAATTTTTTCTGCGACTTTACTAACGAAATAAAAAAAATAATAATACCTATTTAGTAAGTTCAATTCAATCTTAACCAATTTCCTGTTTTGTGTTGCTGTAACCATGACGATATGAGTAAATAAATAATTCTGATACCAACAATCATTGTTTTATGAAAAGTTTTCACACATACATCAAAAATGTGCTCAAAAATCTCCGAAAATAGTGAAGATAGTGATTTTTCTTGCACTCCTCCAGATATATTCGAAACGGCGCAAAATACTTCCTTGAGTTTATTACCTGTAAAATCAAGAGCATTATACGAATAGAATTATAACCTCTTCATTGAATGATGTAAGTTTAAAAATATCAAGAATTACAGTGAAAATGTTTTACTAGCTTACTTTTTGGAAAAATTTAATGTAATGAAATTGTCTTCTCTTTGGTCCATTTATTCCATGCTAAAATCAACACCAGCAGTTAAGAACGATATTGATATCAGTAAATTCAAGAAACTAACTGCTTTTTTGAAACAAAAATCAGTTGGTTATAGACCAACAAGAGATGAAATAAATTCGATCATTTCCTGATGATGAAAGTTGCTCGTATATTGGGTGTTGCTGGAGCATGCCGACGCGATTAGTTAGGATGACTGTAGATGATATTGAGGATAATTGGTCCATTTTAATTGTGAAGATTCCAGACTTAAACACTAATGTGCAGCGAACATTTATTATTGATATCATAATATTTTGTCAATGTACAGAAGATATGTTGCTCTTCGACCCTCTAACATATCATCTCGGCGATTATTCATAAATTATAAGCATGGCAAATGTACCGCACAAGTTGTTGGAATGAACACTATAGGAAAAATTCCATTAAACATTGCACAATATCTGAATTTACCTGATTCGAAATCATTTACAGGCCATTGTTTCCGCAGATCCTCTGCTACATTACTAGCTAATTCCGGAGCTGACATTATGACTCTAAAACGTCATGGTGGCTGGCTTCTATGATTTGAGTGAATTTTTTAACATGTAATTTGTCGGTAATTTATATTTCTTACATTTTTTTGACTTGTTCACACTGTAATTATTGTGTTTATAGAATCTAATAAACTTATTATTATTAATAATAAAAAAAGCAATGTTAAGAGGAAGTAACGCGGTACTTGTTGATTGATAAAAAATGTAATTCCTACCAATCTCCGTCGAGAAATCCGTTATTTTATTTAATGGAAGCAATTTTAAACAAACTGTCCATAAATTTCTGTTGTCATGTGTAGATATAGATTCAACTGTTAACAAATTTCTGTTGCCTTGTGCAATTATTCACAGACTACTACAGTGTGTTAAAAAAATCCTAACTCGGAGTAGGCTATGAATAAAGAAACGTATGTCAATTTAAAAATATTTAATTAAATGTCAATTTGACACGAGATATTGTCAAAAATGTTATCTAATGTATGTAATTATTGTGTTTATAGAATCTAATAAACTTATTATTATTAATAATAAAAAAAGCAATGTTAAGAGGAAGTAACGCGGTACTTGTTGATTGATAAAAAATGTAATTCCTACCAATCTCCGTCGAGAAATCCGTTATTTTATTTAATGGAAGCAATTTTAAACAAACTGTCCATAAATTTCTGTTGTCATGTGTAGATATAGATTCAACTGTTAACAAATTTCTGTTGCCTTGTGCAATTATTCACAGACTACTACAGTGTGTTAAAAAAATCCTAACTCGGAGTAGGCTATGAATAAAGAAACGTATGTCAATTTAAAAATATTTAATTAAATGTCAATTTGACACGAGATATTGTCAAAAATGTTATCTAAAGAAAACAAAGATTTTCTTCTTGAATCTTATTTTAGAAATGGAAACACATTAGAAAACGGCGAATGGGATATTCTATTACCTTCTTTATTGTTTTTTCTCCTTAAAATTACGTTTCAAGATTAATTTTGACAACTTGACTTTTGAATTGAATAATGATCAGACGTACGTTTCTCTGTTCATAGCCTACTCCGAGATAGAAATTTTTTGAACACACTGTACTTAGATGAGACAATAAAATTTCCTAATTCTTTATTCTTGTAAAAATAACGTGTACCACCTCCGGTTAAGGAAAAAATAGTATATACACCTCGGGAGAGAATGCTATGTTTCCATCGGTGCTTTGTAGTCATTCTATCATTTTCCTTGCAATGAAAAACCAACGAGAGTACAACATGCTACCTCGCTCAAATACTGCTTGCCAGCAACAGACGCTATCGACAGGCAGGAATATATTAACACATGCGCACGAAAGTTCAAGGTCGGCTCATGCAAGCGCGCTTGATTCAAATCCATCAGGTTTTATCAGGTCGGATACTTTTCTAGCAGACCTTGTACAATATTACTTTAAAATATGGTCAACGACCCAGTGTAGGTTGACAACCTGGTCTATATTTATCTAATAAACTAGTATAACAAACAAAATACAATCTGAAATTTAGAGTGAGATCTTAATTTCAATCTCATTATTACTTACAAATATTCATTATTCGCTTAGTGTAAAAGGAGTAAATTAGATGCAAATACATTGTTTCAGCGGTAAACCGTCGCTAATCAAGCATTAAACAAAGTGAGGGTAAGACACTTGCACTCTACCCTTCCCGAAGAAGTAATTCAATCGTCTTTCCTTGGCTGCGCAATATTTGATCATTTTCCGGTTGCGAATAAGTTCTCGCTCCCTGGGTCTTAATAATATTATGAATCTAGTTTAACGCGGTTGGATGCTAGGGGGGAACAACACGTACACGAGCCAACAAGCGATGAATGATACCAATTTAGCTTTTAGCTCTGCAAATTTATGTAATCAGGGTGAGAAACTTTGTTAAATGTTAGTAAGTCAAGTACACTGCATATTCTTATGTTTATACCTAAAATGTATTTTGGTGTATGAATCGTAAAAATAATGGTATTGATATAAATATTATATTATGCTGGGCTATTAAATGTAATCTGAGGAAGTCAAGTTATACAAGTATCATTGTCAATACAGAAACTTTATATTATTTGTTGAAAATACTAAATATTTGCATCGAGTACAGCTAGCTATTTTTACTCTTGGTCGCTAAATTACTTTTTAATTAATGGTTTAGTGTTCGTTATGTCTGCTACCTAATTCGATGGTGAGTTTTCAGTAAATAAGCACGAATTAGGGTCCCCACAACACGTTTTTACTATTTTTACAATTATTGTGTGTGTGTGTGTGTGTGTGTGTGTGTGTGTGTGTGTGTGTGCGTGTGCGTGTGTGTGTGTGTGTGTGTGTGTGTGACGATTTTTTTTTGTCCACGATAACTCTTATAACAAACTTCCAAATATATCTATTTTCCGTATTTAAGCTTCCTGCATTCAAATAACGAGTTGATTAGATTTTGGGTAAAATTGGATAAATGGAAGTGATACTTTATTTGAAGCCCATAACAGTTTTTAAGACATATATCATGGGAAACAACATATTAGATTTTGGCTAAAATTAATCAACCAGAAGTGATACTTTATTTAAAGCTCTGAACAGATTCGCGTGAAAAATATATTATGATATACTCCAAAACTTGTGAAAATTATTATTTACGACTTTTATATAGAGGGGAACAACATATTATATGTTGGATACAATTGATAAACCGGAAGTGATAGTTTATTTGAAGCTCTGAACAGATTTTCGTGTAAAATAAATTGATACAATCCAAAACTTTTCAAATTTGGTATGTAATATTTTTATATTAATGAGAACGACAAATTAGATGTTTTCTAAAATTGATAAACCGGAAGTACTACTTTGCAGGAAGCTATAAACAGATTTTCTTGAAAAAATATAAGGTGTCCCATAACTACAGGTACATATAAGAAGGGCATATAGTTCTTAATGTCCTGATTACGGAACAAAAAGATTTTTTTCAAAATTCCTATAATTAAGGGTAGTTCACTTAAGAAGAAATTTTTTTGTACCCCTGGATACTATAATATCTGGAATAGTGAAATTAGTTATAACTATTACATAAATTAATTTAACAATGAAATTAATTTATGCAATTACGTAAAGCTTTGTCACACCAATTAAGTTTGGGAGATGTGTATGTAATGAAAAAAACACACAACCTATTCAACCAGTGTCCCAAAACTGTTTCCTTCAAAAAACTCAAAAACTAATTTTTGAATTATGAAAAAATTCTTTTTTTTCCGTAATCAGGACATTAAGAACTATATGCCCTTCTAATATGTACCTGAAGTTATGGGACAGCCTGTATATTAAAACAAGTCCAAAACTTCTCAAATTTGGTTTTTAAAACACGTGTATAATTTGAAACAACATTAGATTTTGACTATACCTATATGATAAACCGGAAGTGGAACTTAATTTGGAGCTCTAAACAGATTTTCGAGGAAAAACAATAAAATATAATCGAAAATTTGGTATTACAGACTTTTTTATTTATTGGAACAACAAATTAGATTTTGTTTACGAACGATCAACCGGAGGTGATACTTTACATAAAGTTCATTGCTATTTCAAACATGGAATTGACGGGACGTCATGTGTTGGCCACATCAGATTTTTTAAAGAGAGCTTTCATGGTTGTTTTTATTTACTTACCGCCTCCATATCCTGATATTTAACAGTTCGTAGTTCACCAATTTGTTGACAGAAGATACAAATAAGGGTAGTAGCAGATTTTCATCTGATGAAGTGATTGATGTTGCAGTTCATCACTATTTTGAAAGCATCCTGCATTCCAATAGAAGATTGCCTGGGAGCTTTTAAAAAGATAAGAAAGGAATGGTGAATTGTATTATTGTTGAAGCGATTATGCACTACGAACATATTAAAATAAAATTCTACTAAATATGAACTATATGTGTTAATATAAATAATTTAACGTGACAATGTACAAATCACTGTTTTCACAGTTACAATTTTTGTAAAAAGAATTCGTTTGTGACAGAAAAACTTTTGTATTTGAAACTAGATTACGTAGAATGTAACCAATTTATCCTTTAGCGCCCTTAGGCCTCGGTTGAGGTTAAACGCTGTGACGCGCCAGACGAGATGTTATTAAAAAACCGAATTAGATTCCATTCAATCTGGTCATAATGGAATTTTTATGGCCCAAATGGCTATTGTCGTATTCCGGTGTGTGATTTTATTACTGGTATTTCATGATTGTGTCTTTCTCCGACGTAACTGCTTCTGTATACTAAATTTTATGAAATCGTAAATTTAGCCTGAATTGAATGCAGTGTTATTCCTTTGTTGATACTTGCAGTCGTCAAAGTTTAAGGGTTTTTTAATGGGATTGCGATAACAAGACTTCGAAATTATTTTCCAATCGGGACAAAGTAAGCTGTTATTGATTACGAAAAAGGAGGAAACAACAACACTTGAAAATACACAGACAACAATAGCTCATTAATTTTAAAACTATCCGTTGTTATCGATTACTAATTATATAATCCTAGAAGCGAAATAATTCAATCGAATTAGCAATTATTAACAACTAGTATTTAATTTCCAGTTTAGTAAATTACGGAAGTAGAAATTAACTATGCTTTGACTCATTTAATCATTAGGTATGCTTCTTCTTTTATTGGTATTTTTTTGTGTACCACCACAAAACTTTGTTCATACATTGGGGCATTGTATAGGTTTGTTCCTACAACTAGTCCAGACTGTCATAAGTACGTCAAAAGCACGCTCATTTTAAAAATATCAATCCAACCTACCGCTGCCCAGTTCATTTGACTGTTAGTAGGTCTGTTCCTACAGATTTCGGACGCATACATGTACGCATCCGCGGACTATCAGATCCATCCACTGATCTGTTCTATGTACCATTATATCAAATTTTAAAATTTTGGTTACCTATATTAATTGAAACTTACATGCACTAGTAACAAAAAATAATAATTTTGTAATTAAAGTTATGTTTGTGATCAATTTTAAATAACAATTATAGTTTGCATCGTTCTGAAACAGATTGCATAATAGCGCCACATACCGTTAGTAGACTAATTGATATGATCAACTACATATTATTTTGTATGAATAGTATCGTTTAAATATTTACAATTGGAAACATATTTTAGTCAAACACAAAAAGCTAGATATACTTAGAAATATGAAGTTGATAACCGACAATGTTTCTTTGTTTACTACACGGTATCCATCTTGTAGTGTTACCATACCAGTACTTCTGAATAACCATACGTTATTAGGATATGCTGCTTAATGCACACTTATTTTCAAATAAAAAAAAATGGATTATTGTATGAACGGAGAAAATATACATATTTATTATTATTATTATTATTATTATTATTATTATTATTATTATTATAATATTATTTTGTAAATAGTTTTAAAAAAATCTGATGTGGACACCACACGACTTCCTTGTACGCAAGACTAATATGAAGTATAGACTCAATTATAAAATTGCACGTATTTGGCGTATTTTGACATTAACATCTATTTCTTATTTTTTTGTTATTTTTTGTCCTAATCCATAGCAAACTTCATTACAAAAACGAAAAAGTATATAAGTTTTAAATTTACATATCTTGCTTATACAAAGGGCTAATTTAATAATACTTGATGTGCTAGACGCAGAATTTAATCCTCTAAAAAGCTTTTATTTCTAAAATCAAAATGAAACCATTTTATTCAAGAAAAACTGTTAACAACTTCAGGTAATATATCACTTCCGGTTAGCCTGTTTTAACCAAATTCTGCTATGTTATTCCAATTAATATAAAAGTCTTATATACTAAATTTGAATAGTTTTGGATTATATTTTATATAATTTTTCATTAAAATCTATTATAGGCTAAAGTACCATTTCTGGAAATTATGTAATGACCAAAAAGGGAGGTGCACAACTAGATGTTATAGAAGTCCTAAATACAAAATTTCAACTTTCTACGGCTTATCGTTTTTGAGTTATGCGACATACGTACGTACGTACGTACGTACGTACAGACGTCACGACGAAATTAGTCAGAATGGATTCAGGGATGGCCAAAATGGATATTTCCGTTGAAATCTGGAAACCGAAATTTTTCGCGAATACAATACTACCTTTCCTTTGCACAAGGAAGTAAAAATCTGTTGTGGCCAGCACATTACCTTCCGTCAGTTGTATTTTATACAAATTTCATACAGACAGTTTCTTGCGAACGATTCTATATTTCCAGTACATTACCTTCCCTCAGTTCTATGTATTTTGTACAAGTTCCATACAGAAAGTTTCTTAGAATTGATTTTATATTTGCAGTAAAATTATAACACAAACATATTATGTCAATCGCATTTGACATTGACATCTGTCTATCACAATGTTTTAAATTATATTAGTTGTTACCAGTGTTATTATATAGCTGGCTACTTATGAAATTTAATTTCTTTATAATTTTTTAACTCAATATCCATTTAGTATGAAGTTTAAAATGTAATCAAATCGTATAGAGCATAAAATATTCTTTAATATTTCTAATAACATTAAATGTGAAAAAATGATATTTAACAGCGATTTCAAGAAAAACTGTTAAATATCTTCAAATGGTGGTACTTCCGGTCGACCAATTATAATCAAAATTTAATCAGCTCTTCATATGGATGTAACGAGGAGGAATGCGAAAGAATTATAATTTTTAGAATTTTAGTGTTGGAGTTATCGACGGAGAAAAAATCGTCACACACACACACACACATACATACATACACATAGGTATATATATATATATATATATATATATATATATATATATATATATATATATATATATATATATATATACAGACATCATCGCAAATACAATAAAATTGTATTCTACGGACTGTAAAACTTGCTTATTCACTAAAAACTGAGCATTGAATTTTTTGACCAAAACAATACCTTCCTTACCTATAGGTATGACGAAAGGTAAAAATGTGAATTTTGTTGGTGCTTAAATTCTATGAATTTAAGTCACCATTAATGAAACATTATTAAGTAGCCTTCATGGATTTTATTTTGTTATACAATAATATAAAATCAACATTCTTTTTGTAAAAAATTTCCTATTATTACATATGACGAAACGCGTTAAATAACAATAATTTTCAAAAAAAAAAAAACAATTCACGTTTCATATATGTTGTTGAATAGAATAAGTTCAAGCTTATTGGGTAGTAGTCAAATTTTTTAAATAAATTCCTCCTTGTTCAGTTTTAGTCAAACAAAAGCCTATACCGGGAAATAGATTGCCAGTAATTTAAAACATTTTGTATATGTATTATAAAATGCGTGCAAAATAATATTTTATTTTTATATAAACCAAATGGACTATTTGGGGGATAAAAAACTAAAAATTTAATCAATTCATAAAATTTTATTTTAAATATTTTGACATTTTTTAAATTTTATTTTAAAAATAAATTTATATTTACGTGACATTAGTTATTTTCTGATAAATAAAACACTTTCGAAGGTTTTAAACAAAAAATCTTTATTGTTTTTCAAATTATTCTCCATTCAGACTAATACACTTGTGCATTCTTTGAAACCACATTTTAAAACATTCGGAAAATTCATTTTCTGAAAGGTTCTCTATAAATAATATTTCGAGTTGACTGTATCAAGCTTGCCACACGATCAACATTTTTTGAACAGGTAGCATCCGCAAGTCTTCCAGGTCTTGCTTCGTCTTCTAGCAGCTCTCGCGCCCTCGTCGAAATTCGCGGAACCAATGACTAACAGCGGATAATGAAGAGGCAGCATCGCCAAAAGCTGCTATCAAATTTTCATGGCTTTGCTGGTATCCTAACTGTTTTTTATAGTCATAGAAAATCATACTTCTGAAGGTAGTTCGCGGAATTTTCATTTTAACTGAATTAAAAATGCAAAACTACTTAACTTACAGAATTAACTACGCTTCACAAGGTAATCGGAACGTTTGACTATTGTGGGTAAAGAATTTCAACTAATGCGACATTCAAGTTTTGTAATTGTTTCTGGTCAAATGAGCTTCCATGGCCTGCTACTAACTATTAACAGAGCATCCCTCGTACCCAACCTAAATAAAGTTTGGACTACCATTATTTATTTTAGTACAGTTGAGATTTCCACTCTATTAAATTATGGTTAAACTATAGACTAAAAATTTAACAGGAACCAGGGTGTAACTTTTTCTGTTCGTCTCGACGTCTAGAAGTTTATTTTGCTTATTGGCAACAGTATAAAAAACATTCCTCTTCTTACTCGTATATCATTTTTGTTTCTGCGAAAAGAGCAAGATTAAAAGACAAGTTCTTGAGTGTTATGAAACCTAAAACCAATAAAAAGTAAAACAATTCACTAAAAGCGTCTTTCTTTTGAACGGAGTGCAAATAAAAATACTGCTAAGTAAACTAAAGTCCAAAAGTCGCATGACGCTTGGTTTCATTCTGATGAGCAAATAGAACAATCGACAGTAAGAAGCGAGCTACAATTAAATACAGGAATTAGTTTCAGTGCTTTGTGTTTTTACATCGCAAAAAATAGATGCATTTTGTTATTTAAATAGGACATCCTTTAAGCCATATTTTTGTTGTATTCTTTAAATGTTAAATCACCAGAAGAAGGAAGACTAGAACTTTTTTCATTGTAAAAATATAGAAACTTTTGTGTGATTTATAAATTGTTTTACTAATCGAGCCTATTTTATAAATTAGTGAATAATTTTAGACTTTAAAAATTTACTTTACCGGTTTCAGGATATTATTCCATTGTTTACATGTACAAAAGTAGGCTGGTAACCAAGTAATAACTGTATCTGTATGGTAATATTATTACCATACTGACTTGTCAACAACGGTCTACAAAACTAAAATAAAATAAGATGAAAATATAATGCTCTTCATTAATACATACAGATAACGTTAGCCTATCGTTCTAAATACGGTCTACTTTACTCTAAAGTAATAAACATGAGGAATAAAGCACATAATTTAAATATTTTGTCATATTGACATATGTCAAAATAATTGTTCTGTTAACCATAGCAATCTGAAAGTAGTATTAATGAGAGAATTTCAAAAAATGATATTTATCAATAATGTCTTAATTTTCTGAAACCGATAAACTATTGAACAAACTTACATCTGCGGTAGTTATGATGTGCATAACATTCCTAGGTATGTTAATAGCTATAAATCAATGTTATTGGTTTTTAAATTATTAACAAATTAAAGCCATCTTTTTAAATAGCTATTTACGTCTCACTAAAGTATTATGGACTGTTTATTGCTAGGATACAGTGTATATAAACATATCTATAATAACCGGGGTATTATATGAGGGATAATCGTACATTTTGCCCTCATTATAATCCGATCATCGTTCATGGACTGTAAATTAGAAATAATATGAACGGTATATAATGAAAAATATTTTCTTTTTAATTATAATTCATTACAATAATAATAAGGATTGATTACAACAATTAATATAATAAGAAAACAGCTTTGAAAGCACAATTCAATTTTTAATTTAATTATATTACTTAAAATTGATTATGACAAGGCTCTTAAAAAGCAATTTACTTTCACCACACATGTAAATAGTAAGTACGACGAATTGCTGACTGCAATGTTTCGCATTTATTTTTTGACGGATGACGGATCACTAAATCTTTTGGGGACGATATTTATCCACGTTTGAATTCATCTTTGATATTATTTACCGTCACATGTGACACGTCCAAAGCAGTACAAACTCTCTTACTCTCTAAAATGTAATAATATTCAGAAATAAGTGCCTATGAAATAAAGAACTAAGATCTGTCATGTGAAAACGAACCTCAAAATATACTTACATCTTCTACAGACGAGAATGGAATAATTAGGGGAACATTTATGCGCTTCTCTTCCTTAAAGGCTGCAGAAGCATTCAAGATAATTTCTTTACACAGTTTCGATAAAATGTCTTCCGAAACATCAAATTCACCCGGATCATCTCAAACGATGTAGAACGTTTATGTTTTAAAAATAAATAAATGTTGATAATAAACAAAACAATTAAACAACATCCTTAGCAACGCCAAAGCTTAAGCATTATTGTAATCAAAATTATTATAAATGAAAACTTATTTCACATATTCTAGTGAGACATAAAATCTTCTATGCAACTATGCACCACGGGCGTTACTAGATGATAATTAGGGTACCTTTATAACCAGGGTATGGATATGGGCTAAGATCGCCGCAATTGACGGGCTCATGTCAAACATACTGAGAATTCATTTCCCGATTTATTTGTAAGAAATGTGATATTATATTATAAAGAAAATTAAATAATCACACTATGCATTTATAAAGGTAATAGAAATTAATTTATTTAGGAGATACACAATTATTATTCTGACATGTATTTAGAGGTTATGTAGAATAAAGGGTATGGGTTGTTATTATAACATCTAATTTAATATCTGTAGTTCTTATTTACATAATAATTATATATTCTAAACTTACCTTTTCAAAATTTAAATGATTGTGCTTAATATTAGTAATTTTTAGTTGTTTTCAATATTGTCAGTGATCGTGGTAAGTATATTAACAAACTACACAAGTAAATTAAATAAAAATATTACTTACGCTTTAAATACATATTAAAATGATATGTAAATGTGTTTTTCATTAAAATAAACAGCCACGAAAATACATAATAATTAACGCAAGAACAACACATATGACAGAAGGCCCGACTATGGCGGACGAAACGTGAGCCACGCCATGGCCATACCCTGGTTATAAAGGTACCCTAATGATAATGACCATCGGACGGCATCTAACCCTCGAGCCAGAGGATCTCGGGCTAGATCCTCGTCTCCCTCCTGGCATTATCATTATCGTAACGCCCTTGGTACATAAAATACTATTTACACAATCAGTTATGAAAAGACAATATCTCGTTTTCATAATGTATTTTGTGTAGAAAATTTTATCTAATTCCGCACAGTACAAATATGTCATTACCGAAATCTGCCCACAAAGCAGATTTGCACACCCAACAAAGGGTAATATTTATTTACATTTACTTGAAAATCAACACGAGATATTAAGTAAAAATTATTATATTAAATGGTACTGTGCTGTAAATATAATTTTTAATCACATTCAAGTACAAGTTTTAACAATTCGTGAGATCGTGAGAAAAAAATGTCCATTTAAACGCACACCGATTTACATCTTATGTTTCTGGTGTTTATTCTCTTGATATTGTTCTTGTTGTCAGCTCCTCAATTCACGTTCGAAACACAATCTCGTCTGGGAGAGATAAACATGAAAGCATCTTTTAATAAATATGTAAGAGAACCTTGAGCCATTTCCAGGGAAACAATATTTCTTTTGTGATTGAAGGAGATACCTACAAACGTTGGAGAAATAATAGCTTGTTATCCATTATATGAGAAATCAAAGTAAGGTATCCTCATTCTCCATCATCATTAGTAATAATATATTTAGGGTTTGTTACTGTAATTGTCGAAAACTAAATAGAATTCATCTGTCCATTACCCAGAGCGCAAACCCTATTTAAGTTGGTTTATTTTTTGCGTTGCGTGTCTGGAGAAAAGTTCGGGAAGGAAAACATTCACAAAATGGAGGGGTTTCCGTCGGTTAAACTACGACCATTAAATAAACTCAAACATATTTTATCTTTTCCTAAAAATAGATTATCATTAAATCTAGAAAGATAACTGGGATTATTTTTCGGAGCTTCAAAAGTAATGTCAGGAAAATTGGATGGTGGGTAGAAAATTTTGTTTGCGTAAAAGGATACTGCGAAATTGAAATAATGGTATGATTAAAATTTGATGAAATGTGATACATTGAAAATTCATATATTTTTTACCTCTCGCTAAGAGACAGGTATTGAATTCATGCTAAAAATCGCATATCCAGATTTTACTGAGTAAGCACGTTTTAAGGTCCCTAGAATCCGATTATAACATTTTTACAATGATGTCCGTGTGTGTGGATGTGTGTGTGGATGTTGGATCCACAATTTTTCAAATATTTTAAGACTAAAGAAATTTTTAACTACGGATTCCTCAATCTAACAATAATGGGAAGAGTTTATTAAGTTTTGGAAACAATTGGACTACCGGAAGTAGTAGTTACAAGAAAAAAATCATCTAAATATTATTTATCAAAAATTTATGTAAATACTTATATTAAAGAACGTTAACTTCTTTATTCGATAAATATAAATTCATTATTATATCTTCTATAGATTTAGAGATAAAGAAATGCGTATAAAATAATTTGATATAAAAATCTCAGATCAAACTACTTCAAGGCAAGAAATTAAAATGTTTGTAACTGACACATAAATGTCACTGTCAAAAATATTTGTATGCCTCTGTCAAAAAATTTGTACATCATTATAAAGATTATGAAAATAAAAAAAAGTCAACAATGCAAAAGAATATACGTAAAAAAGAATATAAAAGGAATTTGCGAAAAAATGACGAATATAAAGAAAAAGAAAATTTCAGTATATTGAATATAAAGAAAATGAATGTATTATACTTAATTTATATTAAAATATCCCATAGATTTTGCAAATATATGTGACAATTATTTTGTAGTGAGATATGAATATATGTATTTGTATTTAAAAATATTTTTTGTTTTATGCGTACAACCAGGTAAAATATCTGGCGAGAGGTTATGTGCTGGCCACATCAAATTTTTTATGTAGATATTAAAAGATTTTGTACATGATCACCAATGTAAATAAATTTTTAATATTATAACTTAAATATTTTAAATAAAACATTATTATTTTTATTATTGTTTTGCTAATTGGCCAGGAAGTGCCGATGACGCTAGGACACTGAGAAATAGTAGTTTGTATAACAGAATTGATGATTGCTGAAGATCATATGCGGATGGAGTTTTATTATTAGACTCCATATATCAATTGAAGAGAAGGCTTAATTCCATCAATTGGAATCCAGAAATACCATCGCAAATTTGGTTTGCTCGCGCCCATTGAACAGTGTTTTTTTTTTAATTTCTTTTAACATTTTGCCTCGCTGTCTAAATTTTTAGGTTAAATTCAGATTATTGTAGTAAAATCTCCTCCCTAGAGAACTACAGTAGGAATTTATTTATGAATCGTGATTATTTACTGTAGTAACGATATGTTGCTATTACAGTTAATAGCTATAGTAAAAACTATAAGTTTTATGGAACAGGCTACTGGTAAATCTGCAAATAAAAATCTTCTTACTTTTTTTTAGATATTTGGTGAATATCCTTCTATGAATAGATCTACATCTAATCCAATTGATCTTGGTCATATACGTTTACCAATCTAGTTCAAAGCAATTCGTAAAACAAATTTACCTCTCCTCTATCTCAATATCGTTCATTCTGTGCCGCATATGCATCTACATCTACATTACATCTATCCACATCTTACCAGCGAGCAAATAGTCGGCGCGGATGTTTACGATAGAGTCGCAGGCCGTGTTTATATTTGCCTGGCGGATCCTGCATCACGCACTGTAAACCGCCCGAGAGTGAGTTTGCTGCGGTTCCTTAGTGGTCACGTGTTTGTTGAACTATGCATTAAAATCTCTACAGAGACCGCTTCATTTGTTGCGGGTGAGTTACACGAGGAAACGAGGATGTTTCCTTACGCAAAATATACACATTTTCAAAATAATAAATCGATATTGTATTTAAATATTGTGTTGATTCAGTTGACATTCTTTAGGCTTCTTGTACGAGGTAAGAGAAAAAGGATTTAGGTTTTTCTGAAAGTTCCAGGGTTTTGTCTGAGATAATAGTATATTACTAACCGAGGTGGAAAGTGTTTCATTGTCGAGGGCGAAAATAGTTAAGCAAGGCGCGAAGCACCGAGGTTAACCATAGCCCGAAACAATGAAACTTTTCACCGAGGTTTGTATACTATTTTATTCACAATCTGAAATAAAAAATTAATATTTGATATTTAAATAATAATAACCTAACATAAATAAACGAATGGTCTGAGATTGTTCATTTGTCACATGAACTGTCACTTTGATTTCTAAACTTAAATATTGATTTCATTCATTACTTGTATTATTTACAAGTTTATTCCATATTTTTATCATATAAATTGTAAAGATGCTTTGTTCATATGTAAATTCCCATCATTGATACGCATTGATCTCTCAAAGCGGGGGGCGGCTATTTCCCGCCTCGAGGTTGGAAAGTATAGCGTGAGTATAGCTGAGGTTGGAAAGTGTCAACTTTCCAACCCCAGCTATCTTCACGTTATACTTTCCAATCTCTTGGAATATGAGGTTAACAATAACTAACTTCCCAACTTTTTAAAGAAATCGTCATATTACTAACCGATTGTGAATAAAAATTATTTTTTCTACCAGGCCCGGCAACTTTTAATTTTATCGAGTGGTGCTCAAAAAAAATTAAGAAATACAAAATATATTAATTAAAATTTAATGCCTTATATTATTGCTCATATACACAACATGGCAAAAGTGGAGACACGAACTGATGCCCGGAAAATGCACTAATTTATAAATGGTTCTAAATCGAGTGCTTCTGTAGTCTGGTGTACATGAAGAATTGCAATGTGAAGATCTTTTTTTTCTAATTTATTCTGCCTTAGTTCTCATTTTATATTTGGCACAAACTCTTTATAGAACCAATCCTTGAAAAATTCTTTAAAGATCCACACGCTCTTTTTGACCGTAGGAGCGTACATACAGATGTGTGTTTTTCAATACTCTAGGATTGCGGGATTTACTAACAATGAAAATTTTCAGGTTATGTGTATGATTATCGTTTGTAATGCTGCAAAGCATACAGTTACCTAATTTCTTATTGCTAATTTTATCCGGGTGCTTCTTTTTCGTCAGCATATGAACCAAAGTCTGATCAGGGATTCGGATACGTCTGCATTATAAATTTTATTGTTACCTCAACCAATATCTTTTATTATCTCTTTCAACTTAATTCGGAATGATGCCAAAGCTGTTTCGTCACAGGAAAGTTTTTCACCCGTTATTTTAAAAAAATCCATTCCAACTTATTCCTGAAACCCTTGGAACCAACCTCTACTGGCTCCAAATTTATTGTTTTCTTCGAAATCGGCGTATAACTGGGCATAAAAATATTATAACTGGGCATAAAAATATTATTCAGAAGCATGTCTTTGTTACAAAAACCAAGAATACACGGCATCCTTCACTTTTGAAAATTCAACTTTTCTCATTATTTGTGAGCGAAATATTATTTAAGAATTTAATCCTTTCTTTCCTTTATGTCACTAATGGTCAAACATTAAATTATTTAGCTTTTACACTATATGGGATTTTTACATTGAGAAGCTTTAAAAACGAAGTGTTGTGAATAAATTCAAGACAGGGGAAAGTGGAATTCCAAATTCAAGTAATCTATCTACTTGCAATACATATACAGCACACGACATCTTGTTAGTATTATAACAATTAACAATATAATACTTCTCAGGAAAAAAAAATAGGCGCTAGGCTCACCGGTCTCTTACAAGTAGCGGCCTTTCGGGAATTTTTCGATTTCTCTGGTTGTTTTTCTTCTCGCAAAATCTATTATTAATCTACAACCAAATTTTAGAAATTCACATGAACAGGTCGACAGGCTTTGCTTCTGCTCTACAATAACCGCTAAGATTTTCATTACCATACAGAGAACAGAGGACGCGCAAAGGCGCAATATGCATAACCTGGATTTAATTTGTTCCAGAACATTATGACTAGATAGCAATGATTTGAATGCAAATATGTAGTTTTTATTTTAAAATTGGAAAACTACATTACTAATAATTATTATTTTAGTTTTATAACATATATATATATATATATATATATATATATATATATATATATATATATATATATATATATATAACCAGTAATGTAACTCGACGAGAGCAACAATATATTGTAATAACTTTTAACTCTTTTAGATTTTGAGTTAAATTTCTTTAAAGATTTGCTGCATATATCGTTACCCGCCCTTGGAGAACAAATGGCTACTACCGTATTCAAGTGGGATACAAACAGCTCAAAAATTGTCGATTATCGGTTACACTTACAGTCACAGTAATTAATAAACGAATCAAGGGAAATAACATTATTATTTATTAATTCGTAATGGTGCAATTTTTAAAATAAAGAAATATAATTTTGGATAACAAAATTATAAAGTTGTGTATTAACCAGGATTTTAATCACCTGTGAATAGTGGAAGACAAGGAGAAACGAGGTAATGAGAGGAAGAGCAAAAGCATAGTTATTAGGTTATGAGATGATTATTTATCGTTGATAAAACATAATAGTTTAAATACGTTATTCAAAAAAAGTAAGTACAAACTTTTGTCCATTTAAAAGAGGTACATGAGTACCAATAATTAGTCGTCCATTTATTGTACCCCAAACATTTTTTAATGAAAATTTTTATAGTATTTTCGTCTGTCGAGATGTGTATTGTGCATAATAAATACACCTTCCCAAGTAAATTCAGTCTCATTAAAGAACATTATGAGCCATTCCCAAAATTGAAGTCTGTTATGTGCTGAAAACATAGAACCTTTTGCACATGTTATGGATGTAACTGTTGCTTTCTTTAAAATTGTCATATTGTGACACTCCGTATTGTGATAAAGATGTAAAGATTAACAAATGTGCGAATATTAAGAACAGAATGATTTGGTGATGATTTGATAAGGCTCCGTGTAAATGCGTTGGCAACTCCATGACACTGTCTTTATGTCAACCGTGATGTCAAGTAAAATGTAGTACAGATACGAGTAAAAAAATAAATAAATAAACCATAGGTAAGTAATTGCAATGTCTGTGTACTCGCATTTTGACAGAACTTTACCTTATAAACAAGTTTATTACTAATGTCAAAATTTAATTGCAACAATTGACAGTACTGTCAATTGCTAATACAAAATTTTTCATAGCTATTGCTACTGCATTCAATTATCACAAAAATATTTGGAACGTCTCGTCAATTTACGGGGTGGTAAAAATGCTAAAAAAATATGCGATTCGAGAAAAAGTTATTAAGAAATATTGTTGCTCTCGCCGAGTTATATTACTGGTTAAATTTAATGCACTTATTTCATTTACACCCTGTAAATATTTAGTACAAATAAGAAACTGAAACAGTTTATCGGTTGACAAGTATTATAAATTTTTCTGCAAATAGATTGTCCATAAGGATGAAAAATAATCTTTCATCCCCTACTCACTAAAATAAGCTTTTAATCATATGTTATGGGATATTATGCAAAGTTAGATGTTCATTAATAGTAAGTTAAAGTATGGTGATTGCTGTTTGGCGACCACAGAAGCAAACGCAGAAGAATGACCTGGAACACGGGGCTTGGGCGAGTTGTGTATGGCGAAGGCGTTGAATTGATATTCAAATTCATTCCGCGGTTTTCTCCTCTTCTCCCGGAGTCTCAAGTGTGCCGTATGCCGTAATCGCATTCTGAGCAGAATGAGAATAGTCTCTGGGATATCGGTGTGGAAAGGGTTATATACGAACGCGAGTGGCTTCCCAAAACCCATTGCCAAATGTAATTTCACGCATGCGCAAGCATTAACCGAGCAGATTCCATCTACAAAAAGCCCATTCTTGGCGGCCTCGCATGGCATGATGGAAGGAGCAGAAGCACCCCCTTCTCTGCCGTGTACAATGAACACCTACTTACCGGCGAAAGAACGAAATATCGGAGGTTAACCTGTGCTCTGTCTATTGCCTTAGAATGGAACCAAATAACTTTATGTCGCTTCGATAACTTCTGCGAAGATGAACTGCATCGTTGACTACGCTCCTACCCAAGATGCACTCTCTGCACTCTAATCAAATACAAAACTCGGCAGTAATAACGTTATATTGTGCACTACGGCATGTGCTATTATTACATTATTATAGAACCAATAATTTTAGTTTCCTGGAAATGCATATAAAATATATATGTACACAGCTAGGGAAGTATGGTTAAGCTCGAATGTAAATGGAGTTGTTATGTTATGAGTATCTACTAGTCTAAACAATAAATATTTTGATACACATTTCCGCGAATTCCATAAATAACTTTATTGTTATAAAATTTTACACTATTGCTGTGTACAGTATGTCTACTGTACGCGGACCACCATTGCTAACTTTTTTATTTAAAGAGATAGAAAGACGATTAAATTAGTGATGCACGACGAGGCGTGAGTACTCTCGCATCTCGTCTCGTTGCGTTCTTCGAGACAAGAACGAGAGCGAGATTACAGTTTAAAATTCGAGGCGAGATTAATATAACAACTGCGAGAAGCGAGGAATCTCGCGAGAGTATTGCAATAAAAAGTATGTTTAACTTTATAGCTTTGATTCATAAATATAAAGAAAAATGCACCGTATAAGGAGTCTAGTCAACGCTAATTTGTGCATAGAACACGTGAATATGAAAATTATATGAATTCACTATATTTTTTGAGTCTATCTAGAGTCGATTGGTATCGGTCCCAGAGCGAGGAAATGCAAAATAAAGACAAAATCGGTTTTGCATTCAATAGAACTAGTTTTCTCCAATATTTCAGCCCCTAATTCATCCCAGTTAAAACCACGGTTAATAAAATTCTTGCTGCTCCTGAGAAGTAAAGAATGTTATATTAAGCGTCGATGGGAGCCATCACGGAGAGAAGCAGAGTGATTGGTTGCCGGCGGGTTACCAGTATAGCGGTTTTTTATAACTAAATCTTACTTAAATAGTGGCATATAGTTAATGATAGAGTGTAGGTATTTTTAGTTACAAAAAATATTTTTTAATGCTTAATTCGTTTTACTGATGTCATAATGTATTAACAGATGGTCGTATTGAAATAGTTTAGAGATCACAATTCGGTAATAAATTGGATATTTTAGATGCAAATTAAATTAATTACTAACTTATCACATTTTCTGGTGACCGTAAATGAATAAACATTATTTTCGTATTGAAATAATTTGGTAACCAGAATTTAGTATTTCGTCTCTTTATTATAGTTATGCTTTTACGACTGCAAATGCACGGAAGACGGTGCGACTGGTGCGAACTTGTCTCTTGTAGTTAAACTGTTACGTAAATACGTAGTGCGCAAGCGCTTATTTTTATAGCGAGACTCTCGCGTAGAGGTGGGCGCGGGCCATGATTTTGTCGGGTCACGACGTGACCCGCGTGATCGTGAATATAATTTAAATTTTGTGTCGTGATCGGACGTGAGCGTGAGGCACTAAAAAATTATCGTGCGTGATCAGGCGTGATTGAAATTTAATCGGGCGTGAGTACAAGTTTTCTTTTAGTTTTTATTTAAAAAATTGTCAATTTCCATCTTTTACTTTACATGTTTATTATTTTTATGTCCAATTTCGTCATCAACGGTATTTTTTTGCATAAAAATAGTGTTATTGTTGCTCCGATTTCACTAAAGTTATACAAATCTTTAAGCCCCTTTGACACGATCATAATTTTGTTAACAAAATTGTTACCAAATTTATAATGATATTTGTGATGGAATAGAACAACTTATTTGTCCATAAACATTCGTTTCCAATGAAACCAATCTGTTACCTATCTTATTACCAATTTGCTAACAAATTTGATGACAACTTATGATTGTCTTAAACAGGCTTAAATGTACATAGAAACAATTACGTGACACGAACGTGACCCGCCGGGCGTGATCGGGCGTGAGTGCCAAAATAAAATCGTGAGCCGTGAGTGATCGTGAATCAAACATAAAAAGTCGTGCGTGATTGGTCGTGATTACATTTTTAGTTCCGTGAGCATGCGTGATCGTGAACAAAAAGTTACTCACGCGCCCACCTCTACTCTCGCGAGAGAACGAGACTAGACCCAAAAAAATGTGCGAGAACGAGAGCGAGATTACAGATCCGAAAACAAGACGAAATCGATATTATATATTTCTCGTCTCGTCTCGCCTCGCGTGCATCACTAGGTTAAAAAGTTGGGCGATATTATATGACAAATTTAACGCAAATGCAAAACAAATGAATACCAAATACGCAACTTATTCAACAAAATATTTTTAAATGGAATGCCGTATTGAAAATTGTACCATTTAAAAGATTTTTTATTTGAATATAAAAGTTTATTATCACTAATCCTCTAAAATTAAAAATAAAAGAGTTATTTCAAGTTGAAATTTAAATATTATATTCCTTATTTTAATACAAATATAACATTGTTGCTATGGAAACAACAAAAACAAATAACGAACTTAATTATTAACTAACACTGATCAAAGAACAAATAAATAAATGCTAATAAATTTTTTTGTTTTGTATGAGTAAATTAAAAAAAAAATGTTCAAAATCATTGTTTTAGTCAACATCCATTTTGATGTCAATTATTCTTTGTTTAATGTTATATTTGTATTAAAATAAGAAGTATAATATTTAAATTTCAACTTCAAATAACTCTTTTGTTTTTAATTTTAGAGGCATAGTTTCAATATGGCATTCCATTTAAAAAATGTTATTTTGTTGAATAAGTTGCGTATTTGATGTTTATTTGTTTTGCATTTTCACCGTTGAATCTGTCGTATAATATTGCCCAACTTTGTCCAATTAACCGTCTTTCTATATCATCAAATAAGAAAGTTAGCAATGGTGGCCAGCTTACTGTGGACAGACTGTACTCTTCGTTCTTCTTTACCTGCATTTTAATATTTTACAGTTTTGATTGAATCTGTATCTCCACTAAATTGTTACTTGCATGCAGATAAACTCAGCTGCTATAAATTTTTTATCATCTTTTAACTGCAAAGAATGCCGTTTTTATTCAGTTTTTTATAGTTTTCTTTTTACAAAATATCTTTAAAGCTCATTAAATTTTATTTCCACCAGACTAATTTTAAACCATTACTTAACTCCGTTTGAAAACTAAAGTTTACGGTATAGAACATAATAAAAAATTACGCCCGTGTTAAATTTTGTGTATAATTTTTACAATGGTATTTTCATGATTTTAACACTGTGGAACATTAAAATAAATTGTAGTGTATGTTTAACTCCTATAATGAGCAAATGTAGTATACGAGTAAATAATTTTACTGCTTCGATAAATGCACACAATATTCGACATTTTTACCTCCCGTCATACCGTAGGTAAGGGAGGTAATGTTATCGATCAAAAAATTCTATGGTGAGTTTTCAGTAAATAAACCCGAATTAGGGTCCTTACAACACGAATTTTTCTTTTGGGTTCAACAGAATCGTTTTTTTTTGTCTATTACTATATACAGGATTAGTCACGGGAGAGTTACTTTCAAAGTCCGTTTGTGTGCAACCCGAAATACAATTATTTACAACAGTGTCTAGCTTCTTCTCTTAAAAAAATATAGTATTTAATTCACGATTGCTTTGCCTGTCTAGTAATGGTTCTGTCATTTTGACATATACAATTAAATATGGTCTGTTGTCAGTATTTTGAGTTGCAAATAAACGGACTTTCAAAATAACTCTTCCGTGACTAACCCTGTATTTAGGGAAAGAAAAAATATTTCTCAGCGTAGGTATAAGTCTCGGTATAAATACTTTTCGTTATTTTGCAATTCGGAAAATCTAATTTAACTGTTTAACGGTTCATTCTAGGTAAAAAATATAGGAATCTTGTTTTGTATAAAATTTCGAAACGCATCGCCGTTTTCAAGAAAAATGTCAAAAACCAAAATAGGTTGCCTTTTTCCAAATTGGCGAGGGGCTGTTACATCAGTGTATTTTTCTGTACAGGATTCCGTATAAAAGCTTTTGTTGCAATTTTTTTTTTTTGTTTGGGGTATTTGATATGACAATGTTTTTAATTGGTATAATCGTCAACGAATTTAACCTTCCTTCTTCCTTTTTAACGGTTCATCCTAGGTAAAAATATAGGAATCTTGTTTTGTATAAAATTTCGATACGCATCACCGTTTTCAAGAAAAATGTCAAAAACCAAAATATGTTGCCTTTTTCCAAATTGGCGAGGGGCTGTTACATCAGTGTATTTTTCTGTACAAGATTCCGTATAAAAGCTTTTGTTGCATTTTTGTTTATGTTGGGGGTATTTGATATGACAATGTTTTTAATTGATATAATCGTCAACGAATTTAACCTTCCTTCGTCCTTAGTATAACGTAAAAAAATATAAATAGGATTTAATTAATATGTTTGTTGCAACTGGAATTGTCAGCATTATGATTAAAGCTACACACTGGACGAGTCAATAAACTTGTAATTTGATTTTTAATTTATTTTGCAAAAAATAGTCTCAAAAATGTCGCCCTAAAACCAATTTTGCCCCAGGCGACCGCCTGGCTTGCCTATAGCTTGGGCCGGCCCTGCCTGTAACACAGAATCCTTTCATTCACCTTATATAGAAGAAACAGTGGCGTACCTAAGTGAAATGGTGCCCATGGCAAGGGTCGTAATTGCGCCCCCTGTCAACAATGTAAAATCAAGATTATTTCTTTCTCGCTTTAGTGTAGCTGTATAGTTGTTGAAATTACTTAACAATATATATATATATATATATATATATATATATATATATACCGGGTGTCTTAGGCCGACCGACCGACACATGGGCGATTAACATGTAAAATTAGTTAATTGTGAATAGTATCTCCCCAGTGCAAGATATTAAGATGAAATTTTGCATGCTTATCCGGGGATACTATTTCTATGGATTTCAATTCAAATCAGTCAATTTACAAGTGTAATATTAGAATAAATTAAGAAAAATTGTAGAAGTACCATGAATGTTATTCATATCTTGAAAATAATAGTATCTAAGCAACAGCTCTGATAGAGTAGGGGTAACGTGCGCGCTTCACAATTTAGAGAGTCGGGTTCGAAACCCGAGGGGTTGAACACTTGGGAATTAGTTGTACACTTGAGTAGGAATTGGCAAGAATTAGCTAGGAATTAGAGGAATTTACATGGAATTAAAGAAATTAACACAGAATTATAGGAATTCTCTAGGAATTGAAGGAATTCACTAGGAATTGAAGGAATTGCCCAGGAAATAACTAGAATTTTAGGGAATTCACTAAAATTTTAACAATTTGGTTTATAATCTAAATATATGTTCTAGATATCAATATATTTTTCACGTTTTTTAATCCATCTCGGTTCTAATTTTAAAAAATATCATAAGGATTTACAATTAATTTGTAAATACTTATGAACTTATATGAAAATAACTTTAAAATTTAATAATAAACTATAATAATAACAAATTAAAAATAATAAATATTTATTTATTAAAAAAAACATTTTCAAAACTATTCAATTATATTTTACGAAATTTGGTACCTAGGGGTTTTCCGACATACCCGTTTCAACTAAAATATTTTCAAAACAATTATTATTCCGGTTTAACCGGGAATGTTCCTAACTTTCTTATTTAAATAAGTATGCCAAATTTTTTATTTTGTCCTTGAATTCAGCAGAAAATTCTACATATGAAACAATAGAAACATTTTACCATAATCAACCACTTCCGGCTTAACACTTTTGTTTTTTTTTCCTTAAAAACGGTCACTTCTTTATCATCACTCTATCTCAAAAATGGAATCGAATATCTATAATCTGTAAAAAAGTTTTATAAAGAAAGCATTTGTTTACATTGACATAAATTAGTGATCGACAATTTTTGAAAAAATTTATTTCTATTTTAAGCTTTTTAAACATAACACCTCATTTTTTATTATTTAAATGAAGTTAAAAATTGGACTAGTTTGAGTAGCATGTTCAATATTGAAAATTAATATATTTATAATAAAATGGAAAATAAGTAAACGATATTTAACATATTCTTTGGCATGTTTATTTCTGTCCAGTTTTCTGTTGCCATGTTTATTTTGTATTGGTATTATCTTTGGTTTTTCAATTAATGTTATCCTTACTTTTAGCTTTTTCTTTGACTTCCATTATGTGTCAGAAATGTATCCATAAATCTAATATAATTTTAATTTTTACTATAACATTAAACAAGAGGTGTTTTCAAAAGTATACTTAAACACTAAGAGCGTATTAACGCAAAAATGGATTAGATACCACATAATTTTGAAATTACTAAGAATAAAAGTCACAAAGTACGTATATAATCAAGGTATTGATTATCAAAAATTATAGGAATTGGATAGGAATTATCTGAGAATTAGCGGAATTACCTAGGAATTAGAGGAATTACCTGGGAATTAGAGGAATTACCTGGGAATTAGTGGAATTACTTGGGAATTAGTGGAATTACCAAGGAATTAGTGGAATTAGCTAGGAATTAGTAGAATTAGTGGAATTAAAATTGAATTGTACGCTTTCTTCTTAAGTGACCAACCCCTCGTCGAAACCAACCGACAGCAATATTTATTTTTTAATTTTTTCTTTTCAAAATAATTTTTATTATTAATATGTTTTTAATCTTTTATTAATATTTAATTTAATAAAGTGGATACATTGTACGTAACAAGATTTATTTATTTAAAATATATTTTATTATTTGCTTTATTGGTTTATTATAAATTAAATTTCTTCAAATTATAGTTAGCCCTGACGAAAACAAAAAAACGAGAACATTTGATTTGAATAATCAAACGTCAAATGCAGATTTGTATTGTACTATCTTTATTTGTTGCTAGTGTTATTTAAATAATATGGATTTAACTACAAAAGATAAAATTCGTATTGTGAAATTATTTCACATTGGTAATAGCCTACAGCAAACTGCTGATGTATTTTCTGCCGAAAATCCAGAAAAAGTAGTTAATAAATCCCGTGTAAGGCGTATTATTAACAGATTTGAAGAAACTGGGTGTGTTGCTAATCACACAAAGCAGGAAATACAACCAATTGAAAATGAATTTGAAGAAATAATAATTGCGCGGGTTGAAGTGGAGCCTACTATTAGTTTAAGAAGTTTACAAATGGAATGTGGAATAAGTAGAACAAAAATTGCTAGAATACTTAAGAAAAATGGATTTAGAAGTTACAAAGTAGGTAACCATCAAGAATTGCGAGACGGCGACGAAGAAAGAAGAGCAACTTATTGTGAAACAATTATGGATAAAGCCAATGAAAACAGAAACTTTTTGTACTCCCTCTGTTATACCGATGAATGCACATTTACTCATAACGAACAGAATGTGCAAAACTTTCGCCACTGGTCAAAAGATAAACCAACTCTTCAAAATTGATCAAGAACCCAATATCCCCAGAAGGTTAATGTTTGGGCGGGAATTTTGGGATCACACATTATTGGACCATATTTTATTGAAGGGACATTGAACGGTCCAAAATATTAGATTTATTGGAAACAGTAGTTGGGCCTAGACTTACAGAATTAAATATGGAGAGGATATGGTTTCAACAGGATGGGTGTCCAGCGCATAACGTGCAAATTGTCAAAGAATATTTGGACAATTCATTTCCAGATTCTTGGATTGGTTTAAATGGACCAATTAATTGGCCGGCAAGGTCTCCTGATCTAAGCCCTTTAGATTTTTTTCTTTGGGGTCATTTAAAATCAAAAATTTACGGCCATTATGAATTGACCACTTTAGAAGACCTGAAAGCGGCAATAAGGAATGAATGTAGGCTTATTTCTAATCGACAGCTAAGCAACGTGAGACAGCAATGTTACGATCGTCTCGGATTTTGCTTAGCGCAAAACGGCGGCCATTTTGAATATTTATTAAAATTTTTAAATTTTAATGCTGTAATTAGTAGGTACGATTTAATATTTTTTAAATAAATAAATCTTGTTACGTACAATGTATCCACTTTATTAAATTAAATATTAATAAAAGATTAAAAACATATTAATAATAAAAATTATTTTGAAAAGAAAAAATTAAAAAATAAATATTGCTGTCGGTTGGTTTCGAACCCAACTCTCTAAATTGTGAAGCACGCACGTTATCCCTACTCTATCAGAGCTGTTGCTTAGATACTATTATTTTCAAGATATGAATAACATTCATGGTACTTCTACAATTTTTCTTACTTTATTCTAATATTACACTTGTAAATTGACTGATTTGAATTGAAATCCATAGAAATAGTATCCCCGGATAAGCATGCAAAATTTCATCTTAATATCTTGCACTGGGGAGATACTATTCACAATTAACTAATTTTACATGTTAATCGCCCATGTGTCGGTCGGCCTAAGACACCCGGTATATATATATATATATATATATATATATATATATATATATATATATATATATATATATATATATATATATATATATATATATATATATATTATGAAGTAACTTCAACCATGAATGAATCAGCACAATAACAAAATAACTATCGATATACGGGTGTTCCGCGACTTGACCGACAAACTTATATTTCGGGGGTTATTACGATCATTACGAGTAAAAAGGGACATTAATAACGTGCTCGAAATCGGTCTTTTCAGTTTCTGCTCTTTCAACGCTCATCAAAGCAAGATCACTTAATCGATCTTGACCCATGGAGACTCTCAGATAATTTAAGATCAGTTTTAATTTGTTGAAAGATCTTTCACAGCTACCGATGGAAACTGCAATAGTCAACATTATTTGCATGGCTATTCGAAGATTTTTCGCCGTTGGCGTTTTTCGGATTCAACATCCCAGTTTTGACAGAGACTAAGTCCAATTTCTAGAGCTTCAGTCACCAAAGTTTCTCTTTCATGGGCGAAAATAATCTCTTAAAACTTCTAAATCTAAGGCGTCATATTTATATCTTGCAGTCTTTTCTGAACTCTATCAATAGGAATGAGTACTCTCGTCCAAAATCCAAGTAGAGTCAGAAAATCAGATGTCAACATACGGTTGTACATTTGCGTAGCATCACTTCTTGTTTCACTCGTTTCTTTTGCATCATCCATTATAGTCCCGAGAACTTGGAGTATGCCGTCAAGGTAGTTGTTTATGGGCTTCACAGCTTCCACTTTTGCACTCCATATTGTTTTAGACTCAGATTTAATAACTATGGGGGCATAGCGTTTTTTGAGTATTTCCCAGCGTTGAGTAGACAATGAAAAAACAGATAGAGAGCTTGAACAGTTCCGAAAAATGTCAATACGCAGAGTAATCAACAGTTTTAACACTTCAAATTCTGGCACCTAAGTTACATACGGATACCAAGGGCCCCAAGCGGCGCCCCCTTGGTTCTGGCGCCCAGGGCACCTGCCCTGTTTGCCCCGCCCTAGGTACGCCACTGAGAAGAAATAACAAATATATTTGATATCTCCGTTCTACAGCAGCAATTTCCTCGTTTAGGACAGCATATAACCCTTTGTGTGTAATCTCTCAGCGACATACAAACCAGATTTGTTTCCTAACCCAATCTTCAATCTTCCCGCATTAAAAATTCAGCGTGTTCCCCTTCTGACCGCAGCTTTGCACTTGGTGTAAAACAGTTGATATAATTATCACCGTTGGAGCAAGCGCTTCGTTAGCACACACTGCTCGGCTGGGCTGAGGGCTGCTCTGTTTCCCCAGGGCCCTGCAACTTACCAAACCCAGACACTCTGATAAATTATACGATGTTGATACATTCATTCCCTGTCTACTTAATACTTCTCCCAGGGATAAAAATACAAACGAAAGTGTGTGTAATTTGCGCCTGCCTCCGGGGAGAGAATTTTTCATGTTAATTAAAATTTTGCTTTCGTATTTACATTCTGTGTAATTATAATTGACGTGGAATTGTGCTTCTTCATTAAAAACCTAAGGAGAATGTTATAAGATGAGCGGCTAGCGTGTATTAATCTAAATTACGTGGAGTTTCGTCGACTGAAAAAAATCGTGGAAATTTTTGAGCTGGGTAAATATAATTAATATACATTCGAGGAAAATATTCATTCCTCTGCCTTATTCATATAGGATATAATTAAATAAATATTTTCACGATTTTTGTATACATACAAAAGACTTGAAATAAAATTAGCACGTTCACTGTTAAAGCAGTTTTCGGCAACAGATGCCAATTACGAGTTATCTTGTATTTGGCGATTCAGCTTGAGACGCCCCCCCCCCTTAAAATCTAGTGAATTAAATATAAAATGTATTTAAATTAATCATTTTCTACATTTTTTACATTAAAATATTTGAAAAATTATTTAAGTACAATCGCGATAGGTAGGCTTAATGGTTTAGCTCTCATGTATAATATAAAAATGTAACTATTAATACAGAGGAAGTTTCAGATAGTTTAAAAAAAAAGAGAAAATGAAATATTGTTTTGTAACTATAACGAAATGTTAGAGGCCAATCATTAGTATCAGCCATGTCTGTTATTTGTATATATATATATATATATATATATATATATATATATATATATATATATATATATATATATATATATATATATATATATATATTGTAGTATATTCATATTTAAAAATCCCGCCTTTACCAGTTGTACCGCCAAATATATTAGTTCTTATCATTGTTATATACTTGGTCTTGGTTCTTGCCATAAAAATGGCGTGTTAATGTAAATGTAATAAAACGGTTTATATTAAATAAGTTTATTGGGCATCAGTGTTTATTTTAGTAGTGTTGTTACCTATATTTGCGTTGAGCCACTTCACTACAAAATTTGGCGACGAGAAAAATTTATTTTTTCGGAAATAGTTCCGATGACGAATATTTCAGGTTAACCACATGTTCGCAAAAAGTTGAAAAATGCCTGCAGACCGACAAGTACCAAATGTTACAGTAATAAACAGTGGAAATGTTGCCACTATTAATGGATTTAATATTGGAGATGACTGGGAAATATTCAGCGAGAGATTGGAGCAATATTATCTTGCTAATGAAGTTGCTGATGATAGAAAAGTTTCAGTATTATTGACTTTAATACATGAAAATGTTTATAAAATACTGAAAAATGTATGTGATCCAGTTAAACCTGCAACGAAGACATACGACGACTTAATAAATATATTATCGCAACAATTTAAGCCAAAAGTTTCTGTATTTCGTAAGAGAATTCAGTTTGATTGTTTAAGACAAACAAATGAAACAATCAAAGAGTGGTATGTGAAGGTGAAAACCGTAGCAGCACAGTGCGAATTTGGAAACAGTTTAACCGAAAGAGTTAAGGACAAGTTTGTAGTCGGATTGAAACCGGGACATATACTTGACCGTTTGTGCGAGGAAAAGGTCCAGAAAACGGCGGAGGAGCTATTAGAAGTTGCACTATCCAAAGAGGCGACATCAGAGGAATCTACGTATGCTGTCAACCGCATGCAGAGGATGAGGTCATCACCAAGGCCCAAACAGACAACACCTCCATTCAAAGAAGGCAGGAAAGAAGAAAAGAGTGAAGCGAGACTTTGCTTTCATTGCGCCACAGATGGACACAATTTTAAAACCTGTAGGTATAGAAAATATAAATGTAAACTGTGTGGCAGAAAAGGACACATTGCTAGAGCATGTAAACCAAGAAATTCATATACTAATAATTTAGAGACAACTAGCAATGTGGACCTTACACTTGATATATTTAATTTTGATTCCAGTGTTAATTATGTGCAACCAATTTGTATACCTGTTGAAATCGAGGGGAAGAAGGTTTACATGGAAGTAGATACAGGGGCAGGAATATCGTGTATACCCTTAGACACTTACAAAAGTGATTTCAATCACATTAAATTGGAGCAATCTTCAGCTAAACTAAAAACGTATAGCGGAGAAGTTATTAATCCTGCAGGGCAGATACAAGTAAAGGTAACAATTGGAGGACAATCCGAACTGTGTACTATTATCGTAGTCAAGGAGGGAAAGAAGCTACTGTTAGGTAGGGATATTTTTACTTTATTTAAATTAAACATTCGGGAAAATGAAGTCAATTTAATTGAAAAGGTAAATTTAACGGAAATTTTGGATAAATATAAAAATTTGTTTAATAACGAAGTAGGAACGTATAAAAATGAAAAGATTCATTTACAATTGAAAGAATTAGTACGCCCTATTTTTCATAAACCGCGACCGGTACCATTTGCTTTCCGCGAAAAAGTAAGGAACGAGTTAGCCAAATTAGAAAATGATGGGGTAATCGAAAAAGTCGAAAATTCTAGTTGGGGAACCCCATTAGTACCAGTTATGAAAGCAAACGGAAAAGACGTCCGTGTGTGCGCAAATTATAAAATTACGGTAAATAAATATTTAAAGGATTTTAATCATCCACTCCCAAGAATTGAGGAAATTTTTGCTGCTTTACAGGGAGGTACAAAATTTACAAAATTAGACTTTTTGAATGCGTATAACCAATTAGTATTGGATGACGAAACGAGTGAATTACTAGCTTGGAGTACCCCATATGGTATTTACAAAGTAAAACGTCTACCGTACGGCACGAAACCCGCTTGCTCAATTTTCCAAAGTATAGTAGAACGCGTACTACAAGGCGCTAAGGGCGTAGTAAATTTATTAGATGATATTGTAGTAACTGGGAAAACTGAACAGGAACATTTAAATAATTTAAAAGACGTGTTGGAACGTTTACAAAATGCTGGTTTTCGATTAAATAAAAATAAATGCGAATTTTTTAAAAACGAAATTGTTTATCTTGGTCATAAAATAACTAAAGATGGATTAGAAAGAGATTTTGATAAAATAAAAGCTATTTTAGATTTTCCGAAACCGCGAAATGTTAGAGAAGTCCGTGCTTTTGCTGGAATGGTAAATTACTATTCTCGATTTGTGCCAAATCTTTCATTACAATTAAAACCCTTATATGAACTAGTACAAAAAAATAAACCATTTACTTGGACTTCAAGTTGTCAACAGGCGTTTGAAAATGCAAAAAAGGAATTAGCTTCTGACAAAATTTTAATACACTATGATCCGATTAAACCCTTAAGATTAACGTGCGATGCTAGTCATTATGGTATAGGCGCCGTCCTATCCCATGTATTTTCTGATGGTTCGGAAAGGCCAATAAGTTATATATCTAGACTGTTAACTAAAGCCGAAAAAAATTATTCAATGATTCATAAAGAAGCACTTAGCATTGTATGGGCGACACAAAAATTATATCAGTATCTCATAGGTCGTAAATTTGAACTAGTATCCGATCATAAGCCGCTACTCGCGTTATTTGGGGAAAACCGTAGTCTACCGCAAATGGCAGCAGGTAGGTTACAAAGATGGTCTATTTTTCTTGCAAATTTTGACTATACTTTAAAATTTATTAAAGGAAAAGATAATGTAAAAGCAGATGCTTTATCTAGATTGCCGCTGCCTACTACCGAGAAAACTGAAATTGAATATGATTATATAAATTTTATCGAAAATTCAGTTCCAGTTGATTTTTATAAAGTAAGGTCCGAAACGAGACGAGATCCTACTTTAGGACAAATTTTTAATTTTATTAGAAAAGGGTTTCCAAAACATACAAATAATGAATTATTAAAACCATTTTTACATCGCCAGAGCGAACTTAATATTGATAAAGGAATAATTATGTGGGGATATCGTGTGGTAATACCAACTAAACTCCGTTTACAATTATTATCGGAATTACATAATACACACGAAGGTATTTCAAAAATGAAAGCAAACGCTAGAGCCTATTTTTGGTGGCCAAATTTAGACAGTGCTATAGAAAATTTTGTAAATAATTGTAAATTATGTAATATGGCTAAACCAGAACCCCAAAAATCTAAATTAATTTCAATTTCACGCGCTTCATATTTTTATGAAAGAGTGCATGCCGATTTCCTTGGACCAATACAGGGGAAAATGATTTTAATAATAATAGATAGTTTTTCGAAATGGCCGGAAGCATTTATAATGCCGAGGTATGATAGTGAGAGTACTGTGGAAAAATTTAGAGAATGTTTTGCTCGTTTTGGTCTACCGAGGGTAGTAGAGACCGATAATGGTCGCCAGTTCGAATCTAAAGGATTTATTGAATTTTTAAACCAAAATGGTATCAAATTTTTAACCTCTCCGCCATACCACCCTGCTACGAATGGGTTAGCTGAAAATTGTGTAAAATCTTTTAAAAACTCAATAATTAAATGCTTGAAAGAGCCAAAGAATAAACATGTAACCCTTCAAACCTTAATTAGTCGATATTTGTTCCAATATAGAAATTCTGAACATATGACACTTGGGGTCACGCCTTCTAGTCTTGTATTTAAACATAAAATCCAGACACGGTTTGATTTACTATTAAAAACTAAATCATGCTCTTATAAACCTGAAAAATGTAAAAGGGAAGAGAAATTTGCAATTGGTGACAAAGTATTGTGTCGAGATTATCGAAATCCAAATAAGAAGACTTGGGCTCAATGTGTTATTGACGAAGTTTTGGGCGATAGAATATATTTATGTAAATTAATTGATGAAGATATTGTTTGGAAACGACATTTAGACCAAATAATCCCTGATAAATCTAATACTAATATTATTAATTATGATTATAAACTCAATGATAATTTAATTGATAAAACAATGGATTCTTTTGTCGATGTCTCTCCCAAACCTATTATTACTACTCCAGAATATAATGTACCCCTAGATACTAAATCTGTAGCCACAGAGTCTACAAGTGCCTCTGTTCCGAAAGTAGATGAAAATGTACTTAAAGATATAAATAGAAAAGAGGAACAAGACACTTGTAAAGAAATTGTACAAAGTCCAGAAAAGGTATCTTGGAATGTTAATGAGCGTCCACAACGGAATAGAAAACCAGTGGTGCGATATAACTCGTGAAGGAGGGTATTGTAGTATATTCATATTTAAAAATCCCGCCTTTACCAGTTGTACCGCCAAATATATTAGTTCTTATCATTGTTATATACTTGGTCTTGGTTCTTGCCATAAAAATGGCGTGTTAATGTAAATGTAATAAAACGGTTTATATTAAATAAGTTTATTGGGCATCAGTGTTTATTTTAGTAGTGTTGTTACCTATATTTGCGTTGAGCCACTTCACTACATATATATATATATATATATATATATATATATATATATATATATATATATATATATATATATATATATATATAAACCGTGTAGGGTTCAAGATTTTTTTTGTAATGACAATGACGTATAATTTAGACATATAGGAATATCTAAAAATTCTTTCTTCTGTCATATTGACAATTTTTTTTGTTGTTTATGAATTTTCCGTGACAACAGGTCTCATGATTCTGTGATGCGTCCGTTATAAATCTTAACGGCCACATGCCTTTTCACTTTGGTTTTTAGTGCTGGCAAATCATAATAACGGTATGGTATCACGAAAATGTACTCGTATATTCCTATGTTCACAGTCATTATTTTTTATTAATAAAGAATAAACAGTCATCTTTTATTTGGTTTTATTGTGTACTTTAATATTTTACAGTCAACCGTCCTTATTTTCAATTCAGAATCATTTGAAAACATAAATTACATGTGAACAGTATACCTATATGTATACGTAATAGGTACATGGCAGCCCCCCCTTACCATGAGTCCTGGATACACCACTGATAGGGTGTCTCACAACTCGCCCTAACAAAACTGACACTTGCCGACGACAATAGGTTGCAAACAAATAGAAGAAAATAATTTGCGGCTGCTTGCATAACGGAGTTACAAGACTTTTTAATCCATCAATCCCGGAAGGATATCTTGAGGTGTGATGATAATATTACAAAATAAAACTGGTTGGTAGGTTTTAAAAATACTAATAGTGAGTTACAAAATTTGTTTGACTTACTTTAATTTTGACACTTTAGAGTTTTCACTGTCAACAAATTTAGGTTAGCGAAGGTGTCATCTGAGATCATCATTTATATCGTACAGTGCAACGTATTGTAGCAGCTGTGTAAAATGTGTTTAACGAAAATATTATTGTCATTTCTAAGTAATCAGCGGCTGAATACATGGTAAGAATTTGCCTTTTTTTATTCACCTTGTCATATTTAATTTGACACTGACATTTTTCGAAAACTACAGTCGCCCATACATTTTAAAGAAGATTTGATTTGTATAAAACCGTAGTAACGTGAAATTACGGCAAACACACGTTAAAGGTGTAGGTCTCTGATTGGTCAATTTTAAGACGTCTTTTCTCGAATATCTTTTAGGCTAGATTTTTTTTCTTCGAAATTACACATCCGAGTTCAGTCTCGTGTTTCCTCATTCGCTCTGGGGCGCGAGTTGTGAGACAGCCTGTATATGTATATATATATATATATATATATATATATATATATATATATATATATATATATATATATATATATATATATATGTGTGTGTGTGTGTGTGTGTGTATATATATATATATATATATATATATATATATATATATATATATATATATACAGGGTGGTGACTTGGACGACGCAGCATAGGGGTTTCAATGGTAAAATCTTAATGTGCAGTTATTCGCTGCCCTAATTATTTTAGAGCAAAATTGCATACAGAATAAAATACTGCATCTGAATATGCTATTGTTTATATTTTTTCAATATCCGGAACCGTAAAAATAGACAAAAAAAATTATAACATTTTTGCAAAAATCATTGTTGCCATGGAACAAAAGCGCAAACATCTGTCACTACGTAAAGAAATCTTAAATTTCGTTCTCGTCAAATTACATTGTTGTAATCAACTATTACATTGTTGTCATCAACGCTACAAAAAAGTGTTTTCTTTATCCTTGTTTTGAATATAATTTTAAACCTCAAGAACCTTTGACAGATGTTTGCACTTTTGTTTAAAACGAGGAAAATGAAAACATCTTTATTGTATTTAATGACAACGATGTAATAGTTGTTGATTACAACAATGTAGTTTGACGACAACCAAATTTAAGATTTCTTTAAGTAGCGACAGATGTTTGTGCTTTTATTTAAATTTTTGTTCCATGCCATGAATGATTTTTGCAAAAATGTTATTATTGTTTTCGACTATTTTTACGATTCCGGATTTGTATTTCATTTGTAATATAATACACTGATAATACCCTTATTAAAAACAAGTGTCTAAGTTTGACACTAACCACTAACCTAATCTGCCAAAACCTTATCCAGTTAAGTGGGTCCAAAAATAAAATTAAAACTCATAGGAAACTGATATTGTTTCAAACGCCAGAAAAGCATTATCCTTCTAATCCTTCTCGCTGTACGCCGACGCTTCCCATTGGTTTTCAGACCGGCGTTTTTGTTTTAGCTGGCGTATGTCGAGACGTAATCCGAAACCACAACAAGCCGCTCTGAATAAATAACATATCTAGAGCTCGATCTTGATGGTATTACTTTACATTATGCCGCAGGACGATTTTTTTAGTTAGCGAATAAAATGATAAAATTTATATGACCAGAGGCCGTAAAATATTAAGCTAAATATGGAAATGGAATATTTTTAATGTTGTAAGGTTTATACGATGTTAAATAAAAATATTGTAGTTTTCTAACTGTGGAGATTGAAATTAATTTTATTGTTTTCGTGGTCGTTATTATTCAGATAAAGTTTCAGTTACATTCAATATAGTTCATAATTATAATCATGTTGTTAATATTGACAATATATGTAACCCTAATTACAATGTGCAAATATTACGAACGGCTAATAACGTTTTATACAACTGGACCAAATAATATTATAACAAACGCTATTTGCACTATAAGCTCAATAACCGGCAGCTACATATATACTCAGTTTACATGCAGTTTTGAAACCGTTTTCAAAATGTTATTAGTTGTGCAAACCGCCATCTATATAGTGTCAAAACGGTTTTGAGTTATCTTAAACCAAAACTAAAATTCATTAGTTTGAGTTGAATACTAGTTTCGAAACTACTCATGTAAACACTTAAAATTCAGTTTAGATATTGCGCATTCGTACATAGCATTCTGTCGCTTTGTGTTACTAACCCATAGAGTTAAGAATATACAGGATGTAAATGAAATTAGTGCATTAACTTTAACCAGTATTGTAACTCGACGAGAGCAACAATATATCTTAATAACTTTTAACTCTTTTAGATTTTGAGTTAAAATTCTTTAAAGATTTGCTGCATATTTCGTTACCCGCCCATGGAGAACAAATGGCTACTACCGTATTCAAGTGGGATACAAACAGTTCAAAAATTGTCGGTTATCGGTTACACTTACAGTCACAGTAATTAATAAACGAATCAACGGAAATAACATTTATTATTAATTAATTCGTAATAGTACAATTTTAAAAATAAAGAAATTTAGATAACAAAATTATAAAGTTGTGTATTAAACCAGGATTTTAATCACCTGTGAATAGAGGAAGACAAGGAGAAACGAGGTAACGAGAAAGAGCAAAAGCATAGTTATTAGGTTATGAGATGATTATTTATCGTCGACAAATCATAATGGTTTAAATACGTTATTCAAAAAATGTAAGTATAAACTTTTGGCCATTTAAAAGAGGTACATGAGTACCAATAATAATTAGTCGTCTATTTATTGTTCCCGCCCAAACATTTTTTGATGAAAATTTTTACAGCATATTCGTCTGTCAAGATTGTGCATAAATAAATACACCTTTCCAAATAAATTCAGTCTCATTAATGAACATTATGAGCCATTCCTAAAATTGAAGTCTGTTATGTACTCTGTTATGTACTGAAAACATTGAACTTTTTGCACATGATATGGATACAACTGTTGCTTTATTTAAAATTGTCACATGTGACACTCCGTATTGTGATGTGATAAAGATGTAAAGATTAACAAATGTGCGAATATTAAGACTGGTCCATTTCTGAAGCCGAATACATAGTAAACTGTCGTATTTATTAGTAAAATTTATTAAATATGGTCAAAAAAGGTATTTAAACACAAAAGTTTAAGGAATAAATTCGAAATAGCACACGCCAACGTAAGCAAAAACAAAGAACTAATCAGAAATGGACCATTAAATCATGGCGAACCATTCTCCGCACGGCTTCAAGATTTCGGACTTGTGTTCCCTTGCTGGGTGCCTGTACACTCTGTATTATGAGACACATTACTAACATTTCGGTTGTAGGAAAAATGTTGTATGCAACACGTGTGTAAAATAGTATTTTTTGTCTCTTGCTACAATTTCCGCATTCGCTTGCTCGACCAAAAAAGTACTACTTTACACACTTGTTACATATACAGGGTGTCTCACAACTCGCATCCCAGACGGAACTAACACTTGCTGACGACAATAGGTTGCCAACAAATAGAAGAAAATAATTTGCGGCTGCTTGCATAGCGGAGTTACAAGAATTTTTAATCCACCAATCCCGGAAGGATATCTTGAGGTGTGATAATATTATTACAAAATAAAACTGGTTGCTAGGTTTTAAAAATGCTACTAGTGAGTTACAAAATTTGTTTGACTTACTGTAATTTTGACACTTTAGAGTTGACTTTTCACTGTCAACAAATTTAGGCTAGCGAAGGTGTCATCCGAGATCATCATTTATATCGTACAGTGCAACGTGTTGTAGCAACTGTGTAAAATGTGTTAAACGAAAATATTGTCATTTGATCTGGCATAACTTGACCGGTCTCATGCGTCCCTGCGATGGCTCTCAATATCACTTTATGATCCACAAGATTTTTATCCGGAAAACGTTCCGAATCCCGTGCTGCCTCTCTGGCGTTACGTCCACATTCTCCGAAAATTATAATCATTTCTAAGTAATCAGCGGCTGAATACAGTGACATTTTTCTAAAACTACAGTCGCCCACACATTTTAAAGAAGATTTGATTTGTATAAAACCCTAGTAACGTAAATTTACGGCAAACACACCTTAAAGGTATAGGTCTCTGATTGGTCAATTTTAAGACGTCTTTTCTCGAATATCTTTTAAGCTAGATTTATTTTTCTTCGAAATTATACATCCGAGTGCAGTCTCGTGTTTCCTCATTCGCTCTGGGGCGCGAGTTGTGAGACAGCCCGTATAACTATTATGCCAGTAAATTGACTTCAAATACACACCCACATTATACTTAATACAATTATTTGATAGTAATGTACAATAAAGTACATTTATCAGAGACTGGCCGATAGATGGCACTGTATGTAGTTAGTTACCTCTGCAGGCGTTATATCAATTAGTCAGTGCGTCCTAGAGGCTTCAGTGTACACACTAATGAACCCCAATAAAAGCGAAATGCTACAATTATTTGAAAAATAAAAACACGTCTAAAGTTGTCTCTCAAATGTAATCAAAAAGTCTCATATAATAGAAGTTCTTATGGTTTTCGAGACAGCAGAGGTAAAGTAAAACCCGTACAATTTTTCACTACCTACGGACCCATTTTGAGTAATCTTTTACTTATTTTGGTCAATAATGTATGCTTTAAAGATTTGTGCCCGAAGTTTTCAACAATATTTTTCAACGAAATTGCATTCAAATAGTGTAGCATTGTGTTGTTTCTAATGTCTTAAATATGATGTTGGTTATAGCAACTTAATTTCTGGCTCTTTGTACAAACAAAAGATTAAAGTCTGTCTTTTGTTAATAACTTATAGTATGTTGTGCAGTCGCATGTATTCCATACTAATTTCACAGTTACTAGCAAGTATTCACTTTCGCGGGACTTTTGTCTCTGGGAACGTGCAGCACTTCACAAATGTAATAACATGTTTTACAGTTTCATTTGTTTTGCGTTGTCATCTGCTTGTGGAGAACACTCGAAAAGTATTTTAAGGAAATTGCTGCTATAAATTCCCATCTGTATAGAGTTTTCCTCCTTACACGTGCTCATTTTAATGTAAATTGAAATAAAATGCATGCCGCTCATGTATAAATCACCGCAAATTATCATTCAATGTTTCCTTCATTGCACACTGCCCTATAAATTTTATAAATTAAACAACCAAGGCTTTTCTTCTTCACGATTGTTTATGTTTTCAAATTCTAGGGGTTTCATCTTAATTTTAATCAATCGCCGTTGCATTACGAAACTTATAGTACGACGATTAATATGTTTTAGAAATTTATTTTATATACATGTTGGTGACTCGAAAACAGGACATAGGGATTTAATTTGTAAAATCAGATTTAATTTCCTGCTTCGCTAAATATTTTAGGTAAACAGCCCGTTTTACAAAAAAAGATTAAGCTTATCCTTATTTTATGGATTAGCGAATTCAATTCTTTCCCGATATTTAAAATTTATTTTTCATTATATTATCAAAAAATCTGATGTGGCCAGCACATTACCTCCCGTCAATTCTATGTATTTTATACAAATTCCATACAAACAGTTTCTTCTGAAAGATTCTGTATTTCCAGTACATTAACTTCCCTCAGTTCTATGTATTTTGGACAAATTCCATACAGAAAGTTTCTTAGAATTGATTCTATATTTCCAGTAATATTATAACACAAACGTACTATGTCAATCGCACTTGACATTGACATCTGTCTATCAGAATTTTTTATTTATATTAGCTGTTTCCAGTCTTATTGCATGGCTGGCTGCTTTATAAAATTTATAATTTTTTATAATTTTTTAACTCTATACCCATTGAATATGAAGTATAAAATGTAATCAAATCGTATAGAGAATAAAATATTCTTTAATATTTATAATAACATTAAATGTGAAAAAATGATATTTAACAGCGTTTTTTCAAGAAAAACTGTTAAAATCTTCAAATGAGGGTACTTCCGGTTGTGCAATTATAACCAGAATCTAATCAGCTCTTCATATGAATGTACCGAAGAAGAATACGAAAGAATTTTAATTTTTAGAATTGTAGTGCTGGAGTTATCGTTGGAGAAAAAATCGTCACACACACACACACACACACACACACACACACACACACACACACACACACATCATCGCAAAAATAGTAGAATCGTATTCCAGGAACTCTAAAATGTGCTTATTTATTAAAAACTCACCATCGAATTCTTTGACCAAATACAATACCTTCCTTACCTAAAGGTATATGACGGAAGGTAGAAAGGTAATTACCTGGATTAGATTATACTATATTTTAAGAAATAAACTGTCAAAATTAGAGTAAAATACGCTAATCTAAAGAATTAGCCTAATCTTTTTTGTGAGTTGGGCTGTGAAATTTTACATTTGAATCAATAAGCAAAATTAATTTTATTTGCTTTGTAATAGCAGATATTAACTATGAAAATGAAAAAAAGTCAGATGCAAAATAGCAATAGCCATGGAATTTAGACAGTATCTAGCGGTTTATGTGACAAGTATCTTATTTGTAATTTCTATACAAATAAACAATTATCAATTTAAATTAATACATAATTTATATAAATTAAAAATAAATTAACCTAATATGATAAACCGTTAGGTATTTGTTAATTATTTTGTCTCAATTCTATGGCTATCGCTATTTTTCAAGTGATTTTCTATATATTCATAGCTACATACTTACTGCCGTTACAGAGTATGCAAAAATAGTTTGTTATTGAATCAGATGTAAAATTGTACGCTCTGTTTGGGTGTTCGAAACATCACCCTGTAGATTCAAAGTAGTTACCTTGAAAAACAATGACTTTACGTAACTATTCTTTTTTTTTTCATATCTCAAAAGCTCCCATTTAACACCCTTGGAATTTTTTTTTTATCAATTTTCAGTACAATTGCCTTGTTTTTGCTTGAGCTATTGTAAAAATTGTAGCGACCAGGAGATTCTGAAGATTTTTGAGGATGTATGGTAACTAATTCATTTAGCGTTGCACAGAATACGCCAGTAGCTCTACAGCCCAATTATTGCACTAAAATTGCTTAGTCTGTGTTCATTCATAATATATTCTTCTTTGATGCCAATTGTGTGTCCTATCTTCTGCGACGCTTTTTACAGTCTTTGGTAACAAAAATTTTCTTTTGAGATAGCTGCAAGACGTCTTGTACTGCGTGTTGTCCGCGTCGTTTCATATTGCAAGCTCGATTGTTAGTGTTTAGTCTTCAAGTACTGTATGAATAATTTTGTACTATAATACTAAATACTTGCTCTAGTATACTTATATACCACTAATATTTGTCGTCTTCTCATATATTAACGTTAATTCAGTTCCAATATCATTTTTATTACAGGTGCTGAGTATTACTTTTTAAAATATTGCAAACACGACCTTTCTTTCGTGTAAGTAGGTAGCTACATTGTAAAATATTCAGCACTATTTTCCTCTTTGCCATTATCCCTTCGACATTGTGGTTGCATCAGGGCGATATTGGCACCTGGCTTTCGACAATTCCCGCCCCGAGGGAGAAATCTTGTTAACGTGGCGATGTTTCGCAACATTATGAAAATTCCATCTTCTGAGCGAAGCCGAGATCCCAGTGGGCTCGTGTCTAGGCGCTGTCGGTTCCATGATAACCCACCGCAGGGGAAACCACCACACAAAATGCCAGACAGATTGCAAGGGTAGAACAAGATAGCTGGAGAGAAGGATCAGTATTAATTGGAATATGTTCCAAATAAAGGTTTCGATTATCGATATAAATTAAATGATCAGAATTACGTATGGGGCAACGCTTAAATTATTCAGAATAAGAAATCAAGTAGGCAGTGAAAAACAAAATTTGCACTAACATTTAAACAGTTATTTATCTGTCATTTGTTCGAAGAAAGAATACACATCACTTTACAGCAGTACCTTGGCAACATTTTGTATTAGAAAGAGAAATATTATTTGACCTATGTCTATTTAATTTATGTGGTGGGACAGATATACGTAAATAGTGACATTACTTTCTAACACATTATAAATAATAAGGACGTATGTCGTAGAACTACAGATACCTAATTATCTACTACAATGCCCTCTGTGCTAATATTTACCCAGTGGTGTTGCCGTTTAAATCAAATTATTATTACTTGATTTATAGTTAAGACTACGTTTTTGAATTTTGCAAAAACATAAGTGAAGAACATAAATCTTTCAGAAAGCCATTGTTTAGAACGAAACATAATTTTTAAATAATATATACTCTTATTTTTTCAGTTAAAATGTGTCCATAAATGTTTCATGTTACACGCCTATGCTTACGAAATGCAGTGAAGTTATCTGCGAGTAATATTATATCAGACGGCTCACAAATGACCTTGAATAGGCATCTTTCGTGAATAATAGTTTACCTGTCAAAGTGTATATATTTTCAGTGTTATTAGTTTTTATTAAAAACGAGTCGATTCGAACAGGAATCTATTTAAAACGTTTAAAAAGCGAACTTAAATATAACACTTCAAAACACAATAAAAATTAGAAGATTTTTTGTCAAGAAAAAGATATGTAAATGATTACCTGATTTTTATTTGGGAAATATTCATCCGAATACCATTCGTGGTTAAATTTTATGCTGGAAAAAATTTCCGATTGCCTTACTCGAGCCAGTAGCCAATTTATCTCGTGACATTGATCAAAAATCACTCGTATTTGCTAGGCAACCAGCTTTCGTAACAATCTGAAAAAATTTTCCGGCAAAAAATTACCACTTATGATATTATATATGACTATTTCACTCATAAATATATAAACCAATCCAAATTCAGGATTCTACCCAGTTACCAAGTTTCACTTCGACAAAACATTGTCACAAAAAAATTTCGCAGCCTTTAAGCCAATAAGATGTTGTATTTTTACAAGTAAGTGAGTTTTGATAAGTGAAATTTTTTTGACGTTTTAGAAATATATTGTTTACATACATGTCAAAGTCTGTATAATTTCAGTGTTATCAGTCTTTATTAAAAACGAGTCGATTCAGACAGACATCTATTTAATACGTTGAAAAAGCAAACTGAAACATAATACCTCCAAACAAAATAAAAATTACAAGATTTTTGTCAAGAAAAAAATTATATAAATGATTACCTGATTTTTATTTTGGAAATAGTCATCCGAATACCATTCGTGGTTAAATTTTACCCAGGAAAAATTTTCCGATTGCTTTACTCGAGCCTGTTGCCAATTTATCTCGTGACATTGATCAAAAATCACTCGTTTGACAACTCGTGATTTTTTGGTCAATGCCACTCAATAAATTGCTAGGCAACCGGCTCTCGTAATAATCTGAAATTTTTTCCGGCAAAAATTTACCACTTATGATATTATATATCGTTGTGAATTATTTATGTATCGTATACATGACATAGACATTAGATATAGATAATACAAAATATACTAATATAAAATCGTCAATTTAGGAATAATCGAGGGAATAATTTAATTTACTAGTTTGATGCATTGTCCGGAATTATCTAGGATGGCAAGGATGCATGTACAAAAATTCCCCTTCATGCTAGTAGATTTAGCTTAGCTAAATTTTACAGAAATTAGCACAGTTAATAATTGGTGATGTTTCTTTAGCCAGATATTGTCTCGTGCATTCCTCTTCTAAGCTGGTACAAGTGAGCAGGCGGGCCATTATTTCTACATGACCACAATGAAATAGTAGGTTCTACTTGGTATACCCAGTTGTGCAAGTTTACTCCACACTTTTCTAATTGAGTTCGTAGGCGATTTAGAATATTACAAATGGGCCATTTTTTGGTCATTTCCTGGTGGGAGTTTGTCATCGGGGGAATACACAATGTTCTGTCTTCTAGCTTCAACGTCGCATCCCACATTAAGCGTCTTCTTGCATTCTTAGTTGCTATTGGAGAATGCACTAAGTTGAGAATAGTACATTACAGAAGGCAACGTATTCTAGCCGAGACCACACAAGAATACAGGCCTGAATGCTTATCCCTGATGCTCAATGCGTCACTTTAAACTATGAGGCCAGCCTGCTGCTCTAGCCCTCTATAAAAAGTCGAAATACAGCAGTCAGTGTGCCAATGTGTAGGAGCTATTACGGTAACACGGCTAAATTGATATACCTGACATTAGAGAAATTAGAAGCTAAACGTTTTCCTAATATATGGTGAATATATATCATGCAGAACATCAAACTTAGTTGTTATGAATTTTTTTTATGGATATTCAGCAACATTTTACTAAATAATTATAGAACGAACTGTAAAGAACAAATTTGTAGTAAAAAACAGTTTTTAAAAAAATTAAACATTGGCGAGCACCTTAATGTATTTTATTTCAAAGTAATGGTTATTTTAAATACGAGTATATAATATGCGCACCTATGTATGTCATTCATTTTTAGTTTCATTATTATCATATACATATTAGTTTTTGTTTTGACTATCGTCGCGTGCACACGTGTTTTTCGCTCTTCTTCATTCTTCTTTTACAATGCCGCCGAAAGTGAGAAGTAATAATGAAGATTTCTTAGAAGATATTAGTGCTAAAGTGAAAATTTTGCTAGATAGTGCTGTTAGTGAAATAAAACTTCTGTTCGAGACAACGATTAAAGACTTAAAAGCTGAGATTAGTGATCTCAAAGACGAACTTGCGACTTACAAGAACGCATCTTCTACACAAGGTACAAAAACTGAGAGTAAAGTTGCTGCTAGTACTAATCCTAAAGCTGTTAACACTCTGTCAGAGAAAACATCGTTTGCCTATAAAACTGCAAATAATAAAACATCGTCATCTACAAACTCCACATCACAGCCTGCCTCCCGAAACACTACTGAGCAGGTATTGACAATAAATACAGATGAGAGTGGAGTAAAGTCACATGGTCCTCACCTACGTCAGCGTACGTTTGGCAAAGCACAGGGCGGTACCGGCTGCAAATTGACCGGTGCGCCTAGGTACGCATACATACACATAAGCCGTATTGCCAACAAAGAGGTGACAGCCGAGGATATAACAGACTACTTGCGTGATAAAGGCAAAAACTCCGATTACCAGTGCGAGAAAATCGAACATGGAGGTGATTACGCATCTTTTAAACTGCGTGTCCCCTATGATTTTTTCACGTCCTTTCTTGATCCGGATTTATGGCCTGCAGGCATCCTGGTCAAAAAATTCTGGTTCCCCCGGAAACGAACCAATCCAAATGGTGATTTTTTAGGCACGGCCATACGAACTCAGACTCAGAAATGACGTACTTAAAATGCTACTACTAGAACGTCCGTAGTATTAAAAATAAAATGGACGATTTCTATTGTTCAATATCTGATGGTGATTACGACTTTGTGGCTTTAACAGAGACCTGGCTTCATCCCGATATAGACAATTCTGAACTTTTTCCATCTAATTCCTACTCTGTCTTCAGGAAAGACAGAGATTTTGCTGCGCTCAACGTTACTAGAGGAGGGGGTTCCCTCTTAGCTTGCAGACTGGGCTTCAAGATCGAACGTATTGACTTGTGTGATCTACAAAGTGAATTAGTGTCTTTTGACATGGTCGCCTGTAAATGTCTTTTGGACTCTTGTACACTTTTTATCTTTGTTTGTTATATACCTGAAACACCTAAACTTACTGATTTAGAAAAACTAACTACATATTTAGAACAATGTTGTTATTCCTTTCAAAATATTATTATAATGGGTGATTTCAATGTGCCAAACTATATTTTTTTGAATTCTAATGATCCTCTTCGAGAACATTTAATTAACTTTGAGGCTTTCAATGACCTGCAACAATGTAATGGTATACTGAATTCTAACAATAATGTTTTAGATCTTATTATTAGCAATTTACATACTGCTGTTACTCGTGAACATTTACCTATGGTTAAGATTGATGTTTTACATCCCCCTTTGGCTATTGAGATAAAAATTAAGAATTTAAAACAAATAAATTTCTCTGTCAACAAAGTTACTAAAGTTTATAATTTTAAAAAAGCGAATTATCCCTTATTGTATGAAAAACTTTTACAGTGTGACTGGTCCCCTGTACTTGAGAGCCTTACTGTCAATGATGCTTGTTGTAAATTTTATGACATACTGTATAGTTTATTTGATGTATATGTCCCCATATATAAGCATCAGAGGAACAAATACCCACCATGGTTCACATATGATATTATTGATAACATTAAACTGAAAAATAAGTACTATGTAAAATTCAAGAAAACAAATTCAGAGCTCTTTTTCAGTAAATACAAAGAAATTAAATATCGTATTAAGAATTCAATAAAACGTGCTTATGAAAATTATATCTCTGATGTTGAAAATTCTGTCACTCGTGATCCTAAGTACTTTTGGTCATTTGTGCAGAATAAAAGAGGTACTTCCAGAATACCGGGTGTCATGAAACTAAATGATGAACTTGCTGATAATCCCAAATCGATTTTAGAACTTTTGGCTTCATATTTCAGTAGCGTTTTCTCCAATATTACCACTTCATCAGATTCTAGTAACTCACAGACTCCCATGTCTGATAGTTTGTTTATGTCGCATAATATTAATATTACGGTTTTGGAAAATGATATTCTTGAAGCTAGTAAAAAATTAAAAAATACATTAACTTCAGGGTGCGACCAAATACCCAGTTTTCTAGTTAAAGACTGTACTACTGCGCTGCTTACTCCATTAGTTTTTATTTTTAACCTATCACTATCTTCTAATCAATTTCCAGACATCTGGAAGTTTTCTAAGGTATGTCCAGTGCTCAAATCGGGTGATCCTACTCTGGCTGAAAACTACAGACCTATTTCTATTTTATGCAATTTCGCGAAGTTATTTGAAATAATTTTACATACACAAATTTTTACACAATTAAGTCAATTCATTTGTGAACAACAGCATGGCTTTATGCCACACAGGTCTACCACTACTAACTTGTGTATTTTTACTCAGTATGTTTCAGAGGTCCTGGACAAGAAAGGTCAAGTAGATGTAATCTACACAGACTTTTCCAAGGCATTTGACAAGCTTGATCATCTTATTCTTTTAGATAAACTTCGTTATTTTGGTTTTCATAATAACCTTATCATTTTTTTTAAATCATACTTACAAAATCGGCAACATTATGTTTTGTACAATGGATTTAACTCAAAATATTATATTGCTACGTCTGGAGTACCTCAAGGTTCAAACCTTGGACCCCTTTTATTTCTAATTTTTATTAATGATATTGTTGAAAAATTAACTTGCAACGTATTACTTTTTGCAGATGACCTAAAAATATTCACAAAAATTCAGACTGTCTGCGACTGTAACATACTTCAGAGTGATATTAATTATTTGCACTTGGTGTACACAAAACAAATTAATACTTAATATTAATAAATGTCAAATTATGACTTTCACTCGCTCTAAAGCAGCTATAGTTTACGAATATACTATTGAATCTGAGATCTTATTACGTACAGTCCACACTAAAGATTTAGGTGTGTATTTTGATCCGGATTTAGCCTTCACTTCTCACCTGGATCATTTAATTACCTCATTAAATAAAATATTTGGGTTCATAATCAGAAACTGCCGCAATTTTTCAAACATTTCCGCACTTAAGTCCTTATACTTCGCTTTTGTACAGTCTAAACTAGATTTTTCACTTATAATTTGGTTTCCAATATATGAAGTTCATATTGCTAAATTAATAGCTCTTCAGCGCAAATTCTTAAAATACATTTGGTTTAAATGTTTCGGTGTGTACCCGGACAATTTCGTTAGTACTGACACTATACTTCAGACTTTTGAAATTGAGTCCGTTAGAACTAGACATACAAATGCCTCAATTAATACGCTACATAAAATCATTCATAACAAAATTGATAGTCCTCATTTGCTATCTAAAATCGATTTTCGTGTTCCCCGTTTATGTTCACGTTGTAATGACAGCTTTTACTTGCCTGCATATAATTCTAATATTCTGTGCAAGTCACCTATGTACGTTATGTGTAATTTATATAACATAATGTGTATAAATCGAGATATTTTTGTATAATTTTTCATTCGCTTTTCTGTCTTATGTTGATCATATTATGTACATTTACTTGTTTAGGGTTCCTTACCTGTTTAAGTAATAAAGTATTATTATTATTATTATATTATTATGTTGTGTTATATTATTTTCATTTATTAGCTTCAAATCTAAAGATTAATTAATGTTATTATTATTTTTATTATTTCTTGTATTATTTAAACAACAATAAATAATTTAAAATAAAACATGAGTCTATTCGTATATTTAGGCCAGTTATGTATATAAAATAGTTATTATATAATATCTGAATAGCTATTTATGAGTTTTATATCTTTATAATCACATTTTACAATCCTATTTGTTTAAAATTCCGTATATTTCTTATGCTTACACTGTTGTCGTTCGAGGCGTAGCGTGACAGCAAGAGGCTAGCTGTGACATCACGAATTGAGCATTCAGGCCTGTATTTTCGTGTGGCCTCGCTTCTAGCACGAGTTATAAATTCGCTCAAGATTGCCGAACGGCGAATGGGTGAACGAACGAGTGCTTGAATTGCCTTCTGCCCTTCTGTAACTGTGTTTTATATTATTTTCTCTATTTAGGCTTTCATTTACATTATTTTTTTTATAAAAATATGTGTCAATTTCCATTAAAGGACATTTTTGGTAGAATTATTAGGTTTGTGACAGTCATTTGTGCATTTTATTCTATCCGGTGCCTAGATATCTAGTGTGCATGCCCATCTCAAATAATAAAATATCACCCGAAATCGTTTAAGAATGAAGCTTCTTCTAACATCAATTTGCGTGCTAGAATATGACATCCGAGTAGGTTTTTGACCGAATTTTGGGTACCGAGGATCATATAACTACGCCTAAATTAGGGAAATTAAGTGAGACACCCTGTACAACATATTGTAGGGGTAATTTAAATAAATTCAGTGCCAGATTACACAATCATGTTATAGAGTCATAAAACTTATTGAAAGTTTTTCTATGCTATTATATTGTGCGCAGGAAATTCAGTACATATTTACAATAATTCTATGCAAATAATAATACATTCCTGTTAAGCAAATATTCCTGATTTCAGGCACTACTGCTACTAATTACAATTTTCTTTTGTTCCAGGTGAGTAATTTCCCTGCTCTACTTTTGCTACAATGGGAAGTATCGGAGCGCAAAAAAGGGTAAAATTAATGTTAGTTGTAATTTTAACACTCCTCAACTTTATACATAAAATTACGGTTCGGTTGTAATCATACCCACCCAACAAAAATCGTTAAGAATGTACATTACCAAGTTTCTAAATAATTCTTGTAGTTTGAAAATAAAAACGAGTTTGTTTTGATGGAGAAATTTAAAATCAGAAAGTCTAATCATATAAATTATTGTTATTGCTAGTTTTAATGTCAAAGCATCATTACATTTATTGCGAGGTTAATAACAGGAACAATCAAATGAATTTAATAGTCTCCTGTATGATATAAAATTCATATTATGATTCTACTTAATGTGGTAGTATGAAAATAATATAGGATTTGATTTAACTGAGTCATAATGCAAGAACAAATTTCAATATTTCCTAATTTTAAGAAAAAATGCGCATTCACAAATGAAAATTAGGTTTATGGTTTTTGTTTAAGTTTTAAGTAAGTCATTCATAAATGTAAATTTAAATTACCTGAAAATTAGTTTTGATATGTACAGACATCTGTGTAAATGCTTCAAAAACAAGATTAAAATATCGGTAGAGCAAAACTTAATAGATATCCGTGCGCCGTGAAACTATCATTCGCTTGGCATTCTTGATAATATTTCAGCAATTAAGTTATGACAGTCTCCATGTTTTTCTCGCATTTGTTTAAAAAGCCGAATTCACCAAGTGGATACTAAATAAAGATGGGTGTATATATCTATATATCATTTCAGACTCGTTCTCATTGGTGAAGGTTGTGACGTCAAACCAAATCATAAACCTAAAGTTTGGACCTTGCAATGTTTAGCTTTATGATTTGGATTTAGAGACCCTAAATTCTGAAGTGTGAATGGAGTCATTACATAATATGCGGCCAAAGTCTTTGAATCTAAAGTATAAACCATAAATCTAAACCTAATTTTCATTTGTGAATGCACCTTAAGGGTTTTGAAATTAACAATAAAGTATCATATACAAAAATGATTTTACATTATTTATTGTGTTTCATTTTTTACAATTTTCAAAACATTTTAATATATCTGTTAATTAGTTCAAATAGCTTCTTTTCAATAGTGTAACTTTCTAATATGACGCAAATATAAATATTATAACAAGTTGACATGATAACTCGAAATCCAACAGTGAGAAAATAATTTGGAACTTTATTCGAAACAGCATAAAAAGTACCGTAAAGAATTGTAAACTAAACTTTAGTATCATTTAATAATTAGAAGAATAAAGAATAAAAAACTGCAAAATTATATTTTTGTCTATTTCTAGCGACTTATACATGTAATCGTGCCAAAAATTCGATGGTGAGTTTTCAGTAAATAAGCACGAATTAGGGTCCCCACTATACGTTTTTGCTATTTTTACGTGATGTCTGTATGTTTGTGTGTGTGTGTGTGTGTGTGTGTGTGTGTGTGCGCGCGCGTGTGTGTGTGTGTGTGTGTGAGTGTGCGTGTGCGTGTGTGTGTGTGTGTGTTTGTGTGTGTGTGTGTGTGTGTGTGTGTGTGTGTGTGTGTGTGTGTGTGTGTGTGTGTGTGTGTGTGGGTGTGGGTGTGGATGTGAGTGTGGGTGTGTGTGCGTGTGTGTGTGTGCGACGAATTTTTCGTCCACGATAACTCTTATAACAAACCAAATATATCTATTTTCCGTATTTAAGCTTCCTGCATTCATATAGTTGATTAGATTTAGGGTAAAATTGGATGAATGAAAGTGATACTTTACTTGAAGCCCATAACAGTTTTTAATGAACAACTATATTAAAATATAATCCAAAACTTTTCAATTTTAGTATTTAAGACTTTTATATCATGGGAAACAACATATTAGATTAAATTAATCAACCAGAAGTGATACTTTATTTGAAGCTCTGAACAGATTTTCGTTAAAAATAAATTGATACAATCCAAAACTTTTCAAATTTGGTATTTAAGACTTTTACATTAATGAGAACGACATATTAGATGTTTTTTAAAACTGATAAACCGGAAGTACTACTTTACAGGAAGCTATAAACAGATTTTCTTGAAAAAATATATTAAAACATGATCCAAAACTTCTCAAATTTGGTATTAAAACACGTGTATAATTTGAAACAATATTAGATTTTGACTACACTTATATGATAAACCGGAAGTGTTACTTAATTTGGAGCTCTTAACAGATTTTCGAGGAAAAACATAATAAATTATAATCGAAAATTTGGTATTACAGACATTTCTATTTATTGGAAAAACAAATTAGATATTGTTTACGAACGATCAACCGGAAGTGATACTTTACTTAAAGTTCATTGCTATTTCAAACATGGAATTGACGGGAGGTCATATGTTGGCCACATCAGATTTTTTTTCTGGAAACACGTTTAATCAGCCCGTATCGAATCTATTACAAGAAAAGAATTTTTCCATTTTTGGAAAAATATCTGCCAACTGGTCCCGATTTCTGCAGTAATATACCACTAGTATATGGTCGGTTATGTATGTCGCGAACGTGTTAGAAGCAAGATAGCGTAAGATTGATAAAAGAATTTATGTGTGAATGTGGTTGGAAGCCAGGGAGAAATGTATGGGCGAATGATACCGTGAATAGACTTAAAAGGGAATAAGTCCCGGCATGCGACATCGCCGCGGGCTCATGTGTGCATTTGTGGATAAGCAGCGATTCAATAAAATGGAAATAAACTGTTTCAAAGGGCGCAGTTTTAGAGGAGTTTATGGAGGAAACACACAGAACAATTTCACTTCACTGCGGGGGTGATAATGTTAGCTTAGAATTGCATAAAGAAATATTAATGTTCATATAATAATAATCAGACGCGCAGTCAGTGGCGTAACTAACGGGCCCGCAGAGCCCGCATTGCGGGCGGGCCCCCGGCTCTATAGAGGCCCCAATTTACATGATTTATAATTTTGTTACTACTGCGAAATTTTGAATTTAATCTTTTTTTTTGTAGCAACATACAAATTTATTTATTCCTTTATTTTTTTAAATGTCAATTTCCAAAAATAATATTGGCTAAGGAGCCCCTTATTCGCCATGCAAAATCAAGCTCTTTATTTTCTATCACATTTCGGTCGGTAGAATTTAGATTTCTTAGCAAATATTTTCCTGCAACTGATCCAGAGTTTTCCTTTAAAATAACCCCATAAAAAAGTCTGGAGCTGTCAAATCAGGACACCTGGCGGCCAATGTGTATTATACCAAAACGTGGGATTAAATAACGATACGAGAATTATTTTCGTAAAATTGCTACTATTTAAACAGTATAATACTGATTCATCTTGCTAATACCATATTTTGTCCAAGTTCTTTTATTTGGGATACCAAAAATATAAGAATCATATACATATTTTGGTGGGATGTAAAGGTGCCTAATCTTGGATTTTCAGGCCGCCCATATTGGTTATTTTGCTTCTTAACTTGTCAACTCAGATGAAAGTGAGCCTAGTCACAATTTCCGCAAATTCTTGTGTATGTGATAAACGCTACAATTAAAACGGATCCCAAAAACGTTTTGCGGGCGGGCCCCCGAACTCATAGTTACGCAACTGCACGCAGTCTAGTGAAAATTATTTATTTCCTGGCCTACGTTTCGACTGTAACTACAGTCTTCTTCAGGGATAGAAATGGTCAATTATAAAATCTAACATAGGGAACCCCCATACGACCCATTGGAGATAACAAGGTGTAATATTTGAATATATTTGTATAATTATATATCAAGTCAATTATTTTGGCTTGAACGCAGAAAAAACTCAACAACTTTCCTAATTTTTGGAAATTTCAGTTTTTAGAAAAGTTGTTAAGTAAATTCGAATAAACTGTCAAAAATCGCATTGCATTTATATTTGTTTTGATGATCCGTTAATTTTTTAAAAAAGCGTTGATCAACGTTTCTCCATCGGGCTTAAGGCAACAGCTAGAAATGAATTTTAGATAAACTAAATCAAATTCCGGAATTAAATTTCTAGGTAAACTAAGTCAAATGAGAATGTTCCATCTTTTTAGCCACTTGTATAGGTTGGATTTATTCAAGTCTGGGTACCTTCTTTTATTGTCAAGAGAAACCTGCGATGTATCGCAATTTTGCTTTGTATGACGTCACAACTGCTGTTAACTGCTTGCATTTCTGCGAGGAATAAACAAACAGTATCCTGCGGCAGCAACTGTAATTAACACAAGGTTAGGATATCTGTCAAAAGCCAATTCATCAAACATTAAAAGTTATTCAAAATGTTTACTGTGCTATAATTGCTACTAAAGTAGTTATTAAAGATTAATATCTTTGTTAATGTTTGTTTTGTTTATGTTTCAAGTCAGAATTGCTATGCAGTTAAATAAAAAAAATCTGATATGGACACCACACGACTTCCTTGTACGCAAGACCAACATGAAATATAGACCCAATTATAAAATTTCATGTATTTGACGTAATTTGACATTAACATTATTTTTTAATTTTTTTGTACTTTTTGTCTTAATCCATAGCAAGCTTTATTACAAAAACCAAAAAGTATATACATAAATAAATATATCATCACGGCTTATTACCCATTGCTGGGTGTGCCAATCTGTTTTGTACACAGATTTCGGTAATGATGACGTATTTGTACCGTGTGGGCGTTTACCAGGCGTCACCTCACGGGCACTCATTGCTGGCGTGGAGAGTGCACCATAGGGGTCAATTTTGTGCCATTTAAAAATCTAAATATTTGGCGTCGCTTATAAAAGGGGCTAATTTAATAATATTAGTTGTGCTAGACACAAAATTTAATTCTCTAAAACTGTTAATTGAAGCATTTATTTCTATATCAAAATGAAACCATTTTATTTAAGAAAAACTGTTAACAACTTCATGTAATATATCACTTCCGGTTAGCCTATTTTATCCAAATCTACTATGTTATTCCCATTGACGTAAAAGTCTTATATACCAAATTTGAAAAGTTTTGGATTATATTTTAAAATAGTTTTTCATTAAAATCTATTATGGGCTTCAAGTAAAGCTCCACTTCTGGAAATTATGTAACGACCAAAAAGGGAGTTGCACAACTAAATGTTATATTAGTCCTAAATACAATATTTCAATTTTCTACGGCTTACCGTTTTTGAGTTATGCGTACGTACGTACAGACGTTACGAAAAAATTAGTCAAAATGGATTCAGAGATGGTCAAAATGGATATTTCAGTTAAAATCTGAAAACAGACATTTTTCGCGATTACAATACTTCCTTTACTATGTAGGTACAAGGAAGTAAAAACACTGTCCAGTATAGCAGATGAATCTGTTTAATGAAAAAAAAAATGACTATCTGCAAGTTAATATTGCAGGGATACATATTTGCGGAATAAAAAAGCGCTTTCTTTCGCACATCTGTTTTTTAAAATACCCGTCTTAGAAATAATTGAAGCTCTATACTGAATTGAGGCGTTTTTTGGCGATACATTGGTTTGAAACTATTTCGTAGTGTTTCAAAACATTATATTTTGGCGACGCAACTGTGACGTCAGAGACGATATTGGTTGAAACAGTTCTGTATGTTTTCAAACCGACCCGCTGAGCTGGTTTGAAACAGTTTCGAATTATTTCGTAGTAGAGGGGGTAAACGTCAAAACACGGAACACCGGTCAACGTTTCTAAATCGTTACATATTAGTTAAAATATTAATAGTTCTGGGTTATCCATTATTATACGTTTGTACGTGTATAAATAAATATTAAAATACATATATTTTATCTGTTAGAAAATAACAATAGAGTGCAGTTGTAACACGAGGGGGGTCTTCTCGCTGATGATACTACTTTGATGACTGGTGGACGCCTCGGATGGCTGGCGTCCACGACTTCGTGTGATGGAAGAAACACGCATACACTTTTACACTTTCACTGATGAACACTACATTCTGACATGAACACAACTTGTTGGTTACTAACTAATACTTTTATTTACACGGTTACATTATTATTATATTAATTAACACTAAGCCTAACATAACTAACAAAACTGTTACATTCTGTAACACAGCGGACGAGCGTCGCCCCAAACTAAAACTCTTCCATGTTTATCCCATGGCTAACTAATACCGACTCTCCCATGTTTATCCCATGGCTAACTATTACCGACTCTCCCATGTTTATCCCATGGCTAACTGATACCGACTCTCCCACTCTGCCATCACCAGAGAACGTATTTATTTCAAGTAATACGTCAAGCATATCTGGTGACGGCTGATACGGCCTGGGTTGCTGTATCATCGCTGGTGTCGTGGTCGTAAATGTGTACATATTGTACACCAAGTACCCTCTCCTCGGTCACAAACTAATAATTCTAAAACTAATAACGTAAGATCTTTTCGGATGAATAAGAGTAAATCATTACTCTCATTATCCTACCCATTGACTGCGCCACTGTAACACGAGGGGGGTCTCTGAAGAAGATGGCAATCCTACCGACTGCGCCACTGTAACACGAGGGGGGGTCTCTGAGGCTGACTGCAATCCTACCGACTGCTTCACTGTAACACGAGGGGGGGTCTCCTGATGCTGACTGATAATACTGCTGATTACTAATGATGATGATTCCCAACGATGATACACGTACCGACTGGTGGACGCTTTGATGGCTGGCGTCCACGGCTTGTGAGAAGGAAGAACACACAGACACTTCACATTTTACACTTTACACTAATGAACACTACGGACATGAACACAACTAGTTTTAAACCAACTGGTTCAACGCCAAAAAACGCCTTTGGTCTGTAGTACATCTGGTTTTTTTTCAAGATGACCGAATGTTCAAAAAAGCTTAATATTTAATTCAATTGCTTATTTGCATACAAACGGAGTGACGACCGAAGAAGAATATATACATATATATATATATATATATATATATATATATATATATATATATATATATATATATATATATATATATACAGTGGACCCCCGGTAATCCGACAAACGTTTTGCAGGGCAGTGTCGGACTATCGAATTTGTCGGATTATAGAGTACTGCCTAAGACACCCTATAGTCCGGAATTTTTTACAAACGAGTACCTTGTAATCCGACAAATTACAGATCCAGTGATAAGATTCTATATGTTATACTCTGAAGTACAAATCATACTTCATTATGTATGTCAAATTTAGTAAATTAAACAACACAATAGAGAGCTTATGTTTTATTATGAAATTAACGTCATTAATGCTATAGAACTTACAAACAATAATAACTTTACATTATGTATGTACAAACAAATATACATACTAAAATAATCAAAAATTACGAATAAAAATGATACTATGAATCAATCATCATCAAATCAATACCTACGCGCCGAGCACATTAGTGGTGGGGTCATGTCGGATTACAAGGGGTGCCGGATTAGCCAGGGGCTGGATTACCGGGGGTCCACTGTATATATATATATATATATATATATATATATATATATATATATATATATATATATATATATATAGTATCTGGAAAAGAGTTGAGATATCGATTTGACTTAAAAATCATATTCTGTAAATAAAAGTGGACAGATGTTTTTAAACCTTAATGCAAGTCGATTATTGAAACTTATCTGTTATTGCGTATATATACTCTTCAGTTTGGTGATTGGTATGTCACTCATTTTCATGTAACTTCAAACACGAGTAATATTTGAATGAAGAAGAGCTATATCATATAACAGTGTCAAAAAGAATTCCATTCCGAATTTGAATAGGCTGCATCGCAGCGTTCATCCTGATGAATTATCTCGTCCCGGCGCAGCGTAAACAGGCTGGACGCCGCCCACGCTATCGAACAACAAGCGTTCGGATGTTCCACCCTCGCGCCCTTGTCCATACAAATTACTTTCAGCAATTTCATACAGAATTCATGCGTGTCATGTACCGTGAATTTATGCCTGTTTCGACAGTTCCCAACACGCTGCTACAGCCCCAGAGATGTTTGTTATATCAAACACACCAGCACAAGCACCAGCTTCGTTCTAAGGCTAGCCAACAGCCAATGCCAGCATGTTTTCATACAATACTAAATTCTACTGTTTATTGGACGGCGGATGGTGACAACGAATGCAATGTGATTTTGCAAAGATTTACGGACATGGTCTTTTATGCACATATTTGCAGTGGTTATTAAATAACGTTCCAGATGCCGGTAGTTGGAATATGGGACTAGGGTGTCTTGTAAGTGGTATGCGTAAGCACTCTTTACAGTATAACAACGAAAAAAATCTGATGTGAACACCACACAACTTCCTTGTACGCAAGACCAATATGAAGATGAAGTATAGACCCAATTATAAAATTGCACGTGTTTGGCGTAATTTGACATTAACATCTATTTTCTTTTTGTTATTTTTTGTCCTAATCCATAGCAAGCTTCATTACAAAAACCAAAAAGTATATAATTTTTAAATTTACATATCTCGCTTATACAAAGGGCTAATTTGATAATACTTGATGTGCTAGACGCAGAATTTAATTCTATAAAACTCTTATTAGAAGCATTTATTTCTAAAATCAAAATGAAACCATTTCATTCAAGAAAAACTATTAACAACTTCAGGTAATATATCACTTCCGGTTAGCCTGTTTTAACCAAAATCTGCTATGTTATTACAATTGATATAAAAGTCTTATTTACCAAATTTGAAAAGTTTTGGATTATATATTAATATAGTTCTTCATTAAAATCTATTATAGGCTCAAATAAAGTACCATTTCTGGAAATTATGTAATGACCAAAAAGGGAGGTGCACAACTAGATGTTATAGAAGTCCTAAATACAAAATTTCAACTTTCTACGGCTTACCGTTTTTGAGTTATGCGATATACATACGCACGTACGCACGTACGTGTCACGACGAAATTAGTCAGAATGGATTCAGGGATGGTCAAAATGGATATTTCCGTTGAAATCACAATACCGAAATTTTTCGCGATTACAATACTTCCTTTACTTCGTACAAGGAAGTAAAAATCTGATGTAGCCAACACAATACCTCCCGTCATTTACAGCCTGAGTCACAAAAAAGATTAAGTTTTTTGGATTAGCGAATTTTACTCTAATTTTGACAATTTATTTCTTAAAATATAGTGTAATATAATCCAAGTAACTACCTTTTTTAACCCTCTCAACAGGATTAAATCCCAATTACAGAGTGAGTTTATATTCACACACATCCATGCCTTAATGGAATTGGAACCCAGAGCCAGAGCCCCGAGGGCACTCATGACATAAGGTGTTGCTCTAACCATTGAGTCACCGGAACTATAATAAAATAAAGATTCAATTTTAAATACCGGGATAGAATAGAATTCACTAATCCAAAAATGAGGATTAGCTTAAATATTTTTGTGAATTCTTAATTTTATTAATCTAAATACGTACCTACATATATACTTATGCTGGAAACTGTATTGAATTCCTTTTCTTTTGTTCTATTTACTTTTTCCTTTTTAAAACGTTACTAATAATTCTTTGATAGTGTCATTTATCTGTCAGTTACATACATTTGAATAACTGCGTTTTGATTATTTAAAGCGTAGGCTCTGGGATTTAAATTATAGATAATTTTATAAATTTATCCATAAAATATATAGAAAAAGTATTAATGCAATTCTATAGAAAATTTAATAATCTTTAATTTTTATAATAACATTAATCTCGAAAAAATAACATTTAAAAGTATTTTTCGAAGAGAAACTAATTTGAGCTTCTAGTAATGTGCCATTTCCGGTTATCCGATTTTCACCAAAATCTAATAGGCTCATTCCAATACAGAAAAAGTTCGAAATATACAAGGCTTAAAAATTTTCTGAATGATAGTATTTGAGTTAGAGTGGAGGATCCACACACACATACACACAGGCATCATCGTGAAAATGTTCAAATTTACCAAAATCTCAATATGCGATTTTTAGCACGATTCCTATACCTTCCTTACCAAGGGTAGTGGGAGGTAAAAAGAAATGGTATTGTGATTTTACAAACTATATAGTTTAACTAATAATTGTAAGGAATGGAACACCCAAGTGTGAAATGGAAGATGTAAAAACGGGGAAAAAATAAAATTTCCAATTTTAGTGCAAATTACATGCGACCGGTTTAGTAAATAACAAAATTACCTAATAACAATGACAGCGTTTTAGTTCTAGAATACTTTTCTAAATGGGCTAATAAGTATATAGAAGACTCAATTGACATACAGAGTGAAAAATTGGGTTTTATATTGTTTGATAATTTATTTGAATAATTTGCCTGGTATTAAATAATAGAACCAACATGCAATAAGTATTGTTTATTTTAGATCTTGAATGTTATTTTAAATGGTCTAATAAATTTATGGAACATACGTGACAATTTTAAAACCGATTGAAAAATTGCATTCGTATTATTTTATTTATAGATATAATAACATACAATTTATTATTTAATTGAACCAATACATACTCAGTAAACATGTTTTGATTCTATTGCATAGATACTTATAAACGATTTGTATACAAGTAGTCAGTTCAGTACCAAATTATCGGATGAAATTGTATTTTTGGGGATGGCGTAAAATTATATTTTGCGACAGAATTTTTTGTAAAATATTTGCAAGTATTGATTCAACGTTAAAAATTATACGATACATTGAAGGATGTAATAATCGAATGATTTACACAAATTATACATATGCGGTAAAAATATTATTTTTTGTGACTGTACAACAGATACGAGTAGCTTTCGCGAAACACAACTTGTGGTGTTTCGGACGCAAACAAATGAATCGTATGTAATCATATCATCCATGCATATAAATGAACAAGTAATAGTTTTGACATTTCAAGATTTTGGTATGTAAAGGAGCATGTTTTAAGTTCCTAGAATCCAATTTTAACATTTCACGGTGTTGTATGTGTGTGTATGTATGTGTGGATCCTCCACGCTAACTCAGATACTATCATTCAGAAAATTTTGAAACCTTGTATTTCGAACTTTTTCTGTAACGGAAAGAGCCCATTAGATTTTGGTGTAAATCGGATAACAGGAAATAGCACTTTTCTTGAAGCTCAAAATAGTTTTTCTTCGAAAAATACCTTTAAATGTTATTTTTTCGAGATTAATGTTATTATAAAAATTAAAGATTATTAAATTTTCTACAGATTAATACCTTTTCTACATATATTGTGGATAAAGTTATAAAATTATCTATAATTTAAATCCCGGAGCCTACGCTTTAAACAAACAAAACTCCTTTGTTACGCAGTTATTTAAATGTTTGTAACTGACAGATAAGTATCACTGTCAAAGAACTAATTATTTCAAAATTAATAATAGTAACGTTTTAAAAAGAAAAAGTAAATAGAACAATAGGAAAGTAAATCAATACAGTTTCCAGCATAAGTAAATATGTAGGTACGTTTTTAGATTAATAAAAATTAACGATTCGCAAAAAAGTTTAAGCTAATTCTCATTTTTGGATTAGTGCATTCTATTCTATCCAGGTATTTAAAATTTAATCTTCATTTTATTATCAAAAAAGGTAGTTACTTGGATTAGATTAGACTATATTTTAAGAAAGATTAAGCTTATCCAAAATTAAGGATTAGCTTAATTTTTTTTGTGATTCGTGCGGTAAATGGTGGGAGGTATTGTGTTGGCCACACCTGATTTTTTTATTTCATTTATTTCAATACATTATGATTTATAATATTCATATGCAATAGACAAAAACCCAAATAAACTTGAAAATTTTATCACTTTCGCGATATATCAAAATTAGGGGCCTATTCTGTAACTCAACGGTTATTTTTTAACAACTGTTTAAAAAAAATTGAACCAATCAAGTATGTTGATATATAACAAAAAATTGATTTTTAATTGTCAAATCACTTTCTATTGGACAAAATTATTTACCAGTTTTTAAAAATTAACTACTGAGTTACAGAATAGGTCCGTTATTCTTCTCCAAATATAACTAAGCAGTAGAGGAGCTGACGTTAATAATTTGCGAATCGCCTATTAATTTCATACTTTTTATTTATTTTTATTTTACAAAGAAGGGCTACACAACAGGACAAGTCCCAATAACAGTGCAGCACTAACAACATCAAACATTACATATTGCGAAGTCGAGGCAAATTATTAATAATAAACATATAAAAACAGTGGTATAAAAATAAAAATGAATAAGAAAGAAAGTCAGTATTAAGTAGTACAAACAACTCAAATAAAATTTAAGAAATATTTTGAATGTACGTAAACTACAACAAAATAAATCAGATACATTTGGTACAGAAGCTAAATTATTGTAAGCATGTACTAATCTAACTAGCGGTGAATTCATTCAGAGTTTGTTCTACAGTATTTAACAAAAAACTAATCAGATAATCGAGTAGAATGATGAGATATCCGTAAAGAAAATTTATTCAAAATAACAGGACTATCTATAAAATTATTTAAAATTTTAAATAAGAAAGACAGATCCAAAAGTATTCGTCTTTTTGTAACGAAAGTAACAGAATCAAATTATGTGGATACCTGAAATTCAAAATAGAAATAAATTTTCTTTGGACATTCTCGATTCTATTTATATATATATATATATATATATATATATATATATATATATATATATATATATATATATATATATATATATATATATATATATATATATATATATAGATGATAATGCGGTGACCAGCAAACAGTAGCGAATTCTAATTCAGATCGTACAAGAGAATAATAAAGAAATATGAAAGTGTTATAATTAGTGAAACTTGTACCAATTCTTAAAATAAAGCCAAGCATTTTATAAGCTTTTTTAACAATATAATCGACATGTAAGTCAAACAAAAGCTTACTGTCTAAGATGACGCCAAGATTTTTAACATGAGAGACACGACTAATATTATTACCATCAATGGAATAATTGAACGTAAGTATTTTTCTATTACGTGTGAAAGTAATACACGAGCATTTACCAAAATTAAGAGTTAAGTCATTCCTTATCAGGTAAGAGCTCAGTCTGTCAAGATCTTCCTGCATCGCAGAACAGTCGGATGCAGTTTCGACAGCGTTAAATTCTTTAAGGTCATCAGCATACATAATGAACTTGGAGTTGGTAAAACAGCTCTTAATGTCATTAATAAAGATTAAAAAAAGGAGAGGCCCAAGATGTGATCCCTGTGGTACACCAGAGGTTACAGGAAACTACTCCGAGGTGTATCCATTGATAGTTACACATTGTTGTCTATCAGTAAGATATGATTTGCACCATACTAATGTTTATATTCAATAGCAGGCGTAATAGGTGACAAACACATATTCGCATCCTCACTCACACAGTCTCATGTCACACATATAGTCATTGTACGGTTAAAATTAATTTCACGGCAACAAAATGAAAATGTGTCCACGTATAATCGCTTGTAATCCACATATTGTAAATCCACTAGCACGCCACACGCCCGCCCCATAATAATAAGCAAACGGACCAAATGAAATTATAATCTTACAAGAGTTATGCGAGTTATAAACAGGCGAGGCAAGGGTATAGTTTCCGCGTACATGCATTTCACAGCAGTATATCATTCAACTTGGCGCTAACTACGATTCCTACTCCGAGCTGAGTCGCTTTTCACGACAAAAACGTCCGGTAATCAGTCACAAGTGTTATAACTGTCATTGTTGCATTGCAGCAAGGAAACTCCGCCATAGGCGCGTTTCCTCTTAAACAACAACGAGAAAGGGTTTGTTTACTCGCTTGCGAAATACCCATGTTAAACTTCATTTTCATCATATGCTACACAGTTTAAAAATCTCACAAATATACCAACTAAAACTTGTTTGTAATTAATTATGTTTATGCTTTGTGTTGTAAACTAAAACTTTGCCATTTGAAGCCTGTGAATTTTTCAGCTGTCTTTTGCTAGTGTAATATCTTATACTAGGACACTCTCCCAAGCGGAGTATTGAATACTCATCTGACAGCGCAACACACTTGATGGTTCAGGAATCAAACCTTATTAACTTACAAATTGTTAAGAGTTATTTTTGCAACAGTCACTTACTGTGTACTATTCATATACCAGGTGTATCACCAAAACCGGGCCATAGGCGTTTAACGCGGGAAAACAATTTTCCCTTACGTAAAAGTGACCTATTAATTTTAGACATACTTCTAATAAATATTGTAGAGAACTAAATTCTGCGTCGTATTCCATAATCACATTTTCTTTTGCGCATTTCATAATGAACCTTTTCAATTTAAAGAGATAGAAGATGCGCAATGGGGATCTGCGCATAGTAAGAACAACTGAGATCTATGGCGTTTGTTTCTAAAAAAATTTAGACGTCAAATGTGAGAATATTTCAAATAACTTTAAAAAATCTTATCGAAATAAGTTACAAAAGCTTTTATTGAAGTTAAAATGTCTAACGATGCAAATTTTCACTGAGAATATAGGTATTTTAATGACTGCAATGTTTTTGACGTTTCGTTTGACAGCCCAACTGGCAGTTGTTCGCGCCATTTTCTTACTATTTGCAGCGATAGAAAGAGATAGCCGTTAAATTGAAAAGGTCCATTGGGCAAATTGAATTAAAAATTTTATAAAACAGATCCCTTTATACTGTTAGCCATAAGGTATTGAAATAAAATCATAAACAAATGTAATGACATGTCACCTGTGAGAATTTATAAAATATAATTTGCATCAAAATAATACTAATTAATAATTTGCTTTTTTCTTCGTGTGAATAATTCATCATCAAGCACGGCGCTTCTGCCAGCAAAAATGTCACAATGTGAGAGGTTTAATGTCATTATATTTGTTTGTGATTTTTCCAATATCGTGGCTAACACTAATATTGTGTATGATCAAAATAATTTAATATTATGCTTTTCATTCATGATTTTTTTTTATAAACATTCTACATATATATATATATATATATATATATATATATATATATATATATATATATATATATATATATAGCATGTTTTTTGGATATGGGACACCCTGATTATTTTCTTTGTTATAGGAAATGCACAAAAATCATTCAAATAGAAGCTGTAGTTGTTTTAACCAGTGGTCCTCAAACTATAATATAAAGTTATATTTTTTAAATAGGATGGTGTATATTTTTGGGCTCATTCGATAGAGTTTGTTTTTATGAATTCAATCATGTATCCGTTTTATATTCTTACATTACAAAAATATTGAGCAAAATCCAATTGAAATTAAAATAAATTTTATTTTTATAGTTATTTTTCAGTAGGCAATGCATGAAAATATTTAACCTAAATTAAAACGAAACATAAATATTTATTTATATCTTTATAAATAGCAAGAATAGGAAGTATGCACAGAATAATTCAAAATGAAAGAAGTTTTGTTTTTCATACATAGCCTACTGAAAAATAACTATTAAAATAAAATTTATTTAAATTAATAATAATAATTCTTTATTGTATTTAACCTATTATGAAGTATTACAATTGATATTGATGAGGGTGTGTCAGTTTTTACCTTACAGTTTTTGTAACTTTTTGCGTTGCGTTGATGGAGATGAGATGATAAGACAGTCACAAATATCCAAGCCTCTGGTGGGAATCAAACCCACGACCTCAAGAACCGAGCGATGATGGTCGCTTCGAGCGCTGCAGAAGCACGCTCCCTCAAATCACTCGGCCACCGAAGCGGCCAAAAATTTGTTTAAATTTCAATTGCATTTTTTTCAATATTTTTGTAATGTAAGGATATAAAATGTACACACGGTTGAATTTAGAAAAAAATACTCTATCGAATGGGCCTAATATATAACTTTGTTATAGTTTGAGAACCACTGGTTAATAAATTCTTTTTTTAATAAGTGAATGTCCCCCTTCATCTACTACAACTTTTATTTGAATGATTTTCTTTTATTTCCAATATATATATATATATATATATATATATATATATATATATATATATATATATATATATATATATATATGGAAGTAGTTTTAAGTATAATTTTAGAAAAAAATAAAATTTGGAAAATGTGATATGACCCCATTATCAACAATATTTGAAGTATTATTACCTAAAATTAATAGGCCACTTTTGCACAATGAATGGATGTTTGGCCCGGTTTTCGTGTTACACCCGATATAAATAAATAAATAAATTTTAAAAAATTGTAAAAATTCGTGGACTTCACTAGGATATGAAACCAGGGACTTCCAATATCTAATAGAAAGCTCTACTAGCTAAACTACAGAGTCTATCTGAATTTTTGTTATCGTTTCTGTTCTAATAATTTTGTTCTTTCAATATAAACTTCTGTTGGAATATTAGTGAAATATTAGTACAAATCTACCATCCTAGTCAGAAACGTTATTTTAGTGAAAAGTAGATTAAGTTTTGTGTTGCAAAGAACGCTTCATCTCAACAAATAATTTTTCTTGTGTTATTTTCAGCATCTACGTACAATATTTTCACAACATGATGACATTTTTATACGTTACTTTTGCTAATAGTATCCTGCTTGAAATAGACAAATGATTCCCCGCACTAGAGTTTTGGTAGCTTTTTTGGCATGTCATTTTGAAGAAATATTAGCGAAACAGCATTACGTTCAGTTTGCGGGAACGTTTATGAATCATTCATACGCTCTGTTTACGGAATTTTACGCTAAATATATCATAACGGGAACATGAAACAAAAATGTAATTGCCTACGCAAATAAGGTACCTACAGCAGAGAATGGAAACCGGGAATTTTAAGACAAATATTATTCTACCAGAATAAGACCTGTTTTCTTTATTATTGCATTTATTGACTCCTTTCTGATAAATATGAGGTAAAAAAGTATATAAATTCAATTCTACTTTAGAAGAAATTGAGTCTTTCGACATAATTTTAATTTTTTTTTTTAGAAATATACAAAGCAAATACAATGTAAGTAACAAGAACTTTGGGAGATTAAAAATAAAATTAAAACAAAATTCCAGATAAAAATTATAACAATAAGCCATTTTTGTTTTTCGTAAATATATCTTAGATCAGTTCGATTACGTACAGAGTGCCCATTTTATATGTTCCCGCCTGAAATTTTAAGAATAGACAAAACAGAATACATTTCATAAGCCACTTGGTAAATGTTAATACTATAAATCGAATAATCACAGCAGGTATAAGAGCAAAACAAAATTTTAAAATCCAAGTCACTTATGAAATGTATCATGGATTGTCTATTTATGAATTTTCAGGCGGGAACTTTTAAAATGGGTACCCTGTATTTATTGGGGTGGACCTTAAAAGGGGACAAGTCGGGACGCCCCCTAAAGTGGTTGCATAAATAAAAATTGTGCTGGCAATTATTCCGCATAATATTAATATTTGACCGTGCCTAAATGCCCTGATTTTTCCCATTTAAATAACATTGGGTTTTGACATGTTTTGGAACTTTATTCATTGCGACCCAATAATCAGTGGCGTACCTAAGTGAAATGGCGCCCAGGGCAAGGGTCGTAATTGCGCCCCCTGTCAACAATGTAAAATCAAGATTACTTCTTTCTCGCTTTAATGTAGTGAGATATGTGGCATTTGTATTGTTGTTGAAATTACTTAAGAATACCCATATATATATATATATATATATATATATATATATATATATATATATATATATATATATATATGTATATATATATATATATGTATATATATATATATATATATGTATATATATATATATATATATATATATATATATATATATATATATATATATTATGAAGTAACTTCATCCATGAATGAATCAGCACTATACCAAAATAACTTTCAATATACGGGTGTTCCGCGACTCGATCGACAAACTTATACCATATATTCCGGGGGTCATTACGATCAAAAAATGGCATTAATAACGTGCTCGAAATCGGTTTTTTCAGTTTCTTCTCTCTCAACGCTCATCAAAGCAAGATCACTTAATCGATCTTGACCCATGGAGACTCTCAAATAATTTAAGATCAGTTTTAATTTGTTGAAAGATCTTGCACAGCTAGCGATGGAAACTGCAATAGTCAATATTATTTGCATGGCTATTCGAAGATTTTTCGCCGTTCGCGTTTTTCGGTTTCAACATCCCAATTTTGGCAGAGACGAAGTCCAATTTCCAGAGCTTCAGTCACCAAAGTTTCTCTTTCATTGCGAAAATAATCTCTTAAACATTTCAAATGTAAGGCGGCATCATGAAAGTTCATATTTATATCTTGCAGTTTTTTCTGAACTCTATCAATTGGAATGAGTACTCTCGTCCAAAATCCATGTAGAATCAGAAAATCAAGTGTCAACAGTTGTACAATTGCGTAGCATCACTTCTTGTTTCACTCGTTTCATTTGCATCGTCCATTATAGTTTCGAGAACTTGGAGTATGCCGTCAAGGTAGTTGTTTATGGGCTTCACAGCTTCCACACTATTGTTTTAGACTCGGATTTAATAACTATGGGCCCAGCGTTTTTGAGTATTTTCCAGCGTTGAGTAGACGATGAAAAAACAGATAGAGAGCTTAACAGTTCCGAAAAATGTCAATACGCACAGTAATCAACAGTTTTAACAGTTCAAATTCTGGCACCCAAGTTACATACGGATACCAAGGGCTCCAAGCGGCGCCCCCTTAGTTCTGGCGCCCAGGGCACTTGGCCTGTTTGCCCCGCCCTAGGTACGCCATTGCCAATAATGACGTTTAAAAAAAATCCACCCAATATTAGAATATATACTACCCGAGAATATGAGGACAAAATTCGAAGTCCCAATCATTATTCTTAAGATAATTATAGATGGTTAAACTATCGCACAAAAGCCCAAAAAGCTATTTGCAATTGTCTTAAGAATATTGATTGGGATTTTAAATTTTGTCCACATATTCTCGGGTCAGTCTTTATTTTTCGTTAATGAAAATACAAAATAACAGAATTTTTACAAGCACTTCTTCATACTCATATTTTATTATTTCCTTTCTATTGACAAACATTGTTAGATTTTGAATTATGTGATCAAAGTTGTAATATTTTTTGTATGAATATGAATACAACAGACACAAATAAAAGCAGAATTTTTGACTTTTTAGTGATTTATTTTTTATTTATATACTTTAGTTTGAAACAATAAAAAAATATAATATGAGACTGCAGTTATTGTTCTCGGTATAGTATAGGCAGTAATATTTATAAAAACTGATTATTATATAATAGTCGTAGCCTGATTGCAAATTCCATCTTTTTATAAAACGGCCAATCATTTTATATAATCACAAACCCATTGTAAAATGAATATTTAGACATTTTCGTGAGTACACCTCAACTTAACCTAAGGCACAAAACTCATGCCAAGGTATTGTGCGTTAGGTTATATTATTTTTAGACAAATATAAAAGCTCAGTAAGCTTTTCGTCATTTTATAAAACGCCTGTACAGTTTATGAATCGACTAGCCAGATTGATAAATAACGCTAAGTCAACGAAGATTTAACAATCTGGCTGCGTTTTTAAAATTGTCGTGGAATTTTATAAAAATCTGATGTCGCCAGCACATTACCTTCAGTCAGTTCTATGTATTTTGTATAAATTTCATACAGAAAATTCCTTGTAAAAGATTCTATTTCTTGTACATTACCTTAAGGCAGTTGCAAGTATTTTATACAAATTCCATACAGAAAGTTTCTAGTATAAGATCGTATATTTCCAATAAAATTATAACACAAATATACTATCAATTTCATTTGACACTGACACCTATCAATCAGAATTTTCTTAATATAGCAGCTGTTTTCAGAGTTATAGCAAAGCTGGCTAATAATGATATTTAATTTCTTTATAATTTTTTAACTCTATACTCATTTAATATGAAGTATAAAATGCATTCAAGTCGTATAGAGTATTTATTTAACACATTAATGACATTAAATGTAAAAAAATGATATTCAACATCGTTTCTTCAAGAAAAACTGTTAAAATATTCAAATGAGGGTACTTCCGGTTGATCAATTATAACCAAAATCTAATCAGCTTTTCACATGGATGTAACGAAGAGGAATACGAAAGAATTAAAATTTTTGGAATTGTAGTATTAGTTATCGCATTAGAAAATTTTGTCACACACAGTCACACACACACACACACACACTCACACACACACACACACACACACACACACACACACACATGTATATATATATATATATATATATATATATATATATATATATATATATATATATATATATATATATATATATATATATATATATGTAGGTGTTTCCTTTACAACAACCAGCGCTTTTTTGGGCGAACTAACAACTTTAGAGAAAAATGTTTCATACCAAAAATAATCAAAAATAAGGGGATAATGTACTAATAGTAACATTATCCAGTGGTTCTCAAACGGTAGAACAAATATATTTTTATAAATGGCACCCTATATAATTTTTTAGCCCCTTAAATAGAGTATTATTTTCTGATTTCAACGAGAGAAATATAGCATAGGGTTGTTTTTCGAGAAAAATGGTATTAAAAAATAGAAATAATGTAATAAAAACTGGGTTTACTACTAGCGTCACTAGGCAACAGACATGTGTATTGCATAGTCTATTGTAGTATTATAACATTATTTTTAATACCATTTTTCTCAAAATAATTGTTATAGAACCCTATACCATATTTATATCGTTGAAATCAGAAAAAAATCTCTATTTAATAGGCTAAAAAATTGTATAGGATAGCACTTAAAAAATATATTTTTGTTCTGCCATTTGAGAACCACTGGTCGAATTTTCTGTTTGTCATTATTAATAAATTAGCCCCTTATTCTTGATCATTTCTTGTATATAACATTTTTTTCTAAAGTCATTAGTTCGCCCAAAAAAGCGCTGGTTGTTTTAAAGGAAACACTCTGTATATATATATATATATATATATATATATATATATATATATATATATATATATATATATATATATATATATAGTATACAGACAACATCGTAAAAATAGTAAAATCGTATTCTAGGGACCCTAAAACGAGCTTATTCATCGAAAACTCACCACTTAATTTTTTGACGAAAGACAATACCTTCCTTATCTAAAGGTACCGGAAGGTAAAAAGGCATAATTTACATTCAGACTACGACAAACGTATTTAAATAAATAAAAATATAAGAAGAAATGAATGAAAAGAAATTTAATGTCATAATTTGAAATTTTTATTCATTCAAATTTAAATAAGGGAAACAATTTGAGTACGGCACTGTATTTTTAAATAGTATACTACTTAGATTCTATACATTGCCAAAGGTTAGGTATATTTGTGTCTACTGTACATATGTAAAACGGATGAAACCATTTTGCAGAATAAATCAATTCTTTATACTCTGTTTCGTAGGGAAATTTTCCCTATGCAGGTCGGCACAATGTTTTTCACACATGCATCATCTCGGAACAGGCCTACCAAGCTCCCAACATTGATTTATTATTCCCCTGCTTAGCGAACAAACCGCTGCGTGTACCTATACGGCTGAAGCCGAGGCTGAAATATGAAAATGCTGTAAAATTTAATGCCGAGTGCGATCATCCCGTTTTAGCGTTGTCACGCCGGGCGAAGAGAGATCTCTTGATGGTAATTACTTTATTGTCGAGTTATTTTATATTTGTTGACAGGCGACAGTTAAGTTGAGGGGATGTTATGTTGTCCGAGGGGTGAATTTACAACTTTTCGAGTGTTTGGAATGCTTGTGGTTTTAATAATGTTTTAGGAACAATAATCAAAATTGATAAAAATATATAAACAAAATTGCACAAACAAAAGTAAAAAAATCTGATGTGGACACCACACGACTTCCTTGTACACAAGTGACACAAGACCAATATGAAGTATAGACCCAAGTATAAAATTGCAGGTATTTGACGTAATTTGACATTAGCATCTATTTTTTATTTTTTTATTTTTTGTCCTAATCCATAGCAAGCTTCATTACAAAAACCAAAAAGTATATAAGTTTTAAATATACATATCTCGCTTATACAAAGGGCTAATTTAATAATACGTGATGTGCTAGACACAGAATTTAATTCTCTAAAAATTTTATTTGAAGCATATTTTTCTAAAATCAAAATGAAACCATTTTATTGAAGAAAAACTGTTAACAACTTCAGGTAATATTTCACTTCCGGTTAGCCTGTTTTTACCAAAATCAACTATGTTATTCCAATTGACATAAAAGTCTTGTATACCAAATTTGAAAAGTGTTAGATTATATTTTAAAATAGTTTTTCATTAAAATCTATTATAGGCTTCAAATAAAGTACCATTTCTAGAAATTATGTAATGACCAAAAAGGGAGGTGCACAACTAGATGTTATAACAGTCCTAAATTCAAAATTTCAACTTTCTACGGCTTACCGTTTTTGAGTTATGCGAGATACATACGCACGTACGTACGTACGTACGTACGTACAGACGTCACGACGAAATTAGTCAAAATGGATTCAGGGATGGTCAAAATGGATATTTCCGTTGAAATCTGAAAACCGAAATTTTTCGCGATTACAATACTTCCTTTACTTCGTACAAGGAAGTAAAAAATCTGATGTGGCCAACACCAAACCTCCCGCTATATAATTTTTATTAATTTAAATATACATACTTACATATTTAGTTAATGCGGAAACTGTATTTAGATCCATTCCATATATCTAGGGCTCTATTTACAATTTTCTTTTTAAAACGTTACTGTTATTAATTTGAAATGATTAGTTCTTTGACAGTGACATTTATCTGTCAGTTACATACATTTAGGCCCGGTATTTCAATCTCCTAACAACTTCCTAATAAATTTTATTTACCTAACAACCATTTTTTTGCGTATTTCAATGTCCAAACAAGTTATTAGGTACCTTATAAATTGTTCATTCGCTAACAAATTTGAGAGGAACTTCTAGTAGCTAATAAATTTGTTAGGTACCTAATAAAACGAATGTCATTTTCAGTTGTCAACACATTTTCATTTGAAATATTAAAGTATTGTAGATGGAAATGTATTTTGATGAAATTGATTAGATATTGGAAGAGGAAGAACTTGAAATTATTGAAAATATTAGTCTCTGAAGGAAAATATAATATATACTGTACTACAAAGACCTGATGATTTAAATATTTGGACCTATGAAGAACTTTTTTTAGAGATTCCAGCTATCAAAACCCAGCGAAGAATATATTTTAGAATTAATAGAAAATTATATAATATATCCCCCAAATAGGTAATTTCAAATTGTGGTACATTTACAAACCATGTCTTTTCAATATACACCAGAAAAGTGATGTTAGAATTTGCCTTTGGCGCGCGTTCATAGTTTGAATTCCCTAGTATAGGTTTAATAACTAAAGAAATTGATATTAGAGACAAAACAATGTTTGGAACCAAAAAAATAAGCAGCTCTTATTAAGAATTCGATAGTTTGTTTATTCAGTAACAGATTGTCATTTTAGAAATTCAAGTCTTTTGCCGTTACACCAATTATTAGTAACTTAAAGATTTTAAGCTACGGAGAGTTTCTGTATAATTATTGGCGATTTTGGGGGGTATACATAAATCCACAGCAGGAAAAATCAAAAAAGTTACTAGAGCACTAACAAATTTACGAAATCTTACGAGTGCTTGTAGAAGTACTAACCTAATTACAAATTTGTTGTTAGCTGTTTTTTGAAATGTCCTTTTGATGCAATCTTGCTAAATTTGTGAACAACCAAACTTCAAAAGTTTCATGTCCGTTTTTTGTCCATATTTTTAAGATATTATTTACATACACAAACACCGTATAAATATTTGGATGTGACAAAAATGTCAGTGTCATACATCATTTTAATTTATTCTATATTTTTACAGCTAGATTCCAAATAAGTATCTAATAACAATTTGCCTAGCAACTTTACATTGAAATACCGAAATTTGTTATCTTCCTAATAAATCTACCTAATAAATTTGTTTATCGAATAGTTGTTAGGAACATTTGTTAGGAGATTGAAATATCGGGCGTTAAGATATGAACTGTGTAACCAAGGAGTTTTGCTTGTTTAAAGCATAGGCTCCGGGATTAAATTTATAGATAATTTTATAAATTTATCCATAAAATATATAGAAAGAGTATTAATGCAAATCTGTAGAAAATATTTTGAGCTTCTAGTAAAGTGCCATTTTCGGTTATCCAATTACAGAAAAAGTTCGAAATACAAGGTTTCAAAATTTTCTGAATGAAAGTATTTGAGTTAGAGTGGAGGATCCACACATACACACAGACATCATCGTGAAAATGTTAAAATTGGATTCTAGGGACCTTAAAACGAGCTCATTTACCAAAATCTCGATATGTGATTTTAGCACGATCCCTATACCTCCCTTACCTAGGGTAGCGGGAGGTCAAAATTGTAATAATCTATTACAGGATCAAATAAGCTATTAACGAACCCTTTCGGGTGCTGTAATACCTTTGTTACGGACGCAAAATAGAAAAAATAATATACGTAACTCTAATATATCATTCATTGACTTTAAAATGTATGGACCAAATCTACCATCGCTAACAGATCACAATTAGTTTACTGTAATGGTTTTGAATATTATTGAATATTAGTTCGCTCAGGAGTACCGCAAGGTTCTCACCTCGGTCATGGCCGCTCCGTGGGTATAAAGCGCCTTTGTGCAAAGTTATATTTTAGCGCCCGACCCCTTGCCCCCATGATGTAAAATTTGCAAAATAAAGTTGAAACCATACTTTTTATTCTTCAAAAATGCTAGATTTAATATATTGATGAAAATTTCTTAGATTCATTATTGTAATCAATAGGAATTTAATCAAAATCGTTTGTTGTAATCAACAATTTTACAGTTATAGTTTGCAATATAACAATCAGAGAAAATTATTCTTTTACTATTTAATTTTTAATAATACATAAGGGAGATTAATATCGGTAAAATATAAAAATAAAATTATTTCATTAAGATTTCAGAATTGTATATATGTAAAGCATAAAGCATGTGATTCTTCGCAAAATGTTAATAGGTATTTAAATATTGGATTAATTGTGGGATTCATTCTTGTAATCAATATTCTTGAGTTATAATCAATATAGTCTTTATTTATTTATTTAGACATACACTGTCCAACAGGAAAAAATTCCCAAGTTTTATTATTACTCGGTTATTATTTCAATATAACAGTGCTAGAAAAATAACGAACCGATTGATAGTAATGGTACGATAATTATTTTACTTATAACTAGAGCTCCAATGCAAAAAAAATTAAAAAATATATTGTTCAATTCTACCAAGTTAACTTGTAAGTTGCATTTTGTCTTTATAAAAATTTGCTTTATTGTCTTGAAACGGCGCCTCTCGATGTCAGGCGCCTTTGTGCGAGGCACAACCTGCCCACCCGCACCTCGGTCCATTACTTTTCAATTTATTTATAAATGATATTTTCTACTTCATTAAAAAATTGAGATATGTTGTTCTTGCATTAAGCAACAGATATGCAGGACAGCACAAGTTATAAGAATTATAGCTTTTCTAGAAATGTGAAATTAGTGAATTATTGATTCTTTCAAACAAAAAGCAGGTTTTGTTTTCTGTACATCTCATTTGACCAATGTCTGTAATTACTCGTATTCATTTGAAATTTATGAAATTCTTGTTGACATCAGAGTTAGTCTTCTATATGTTTAATGAAAAATATTTACAATCAATTTCCATTAAATATAAAATAAATAAATATATCATCACGGCTTATTACCCATTGCTGGGTGTGCCAATCTGCTTGTACACAGATTCGGTAATGATAAAATATTTGCACCGTGAGGGCGCTTACCAGGCGTCACCTCACGGGCACTCATTGCTGGCGTGGAGAGTGCACCACAGGGGTCAATTTTGTGCCATTTAAAATTGGAAATATTTGGCGTCGGTCGGGATCGAACCCGGTTCCCCAGATTCGCAACCTGACACTCAGGCACACGGCCACAAGACCCCATCAATTTCCATTATTAATTGCAATTAAAATTATGATTTTCATTCTTTCCTGGGTCTTCAGGTTAATTATAAATCAACCAAGTTGATTTTCAAGTGCTTGTAGTTCTTTTTTAGAATTGTTTTCTTATCATTATTTTTCTTACAATGAGCATTTCTATTACAATAATACAAATTAATTATAAAGTTTAACATTCGCAGCAAGAAAACATTAATTAAGAAAGTAATCACACTTTGAAATGACTTTTACTGAGACGGAGTCAATCTTAAATTAATTTACAAAACTTTGAACAGGAAAAAATAGAAGCGTGGAAAAAATCCTCCCTTGAAAGTGGTATCAGTTTCTAGAATTGTTTTATGCGTAAGCCCATTACCCGGGGCTGTTCCGGTGAAATTAGGAACGTGTTTGCAAAACAAATTTGAGATGGGAGTTTTTGTGTGCCTACGGCGTAATGGCAGAGCGAATCAATTTGAACTTTTATCATCTTTGCCTTGGTTCGTGAGAGTCTCTCATCTGCACTCGACTTTATTTCAAATACTGAACAATCATAACAGCTCTGATATTGCGAAGTTTCTTCAACTTCATAACCCGACTCGGTCCTAACACACGCACGCGCGAAAGATGAAATCTCACTGCTCAAAATTATTTCTCAATACAGGGTGTCCCATAACTTCAGATACATATTAGAAGGGCATATAGTTCTTAATGTCTTGATTACGGAACAAAAATAATTTTTTCAAAATTCCTATAATTTAGGGTAGTTCACTTAAGAAGAACATTTTTTGTACCCCTGGATACTATAATATTTGGAATAGTGAAATTAGTTATAACTATTACATAAAATAATTTAACAATGAAATTAATTTATGCAATTACGTAAAGCTTTGTCACACCAATTAAGTTTGGGAGATGTATATGTAATGAAAAAAACACACAACTTATTCAACCAGTCTCCCAAAACTGTTTCCTTCAAAAACCTCAGAAACTAATTTTTGAATTTTGAAAAAATTCTTTTTGTTCCTTAATCAGGACATTAAGAACTATATGCCCTGCTAATATGTACCTGAAGTTATGGGACATCCTGTATAAATTGTCAAAATATCATTTTATTAAAATGTCCGTCAAAACAAGAATAAAAATACTAGCTTAGTAAAACTACAGAATAAATTACTCCACCGATGTTCGAGGAAGTAAATTTTATTCTGTAAAATAAATTTGACACGTGTCAACAATAAATAAATTAAATTAATTATAAATTTCACCTCATGTATTTATTTACATGTTTGCTTTGTCTATTTCTAAGTAATTTTTGCCACGTTCTCTTTTTTTTCCATTTTACTTGACCCTGACACTTTATGACACACATACACCCACATACTTTATTTTCTATTTTGACTTTTGGATTTATTTCGTGTCAGGAACATACAGAATACAATATTATTAAAACATATATAAAACATATTCCAGCGACACATTGTTTGGAATAGATCCTCTTTAGTTGGAGATTGACATTATCGTCAGTAGTAGTCTTAAGAAATACCGTCTAGTAATGTTTTATCCTGGATTTATCAATCTCTCTTATGCTCCAGTAGTGCAAAGATTAGCTGGTATAAGAAACCCAAGCCTGAGTGCATCATTTTCCAGCTAAAAAATTAAATGTATTCAATAGTTCTTATTTAATTATAAAAATATTTATATTTACATCAAAATGATCTTTACAACAAAGAAGTTTTGATTTTATGTTTTCAACTCTACTTGCGACAACCATTTTATTCTGCTTTCTTCGTGTTGAGGCACTACTAGAAATATTTTTCCCTATTATCAGTTCTATTTGGGTACACTGCACATAACACCTTTTTACAACCATGTTTGATTATTTCCAAATACAAAAATCAGTAGTAGTTGACAGCTGTCATGGCTGTCACTCTTTTAAATTCTGTCGGTGGCAAATGTAAGCCACACTCTCATTGGTTAGGTCCTTTCGAACGTCATCAGGCGAAAGGGGAAGCGGAAATTCAAACATTATAATTTTAAAGACAATTTTCTCATGAATAAAGAATAATACGAAAAAAATAAAAAATAGGGCCTAAATTTTTTTCTTATTCTTTTGATTAAAGCAAAGAAAAAACCGTGCAACACCTCATTGAAAATAAAGTAGATAAAATTGTCTACAAAAAATGGCTTACACTTTTTTTTGTTAGTTGATTGGTTAGAGTGCCAGATATTGAAAGCGCACAGCATATACATGGTGCAACAGCTAATCGAGCTCAAATAATTTATATATTTTTAAAGATGCAATAAAATACTATAAGACAATCTTATAGAAGACCAAGGGAGATATCCGATTAAAGAAATAAATAAATATATCATCACGGCATTTTATCCATTGCTGGGTGTGCCAATCTGCTTTGTACACAGATTTCGGTAATGATGATGACATATTTGTACCGTAAGGCGTTTACCAGGCGTCACCTCACGGGCACTCATTGTTGGCGTGGAGAGTGCACCACAGGGGTCAATTCTGTGCCATTTAAAATTCGAAATATTTGGCGTCGGTCTGGATCGAACACGGTTCCCCAGATTCGCGACCAGACACTCAGGCACGCGGCCACGAGACTCCATTAAAGAAGAAAATATATTTTTAAATCAGTGGTTTTCAAGTTACTGCACGAACTTATATATTTTTTAAAATGGGACGGTACATATTTTTCAGGCCCATTTGATGAAGTATTTCTTTCTGAATTCAAAGATGTAATACATTTCTGTCTACATAACAAAAATATTGAGCAATATTCAATTCAAATTTAAATAAATTTTATCTTTATGGTTATTTTTAAGTAGGCTTTATATTAAAAACAACAAATATGTGCTGCGTGCTATGAACATCTGTACCTCTGTAATCAATCAATTAACAGAAAAAAGTTTGAGATCTTTTTTGTAGATAATTTTATTTACTCTATTTTTAATAACTTGATATTTCGTTCTATAGTTAATCCAAACCGAGATATTAACGAAAAACAATAAAAATGTTTTTTTCACGTGGTTTTTTCAATCTGGTGGCAAAATTTGCGGTTACTAGAGAGTGTTAAATTAGTATGTCTTTTTGGAGGTCCGAATTAAGAGAATAAAATTTATTCTATCTTGCCACCATTTATTTCCACAATAGCATCTTTTAAACGCTCTGCCGACTGACCTACTACTGCAATTGTTATGGACAGTATCTTGATTTTTCCGAATGATTATAAAAAAATATGATGTGGCCAGCACATTACCTTCCGTCAGTTCTATGTATTTTGTGCAAATTTCATACAGATAGTTACTTGCAAAAGATTCTATTTCTTGTACATTACCTTCCGGCAGTTATATGTATTTTATACAAATTCCATACAAAAAATTTCTAGCAAAAGATCCTATATTTCCAGTAAAATTATAAAACAAACACACTATGTCAATTTCACTTGACACTTATTCCTTTCAAGCAGAATTTTCTTAATATAGTAGCTGTTTCCATAGCTAGTACTACTTTATGAAATTTATTTTCTTTATAATTATTTAACCCTATATCCGTTTAATATTAAGTATAAAATGCAGTCAAATCGTGTAGAGAATCAAATATTCTTTAATATTTATAATAACATTAAATGTGAAAAAATTATATTTAATATAGTTTTTTCAAGAAAAACTGTTTAGATCTTCAAATGAGGGTACTTCCGGTTGATCAATTGTAACCAAAATCTAATCAGCTCTTCATATGGATGTAACGAAGAAGAATACGAAAGAATTATAATTTTTGAAATTGTAGTATTAGAGTTATCGCAGACGAAATTTTTGTTACATACATACACACACACACACACACACACACACACACACACACACACACACACACCATCGTAAAAAAAAATCTGATGTGGCCAGCACATTACCTTCCGTCAATTATATGAGGCATTTACGAAACTTCTGCCGGTGAACTGTTACCGGTAAACAGCTGCTTATCAGGTTATAGCTACCGGAATCGATATTTTAAGAACGCAAGTGGTAAACAGGGGTAGATCCATAAGCTATAAAAAAAAAATTGAAAATTTGAAACAGGTTAGAAATTTAATGTAGTTAACAAACTGAGCAGCGTCCTACTTTGAATACATTTCCAATTTTAACGCGCGTGCTTTGCTGAGCATCACTACCTTTTTTTGAGATTAGATTCTTCATGAATCCGGTAGATGAATCTGGTAGATATTGTACAATTGTCGAACACGGTAACACTTTACCATACTGATGTTTTCGAACACAGACGGTAGATGCGGTATCTACCGGTAGAATTTTCGTAAATGCCTATGTATTTTCTATAAAATCCATACAGAAAGTTCTTTGCAAAAGATTCTAAATTTCTTGTATGTACATTACCTTTCGGCAATTGTATGTATATTATACAAATTCCATACAGAAAGTTTCGAGCAAAAAGATCCTATATTTTGAGTAAAATTATAATACAAATATACTACGAATATGTCAATTGCACTTGACGCTGACATTTTTCAATCAGAATTTTATTAATATAGTAGCTAGTAGCTGTTTCTAGCATAGCTGGCTAATTTATGAAATTTAATTTTTTTATTATTTTATAACTCTATATCCATTTAATATGAAGTATAAAATGCAGTTAAATCGTATAGAGAATACAATGTTCTTTAATATTTATAATAACATTAAATGTGAAAAAATGATATTTACCATCGTTTTTTCAAGAAAAACTGTTAAAATCTTCAAATTAGGGTACTTCCGATTGACCAATTATAACCAAAATCTAATCAGCTCTTCATATGGATGCAACGAAGAGGAATACGAAAGAATTATAATTTTTGGAATTGTAGTTTTAGAGTTATCGTAGACGAAAATTTTGTTACACACACACACATACACACACACAGACACACATACATACACACACACACATACAGACATCATCGTAAAAATAGTAAAATCGTATTCTAGGGACCTTAAAACGTGCTTATTCATTAAAAACTCACCACCGAAATTTTTGACCAACGACAATACCTTCCTTACCTAAAGGTGACGGAAGGTAATAGTAAAATCGTATTCTAGGGACCCTAAAACATGTTTATTGATTAAAAATATCATCGAATTTGTTGACCAAAGACAATACCTTCCTTACCTAAATGTGACGGAAGATAAAAAAGACAAATGCCCGGTTGCAGGAACGTTCATCAACGCATTTTTCGGTTAGCGGTTCATCAAAACAAACAAATTCGAATCAGTTTCCTTGTTCTTATGACATTAAAATCATTCCTGTTAAAAAATCACGTTGCGTTGATCGAGAAAATCTATTCCTGATTTCATCATTCCTTCCTGTTTATATTTTGTTTATGCGACCGAAATCATCCCCGCTGACTGCACAGCAAACTCCACACGGTTATTCTAATATCGTAATTTAATTTCGGAGGCGTTGTAATTATATTTAGTTGCCCCTCTAGTCTCCAGCCTGCAGATATTAGCAAGAATTAATTTCACAATCTGCTGTAGGCGAAGCGAACTAGGTGACCTTATTATCTTAAGGAATTAGGCCTGGCTTTGTGGAGTTCCTCACGGCAAGGAGGATCTCTTCACTTCTCGTATCGCCCACGATGCATACTTAGTTGCGAGATTCAATATTGGATGCAGGAAGGAGAGATTATTAGTTCATATGCCGGAGCAAAACATGTTATAGGAAACTATAACTATACTCGTTCGTAGGTACATGGAAAAAAATATGTACATAAAACAGCATTATGTTATAGGCTATTAACTGAACCAAAACATTGACGTCACCAACTTTTTATTTTTTTTAATTAGTTTAAAACTAATTTCAAGAAGTAATTCTTGAAAATATAATATAAAATTAAACTTTCAATATCCCGCAAGAGAAGCATGGGAACATGTAAATAGTCCAGTGCAAAAAGATGACATAGTCATGTATACAGACGGATCCAAAACACCAAATGGAACCGGAGCAGGAATACATGGAGCTAAAGGACTGAGGCACAATCAGTCGATGAGACTCGGGACTTATACGACAGTATTCCATGCAGAATTGTACGCAATTTTAACCTGCGCCAAAATACTACTAAAGAGAAACTTTAGCAACAGAAGAATCTCTATATTAACAGACAGCCAAGCCGCACTAAAAAAGCACTAGAATCCTGTGAGACAGAATCTGGACTTGTTCTAGAGTGCATCCACAGATTAAATGCACTAGGAGCGAGGAACAAATTGAAATTAATATGGGTACCCGGGCATTCAGAGATCGAAGGAAACCAGCTAGCAGATAGTCTGGCTAAGAAGGGGACAAGTTTTCTTTTCACAGGACCAGAACCGGTTATCGGAATCTCAGCGGAGACAGTTAAGCTGGAAATAAAACATTGCTGAATCAATGGTACAAGAATCACTGGTTGGAGTCACCAGGGCAGAGACACTCAAAGCTCTTCCTAAATGAACCAACCAAGAAAAGAACGGAACGTTTACTCCTAATGAGCAAACAAGACGTTAGATTAATAGCAGGACTCCTAACAGGACACTGTCTACTAAATAAACACCTACACACGATGGGACTACCACAAGAACCAACATGGAGGGGGTGAAAAGATCCAGCAGGATATGCTAAAAGATTTAGATCTGAAGAAAACCCTGGAGTTTATTAAACAAACAGGACTCCTAGAATAGGAGTAAATCTGGAGGGTACAATAGATCTTCAGGTCGCAGTACAGGGATCCACGGGAGACTACCTCTTGTAATATAAAAAAATAAAAAAACTTTCAATATACACAAAGTTATGAAATATTCTCAGAGTTTAGAAATTATTGTGTTAAACTGTTTTCCACATTTGATGACGTAAGTCTTTTGGTTCAGTGCATAACGTGTATAAGTTATTTAACAGAATATACTACTCGAGAGCAGACTGGGAATAATATATCTACCGAGTATTCTAGTGTGCGATACACAGGCAGCGATTTATTCGCCAAGACTCTATTTTGGTGACCTTTGAGCTTGATTATCTTGAATTGCCATGGTGATATTTTTAGGATTTTGTCATATTCTTATTTGTAACGCCGAAACATACGTGCATAAAAAATTCAGCTTGGTCATAATTTTTCCGAGCAAAAATCCTTGTTTGACTGACCATCTTATTTTACGTAAATATCACCTGTCAGTTGTCAGTTATGAAATAAAATCTACAGATTTAAGTGATGTTTAACCGTAATATATATTAAATTTATTGGTATTGCTTGACTATTAGTATAATTGTAGAGATGATGAGAAATAATTGGAGATGCAGTCGTGGTAAACAGTGTTTATTAAATAGTAATTTAATTAACTTTCCTACATTTCGATTCCAAATGAATCATCATCAGGGATAGTTAAAGTACAGTTATAGTTATCTTTAGTTGTTCCTGATGTATGCACGTATTTTATTACCTCTGATATTTTTTGTCGACATATTCATTTTTACATTTTTGATTTTGTAATGTAATGATTTTATTTTCCAAGTGTACTTTAACTATCCCTGATGATGATTCATTTAGAATCGAAACATAGGAAAGCTAATTAAATTATAAGTAATATTTATTATTCACAAAGTTTGGTTTCACGAATTTAAATTATTTATTTCGGCCCGGTTTTATAAAGCTTAAAAATCTTCACTTAAATTTTAGTTGCAAAGTAAATTTATTTAAGTGGAGATTTGGGTTTTATAAAGCATTTTTAAATTTACTGAACAAGTAAATCTACCAAGTAAACTAAGTGGAGAATTTCATGCTATTAAATTTAAGTAACGATTTTTATTTATTCCCGTTCGAATACCAGTTTGTTGTATAGCATTATATTCTTTGCTTTACCCACGTTTCGTTTTTAAATTTAGCATTTGCATTATCCGTTTTCTTATTTTCTACTATACTTATATATTTTTGTACTATATCCAAAACATCACATTTTTCCCTATAAATAATTTTTTGCCTTGTTCCCGTCTTCTGCCCATATTTCACCCGATTTCAACTTATTTTACATCGGTTCTTATACGCTATCTTCTATTTTCTTACGTGAAACGAAGTATAGTTTTCGTTTAAGATAAAATGATAATTAGAATACTCTAGCAAGAATGTTAAGAATATATTTAATGAATCTAAATATATAAATGTGACTAATAAAATTCTACTTTATAAAAGTCATCCATCAGAAATTTCTATATAGTTAAGAGTTGGAGAATCCATTTTTTTAATATTTTATATTTTTCTTTAGTGCATGATGTATCTATGTTGTTAGAGTTTTGTCTCTACTCTTGCAAGTGGTGGCATTTAGTTTCACGTTACCGATCAGAAGCATTACTAAAAATTTGCTTGTAGTTTGAAATCAAAGTATATACCTGTTGTATCACTTACGATACTGTAATAAAAATAAAAATTTTATGTTTGTAAAAATAAAAAGAAAAGAAATTTCCTCTGATCCTGTTGTAGAAGTTTTACTGATTTATCCTAAAGCAATAACATCTTTAAAACTAATTAATTTGAACTAGATAAAGTTTGCAAGAAAAATAGCCCGAGATAGCTTAAAACTTTAAACATAATTTATTTAACTAAGCTAATAAAATACAGCATAAAAGTAAACGCTCTGTAACTACATATTAAATTATCCGAAGTACAAGTTACAAGTACTAGCAGTTCTTGATGTTGATGAGCTATAAACGTGGATTTACCCCAAGTCGGAGAAGGGAATTAGTTCTTTTCGAAGCTCTGATGTGTTTCCCATCGCTTCATTGTAGTCCGGAACTCGCGAAATAATTAAACGATGTTTGAAGAAAATTCAATGAACACAATAGAATGCAAATTTCCAAAATTAATTATTCCCGGATTGAACTTTTCGTTATTAGTATTTAATTAGTTTGACAACATGTTTAAATTAAGGTGCGAAATCGAATTTCCCAGAGCGCGCTTGTACATTCCTCGAATAACTCGACAAATTCAATTTTTTCGTCACAAAAATCTAATCTAAATGCTAAAGACTGCTTGTTAGCAAACTAATTAACAACTTAGGACAATTCTTGTAAGTGCTTGTGTATTGTCCTGGCCCGAGCGCTCAAAAGGAAAATTAATTTACTTTGAGAAAATTTACATCTCGACAATGATATGCGATTGCAAACTACAAATTGATCTAAACCCACTAGATTTTCAATAGGATTATGAAAATGACCCCATCTAACGCTATGTAAATATACAGCGATTCCATAAAGAATTTGAACATGTTGAGTGTGATTGCAAAAACACATAATAAAGCTTCAGTAGGTATATGCTTTATGGTATACTTACACTGGCTTGCAATAAAATCGCGTACACCTTAGAAATCAAGTAACCGAGTTTTTACCTTTTTTTAGCTATTTAAATACAATTTTTCAGTCAACTGTGAATGGAGTTGTCACTGTTGTCACTATCATGTCACAATTTTATCTATTGTAGAGTAAGATCTTCATCTAGTTTGAGTTACTATTAAATTACATAAACATATATACTTGTATTCCAGAAAAATGAAAGAACAACCAAGTATGTATTTCTCGTTTTCTGCTAACTTTGGTATCTTAATTAACACTATTTAATGACATTGACAAGTTAAATTTCAAGACCGATTCAATACAGCAAAAAATAGGTGTACGCGATTTTTTTGCGAGCCAGTGTACATTAATCTATGATATGTAGAGAATAAATAAATTGTTCTCGGAAACGCATAAGCAAAATAAATTAAGTGTACATGGGCGTAGACAATATAAACAAATCTTGATGAAGCTACATCATTGTCTACGCGTAGACATTGACATAGTTTACATGACATGGCATATATTACAGACACATCCCTGGGAGCTAGTGATTGGTGTTATTTCATAAAGTAAAATAAAAATGTTATTGATTATATACAGTGTGTTGACTCGGAGCAGGCTATGAATAAAGAAACTTATATAAATTTAAAAGTATTTAACTAAATATCAATTGTCAAAAATATTATCTAGAGGAATCAATGACTTTTCTTCTTGAATTTTATTTTAGAAATGGAAATAAAGTAGATTCAGTTTCACATCACATCGTAATAACTAATTTAGAGCGAATGGGATTCTGTGACAATCTATTAAATTTTATACGGGCGATCGTTCAAGGTATTTCACTCCAACTTCAGGAATACCTCAAGGTTCTGTTCTTGGACCATTGTTGTTTATATTATTTATCAATGACATTGTTGATGTCAATAATTCTAAATGATTATTGTTTGCTGATGATTTAAAAATATTTAATAAAATTGCAAATTTTGATGACTTGTCTTCAAGTGCAATCTGATATCAACATCAGTCAATGGGCACTGATTAATGATTTGTTATTTAATAATTAATAATATATGGAGTCTAAGGTTAAATATAACTAAATTACCCCTTAACCTTAAAATTTTAAGTTTAAGGGGTAATTATAATAATTTTAGTTATTTAACATCGACAAATGTTGCGTGATGACCATTATTAGGAAATTGTTAGTACAGAATTTAATTATACCACGAACGATCAAACATTTACTAAGTTTACATGCAGTTTTCAAACCGTTTTCAAAACGTGTTTAGTTTTGAAAACGCCATGTATAGTGTCAAAAAGGTTTTGAGTTCTCACAAATCGAAACTAAATTTCATGGGTTTGACTTGAAAACTAGTTTCAAAACTAATCACGTAAACATTTAAAATTTAGTTTCGATATTGCGCATGCGTACATAGTATAATGTTTCTGTCGCTTTGTGTTACTTGGTGTTACTAACCTACAAATAAACTGACACTTGTGTAGTTATAGTGCGTAGTGGTACAAAGTAGAAAAAATAATTGGAAAAATAGCAAAACGAAGAATTTGGAGTGAAGAGGATCTGTCACTTACATCAGCCAAATGCTCATGCGTCGAAACTGTTTTCAAATCAATCTATAAACCTGTTTTGAAAATTGCATGTAAACAGTTTCGCGTAATTTTGACTGAAAACTGGAACCATTTTCAAAACTGCATGTAAACGTAGTAATTGAAAAGAAAAACAATAGTGAAAAACTTGGGTACAAACTTCAACAATAAGCTCTAATTTACACATCACTTAGAGTTGCTAATATCCGAAACTTACAGAATTTTAGGCTTTGTATATCGCTCATCACGTAACTTTAAAAATGTAAATACCATATTAAGCTTATATTGTTCATTTGTCCGCACGACCGAACCATCTTTGATCTCGAAACATTAACAATAGGGCACAACAAATAATTTTATTTCCATATACCAAATTTGTAGGAGATACCCGGTATTATGTATGTATATATTCCTTGTTTATTTTTGGAAAAATATTTATGCATTTTATTATATTAGTTTGGAAAACATTTTTCAAATATAATAATTGCTTTACTTTGCGTATATTGATTTGAATAAATTTTCTGCAAATCTGAACAAAACAAATATATTCCAATGTATATGTTAATTTCATCATAGAATGTAGATTTCGAAAAAGACTTTTCTAACTTAGTCAACTAGCGAATTATTCTGTTTGTTTCATACATATTTATTAAGAGCTTCATAAAAATTTCGTATTTTTCATATTTATTCCAGGAATATGAATTTCCACACAGATTCGTTTTATAGGTATGAATGTATCTATGGACAACAATGAAATTCTTGCAGATAATACATAACTTTTACATTTTAATTTATGGACGTATTATTATTTGATTGCTTTTTGACGATATATTATTAATACAAAAATCAATATTATTTTATTGAGAGAAAACTAAATTTTCCAGAAATTATTTTTTTATTGTTTTTACTCACCTTTTAACTCAACACAATTACGCATTCGATAAAACCAATCGTTAAAGCAAGAAATCCATTCGTCTTGAGACACTTGAGAGACAATAGCTGTTTTTTGGCGACACACTGGTTTGACGCTGGTTCGTAGTGTTTTGAAACTTATTATTTTCTCGAATGAAAACGATGCAAAAAATGACGTCACTCTATGACCGTTTTGAAATAGTTTTGAACCAGCCGGCAGCAGTGGTTTGAATCGTTTTGGAATTGGGATGGCGAGGGAGAGGAGGTTTAACCTTAACAATTTGCTGTGTTTTGGGTAAACAAACTTGACAAATTCGATTCATTCGAAGTAATGAATAGAAATCTTCTTTTAAATATCTATTTATCCAGTTTATTATTGAATTGCTCTCTATATCACTACTATCCCTTAAAAAATGCATGAAATTAATTTGCTCTATGGTATTTTTGTAGTCATAGAATTAATTTCAATAAAATTTGCATTTATTGATCTTCCACCTTAGTTACAAATAAACTTTTATTTGATAATTCTATTTTGTCAAAAAACAATGACGTCAGATACGCAAACGTTTTGAAAACCTTGTTGAATACGGTTCGTCGCCAAAAAACAGCTCATGTTTTCGAAGGCTTCAACCGATTCATTTGCACTTGTAATCGGAAACCAAAAAAAAACTGGCGTACCTGGAGCATTGGAAACCTAATCACCTTCAAAGTAGTCTCCTTGGGACTCTACACACTTCTTCCAGTGGTGCCGCCATTGTTGTTGTTCATTTCAATGGCATCTTGAATTTAGGGAACAGCCAGATGTCGCAGGGGGCCATATCAGGAGAGTAAGGAACCTGTTGAACCACAGGAGTTCTTCCCCAAAAAACCGGAATCAAGTGCGAGGAATGTGCTGGAGCTTTGTCGTGATGGAGGCGCCAATTTCCTGTTGACCACGACTCCGGTCTCTTGCGCCGCACAGCGTCACGTAGTCGACGGAGGACATCCCCATAGTACACTTTTGTGATTGTTTGACCCTGTGGTGCGTACTCGTGGTGTAGGGGAGACCGGTGTCATTCGTTACAAAATTTAATTTTTATTTTTCACGAGTTAACGTTACATTTCGAAATTTTGAAATTACCTATATGAGAACCTACCCACCTTAGTAAATAATATTTTGAATTTTAAACTTTTGAAAATGTGACAAATATAAAAGTATAAGGATTTTTAGTCAGGCATTATAAATGTTACGATTGACATCTAACTGGTGTCAATAGTAACAGGGCCAGTGTTAATTGTAACAATTTTTATCAGTGATGTAATAAGATAAAATAACAGATAAAAGAAGAAATTATTGAAAAAATAAACATTTATTTTACCTCAGAAAATACAAAATTCAGATGACTCAACTAAAAGCAAACAAAATATATATTCTGTTGGTGATATGGACCATTTTGACCAATGCCTTTAGACGCTAACGAAATTACAGTTTAGGTAAACATAAAATAGGTCTTTTTTCTTACAATTTAACTTGCCCGGTGTCCAGATTTTACATTTTCGACACTGCAACCAATCTCCTGTGCTCAAAAAATATGGGCCAATACATATCAGAGAGTTTTCTCATCGGAGCCATCAGTAGTTTTTTCTTGTAATTTTTATCATGATCAATACTGTACTTAATTATTAAACACGTTACAGTCGACACCGTGGCATGTGTTACAACTGACACCGCTTAACTTTTAAAGATATTTTTTGGTTTTTTGTATTTATTAGGTAATAATTCGAAATGTTTTTTAATGAAAAATAAAAGCAGATATAACTCACAAACTGATCCTTAACTTGAAATATTTCCGAGCAGAGCACTTATACTGTTTTAGAAACAATGTGTGTCACTACCTGTATTTACTTTTTTTATCGATTTACAGATATTCGTCAGAAACAGACGTCGTATTTGCGCGTATGTACTTACACTAAATACCAAAGAGCTATGACTCTTTCTGCTTCACTCTGCAAGCGCGTTTTAATCTACTTCGAAAAGATGGACCTGTTACCTACCCTTGTAACATTTCGTTCACCGCGGGAGACAAAGAAAGCAGTCAGCATCACTTTGACGTTGCTGCGCACTTAGGGGGCCTTCTTTGTTCTTGGTAACGTGGAAAGGTTCCACTGTGACGACTGGGATTTGGTTTCCTGGCTGTCGCCCAGTTTCTGGCAAAATTTGATGCAATAGCGCTGCTCCAGTCGTTCCGTCATTTTCCTTGCAATGAAAACCCGACGAGAGCACTACATACTATCTTATTAAAATACTGCTTGCCAGCAACAGACGCTATCGACAGGCGACACGAAGGCTCAAGGGCTGCTCATGCAAGCGCGCTTGATTTAAATCCATCAGGTTTTCGCAAAAAAAAAGGTCGGATACTTTTCTTATAGGCCCGTACACACTTGTTGCATAAATAACTATTAGAGGGATGCGCAAAACACTTTTCTATGATTATGTGTGATTCCAATAACCTAAATAGGTATCAATCATTAATAAGAACAATAGATCACAGAATCTGAGCAACATGTATGAAATCATGTAGATATAAGAATAGTGTACGATATGAGTTCTTGAACAAGTTCTAAAACAATACGTTCGAATTTAGCCTGACACGAAGCATGAAATCGTGTTGAAGCCATCCTCTTTCCCGCTCAGCTCAGCTCAATCCCTTATATTTGTGCACGTAATTATCATACTTCGTCCTATTTATTCCCTAACAATGAGCAGAACAGAGCACTCGCGAACTCAACTTCCAGGTATTCAAAACTTAATTATCGTTCGGCATAACTTTGGCAAGTTTCCGATACTAAGTTCATATGCGATTTACGAAGTCTATGTCGCATGCTAAATGAAGTTCGCATTCGCATACACATGTTGGATTTATACTTGGAGAGGAAAGGAAAGGAAGGGAGCGCAGCGTGGTTCATGCAGCGTGAACACGGTGGCGGAATTAATGTGGAAACTCGCACATGTTGCGGAGAGATCATGTGGATGTGCATGTTTCAAAACTTAAAAATAAGCCACAACCTTCATATACCTTATTTGCTTTATTACCTACATTGTTTCGTTTAAATTAATTATATTTTATACTAATTATTTGCATGGGCGGAATGGCTATAAGGTCAATATTTGTAGGTACTATTTGTAACAAATTTTGATAAAAACAAAAATTTATAAGAAATAAACAAAAATATTTTTTTGGAAACTCATTCATTGCTTATGAATGGAAAATTCAAAAGGTAGACAAACGGCAATAATTGGAATTTTTTGGCTACTAGAAGGGTATTTCATAAATTTCTTCCAAAAACTAAGATAATAATTTTCATGACGAAGTAAATTATTAAGTCCAGAAGTCAGTGTACTCGTAACTCAATACAAAAAGATTTTATAAAAAAGAAATTCAAAGGCGTGATGTTATAATTTGGTACACAGTTTCTAAAGAAAGAAAGAAAGAAAGCTATATAATTATTTTGGTTTAATCAGAATTCATAAGAAAAGCATTCTTTATATATATATATATATATATATATATATATATATATATATATATATATATATATATATACAGGGTGCTTCCTTTAAAACAACCAGCGCTTTTTTGGGCGATCTAACAACTTTAAAGACAAATATGTTATACCAAAAATGACCAAGAATAAGGGGATAATGTATCAATAGTAACAAATCGAATATTTAACTAGTGGTTCTCAAACGGTAGAACAATTTTTTTTAATGGCACCCTATATAATTTTTTAGCCCTTTAAATAGAATATTATTTTCTTATTTCAACGATATAAATATAGTATAGGGTTGTATAACAATTATTTCGAGAAAAATGGTATTAAAAACTAGAAATAATGTAATAAAAAATGGGTTTACTACTAACGTAACTAACTAGGCAACAGACATATCAATACTTGTGTATTGCATAGCCTATTGTAATATAACATTATTTGTAATACCATTTTTCTCGAAATAATTGTTATACAACCCTATACCATATTTATATCATTGAAATCAGAAAAAATCTTTATCTAATGGGCTAAAAATTATATAGGATACCATTGGTTGTTTTAAAGGAAACACCCTGTATATATATATATATATATATATATATATATATATATATATATATATATATATATATATATATATATATATATATATATATTTATCTGTCACAACGAAGCGACCTATTCTTTGGTAGCCTTTCCTAATTTTTTACTAATATTTGCGTCTGCACACAGCAGTTCCAAGTCGGAATTTTTGTAAGTCGAGTTATGTCATAAATAGTAATTAATCCTGAATTTATTAATTGTTGCCTCTCAACTATGCTTCTTGATGAAGCATTCGATCAAACAAACACAAAAATCATATTGAGTTGAACTGTTAACAATATCTTAGGTCAGAAAGCACTGGTTCAAAATGAAAATAAATCTGACATGTCCTACTGGCCGCCATGACAGATGCGCTTACAGTGCCGTCAGCGGATTCTGCGGGTCCCAATCGAGATTTTCATATAAACCTACAAAACTGTATCTCTTGAACGTACACAGTGAATGAAAGAGCCCACGCTCTGAGACCAAATATGGACACACAATTTCTGAGTAAATCCTAATTGTCTACCAATGGTGGAACACAGTAGCCAAAGTCAGTGGCGTCGATTTAAATAAATTATTAAAAATCAATCTCATTTTTTTACTATTTTATTATGCACTTATTTATCTGCAATAAGCAGCGAGACGATTATGTACCTACGACTTTAGCCGAAGAGAAACGGTTACCGCTGCTCTAAAATATGAAGCGAAAATTCAAATAAATTATTCTTGTATTAGAACTATTAACGCATTAAAAAATTCAACACACGACAAGCATCCTTCCGATACTAACCTGCATTTTAAAATAAAAATTATTGAAATCTATTAATACTGGACTTTTCTCACTTTGCCATTAAAATCAAAGTCAAATACTAATAGATTTCAATATTTTTTTTTAATTCAGGTTAATATCGGAAGTATGCGTGTCGTGTGTTGAGTTTTTTAAAATGTTAATAGTTCGAAACAATTAATTGAATTTTCGCTTCATATTTTAGTACAGGGGTAACCTTTCCTCTTAAGAAAGGTACTATAAGAAATCAAAATAATGCACCATTCAAGCTATAAAAGAGACGAAATTATTTAAGGCTATCCCATTGCAAGGACATAGAAACAAAAAATTCAACAAATAAGGCCAATTTTATAGACACTATTTGTTAAAAAAATTGATCCTTTTCTCCAGAATTACAATGTACCTCAAAATGCACATTATTGTTCACTACGTCACAAAATCATGTTATAGAGAGTAGTGCAAAATGTATAATACGCAAAATAACTCCGGGAATTAATAATTGTGATTATTTTGCAATAATAGCAGATGATCCTCGGGACATCACTGCAGAACAGATAAGTATTTGTGTTCGCTTCATTACATCTAAAAATCTTCCAAAAGAAATATTTTTATGTTTTAATCATGAAAGTATTTAAATGCAGAATCAGACTGTCAAAAATTATTTTGTTCTAAAGGTGCGCCCTCTTGCGCCCTCCCTGTTAAAAGTACCTAGTCACGCCCCTGGCCAAAGTGTTAAAATTACCTTTTTCTACAGTCTATATACAAAGTAGCCATTTGCGCTCTCTTTCGTCAACGCAAAATGTCACTTTGCCGCTCTAGAGCGACAAAGTAGAAAAAACGCTTGCTACACAAATTTCTAACTATACAATGTTGAGAAATGTTACTTGGCTACATTCTTAATGGAAACGTTTAGTTAGGAATTAATGACACTGTAGTTACATATTCCCCACTTAACAAATCAATCTGACATATAACTGCTTTGTCGGTATGTTACATAACCAAACAAAATGCTGCACTGCTGTGAAAATAAAATAGGGCATTTATTTACAAAAACGAAAGTATAAAATGCTTACATTAGATTAAAGCAATAGCTCAAGAAGAATGAAAAATACCGATAAGTAAAAATAAATAAAAAATAAATTTTTGTTATGGTGGAGGTCCCCAGTGTGGCGACTGTAGAAAAAATCTTGTGTGTGTTTCGAGCGCAAATGGACATTGTCGATTTCGAGAGAATGCCTCGCTCCTGCATCGCGCGGCAACAACCTCTCAATCGACAATGTCCCATTTTGCGCTCTTAATACACAAATAGCTATTGTTTTCTATAGTTTTTGCCGTAAAATGAAAAGGACAAGGAGAGCAGGAAATTACAAAAATCTAAAATCCCATATATGTGGACTAGTCAATAACATTTTAAATGTATGAACCCATCTAAAATTCTAAAGAAATATTTAACTTCCGTAAGGATTCTTGGACGAACTAACATCCTTATGATTTTATTTTGTTTGTATAATATTCACATTTCATCTTACACTCCGAGTTGCACTTCTTTTGTTGAAGTTGTAGTTTTGTTTGCTACAAAACTACACTTGTATGTGAAGAGTGTATTTGAGAAATTTCCTTGTTAATATACCTGGTCTTGGAGCAGTAGCTCACCGAGATTGCTTGCTTTTTATAATGTTTCCTCCTTGACAGACAGTTTAATTGTGTGTCTGACAACGGTAGCGCGATGAGAAAAACCGGCAGAAGAGCAAGTCTGTCTTGTTTTCGATCAATCCCATTTCTCTTGTAGCGTATCTTTCTTCCTGTATCTGTTCCGATGCTTTAGATTCCAGTACCGGTTTTACATAATTCAGACTTTAAATAATTGTCTTTATAGGAACTCTATATATTATTTTCACACAGCATATACAGAATGATCACTAGAAACCGTGGTTTAGGCGTTTAACATAGGAAAACAGTTTCTCCCAAATGTCCCGTAAAACGTTATGTAGTGGTTTAAAAATTGCGATTTAGAGAATAAAATTTTGTATTTTTAGCTGTTAAATTTACTCTTTTAATACCCAAGTAAATTTAATTTAAGAACGTAGTAAAGACAGATATACGCCCTAATTCTGTAAGAAAGTTGTTAAGTCTTAGCAACATTGCTATACCAAATAACCAATTATAATTGAGAACACAGAATAAAACTCGAAAATAACAGGCTTAATATTTGTTTCTATTGGTTAATTTTTTTAGCAACGTTGCTGAGACTTAACAACATTCTTACAGAATTAGGCCGTTAGTATGAGTTGTTTCAAGAAATGAGCGTTAATAAACTGTCAGATACGTATTTTTGACAAGCTACTTGGTTTGAAGTTTACATGACGTTCATTTTTTGAAATACTCACATACTAAATCCATTTTTACCACATCTTCGTATTCGTGCTAAACATTTACACGCCTATTCAGAAACAAAAATTTAAACAGTGTGTGTAACTTAAACACTGTTTAAAATAATCAACGATGATTATAATTTTGTTCAATCAGAAACAAGGTAACTAAATATTTAAATATCGTTTAAAATAAACACTGTTTAAAAAATCAAGACCGTAAAAATACGAATTGGGACGCAAATTCAATTAATATATTTGTCATACTGCTGCTATAATTGAACAGATACATGTTGAAATTAAATACATAAATGAAATTAAAGATATTTGAAGAGAATTTGCAAATTTTAATAAAAAGAATTAGAAATGGATACAAGCTAAATAGAAAACGGCCAAAAAATTGGAAGTTGGAAGATAATTTTTAGTTATTGAAGATAAAATTGTGAGGAGGTATCAACAAAAAGAAATGTTCATGTTGAGAATTAATATATCTAAATTTGCTCTCAAAAGAAAAGAACCGGTGGCGAAAAAATCAACGGACATTGACTGGCAAATATTAAATTTTAAAAGATCAGTTTACGAAAGATAAATTACTATGAGGACGATATGGACATAGACAACGTACTGCAAACTAAAACTCTGGCAAAAAATGAAACTATTTCGGCCATAAAAGTAATTGTAAATTTAAAATGTAAAAGATTTCACGTAAAGAAATTTAACAATTTTTATTTTTAATATGTAACGGGAAAAATACAATAATAAATAATAAAACTTTAAATTACTATTATTTATAACATTAATCAAAGTTTAAATTAATGTACTGTGTTCTAAAAATATAGTCTCTTAAATTTGGTCATTGGGGTGCATTTGTAATACGATTTACTACTGAGTGATCACCATCGTTCCAGTTCTCTTCTTCATTTAATAATTTAACTATATTGTGTAAAACTGCCAGTAAGTCTAAATTAACGTTCACGTACGTTTATATTCATTCAGTTCCCTAACTTCAATAATTTTGAAAACCTCATCAATTCTACTCAGTTTGAAAAATATAAACTACCCCAACACCTTGTTTAAATTTGCTTGTTTAAATTGCTGTTTAGTTACGGTGTCTAAATTAAAACAGTGTTTAAATATTTAAACAGTGTCTAAAAAAAGTAGTCTCTGAATACAAAAATGAACGAAATGTCAAAATTAAACAGTGTTTAGCTTAAAGACTGTTTAAATTTTTGTTTCTGAATAGGTCTGTTAGTTTTTTACACATCGTACAAAAAATTCAAAGGCAACAGAAAAAACTGAATGTTTAGTACGATTGAATTTTCTGTACATGATATGTAATGTAACAATCTGTAAGATCTTATTACCCTGAAAAAGGTGTAAGTGTGCACCGAAACGTCGATGTTGTAACGTTGTAAGAATAAATGCTGTTTGACTGAGATTTCGAGTGAAATTTTCCACAATTAATAAAACTTATTAAGTATTAATATCATTAAAATTTGATTTAAAAAAATTAAATAAATAAATAAATATATCATCACGGCTTATTACCCATTGCTGGGTGTGCCAATCTGCTTGTACACAGATATCGGTAATGATGAAATATTTGCACCGTGTGGGCGCTTACCAGACGTCACCTCACTGGCATTCAATGCTGGCGTGGAGAGTGCACCACAGGGGTCAATTTTGTGCCATTTAAAATTGGAAATATTTGGCGTCGGTCGGGATCGAACCCGGTTCCCCAGATTCGCTACCTGACACTCAGGCACGCGGCCACAAGACACCTTATTTTTTTAAAAATATATACTCATATGTCGAAGTTTAAATTTCTTTAAGATTTTTAGCAAACCCGTCTCTGTAACGTTTTGTACTCATCCTCACGGTATGCCGGTGGTCGCTGTTTACAGAATTCCAAAGCCGGTTAAGTTTTTTGAAGTTAGTTTTTATTTTCCGGGAAAATTCTCCTTTCTGAATAAAACAACGACGAAAGAATCTAAAAATGATTACGTAAGCATTTCTTTGTTTGTTGTATTCCTTCACTGTTCTCTTTCGTCTTCGTGTTTGTGTCAACACATTTGTTTTTATTATCCAAGATGCCTGAGCACAACGCGTTCCATGAGCGACTCGTTCGCAAAATTATTTGGGGACAAACTACTCCTGTAAAAAGCAACAAATTCTCCGCTAGTATTCGTCTAAAAACAGAAAAACCCGCATCGCAACCCGAATTTTCTTTTCGTCGTATTTTTTTGTTAGAACACTGCCCGCAAAATTATATTTCCTGCACATTCTTCCGCGAACCCATAACCTTTTACTCGAGAAGAGCGCAATAAAATTAACATTTTTTAGCAATTATGGTTCAGTTGTTGCAAAAATCACAGAATCTTTTCAAATTAATTTTCATTTTCATTTAATTCTGAATAATTATTATCTTGCAAAAGATTATAGTTATACATAATAAAATCTCGCATTTGATGACAACATTTAATCAAAGATATTAGTGCAATAAAAATAATATATAATTATTATTATTTTTAGTATGTATGCACTCAACCAGTTTTTCAAAAGTAATATCACAAGACCTCCTGATTTTATCGATAAATTTTTATTTTGCACGAATTTTTTTGTTTAGTAACAAACACGAAAGCAAACTGCATTGTAAATCACGAATCCGAAGGAGGAGGGGTTTTACCTAATGTCAGTTTGCTTGAGTGATTTTGCTTAGAAGCAAATAGAATGAGTGCTTAAAAATTAAAAGTTTATCTGAGAAAATCAGAGAGGTCGTGTGGTATTTGGTGAGATAAATTCCAAAGACAACGCAAGATGAAACAATTTAATTATTATTTTATTTTTAAACTTGAAATATTAATTGTCATACTGGCAATTATAAACAATAACAACTGTTTATTTACTTGGGAGCGGAAATTAATCGGGGTAACGGAGTTTTATCGTATATAATAAGTGGTAAATTTTTGCAGGAAAAATTTTCTGATTGTTACGTGAGCTGGTTGCCTAGAAATTTATTGAGTGGCATTGACAAAAAAATCAGATAAATTGGCAACAGTCTCGATTAAAGCAATCGGAAAATTTTTCCTGGTTAAAATTTAACCACGAATGGTATTAGGATGACTATTTCTAAAATAAAAATCAGTAATCATTTATATATTTTTTTTCTTGGTAAAAATCTTTAAATTTTTATTGTTTTGAGGTGATACATTTAAATAGATTCCTGTCCGAACCGACTCGTTTTTAATAAAACTGATAACACTGAAAATATACACACTTTCACAGGTATGTAAACAACATGTTTCTAAAACTTCAAAAAAATTTCGCTTATCAAAATTCACTTACTTGTAAAAATATAACATCTTATTGGCTTAAAGGATGCGAAAAATTTTTTGTGACGGTGTTGTGTCGAATTGAAACTTGGTAACTAGGTAGAATCCTGAATTTGGATTGGCTTATGGATTTATGAGTTAAATAGTCAGTATAATACTCTTCCCATTGGTTGAATTTTCAAGTGTTTTGCATCATGATAGGTTAGAAACTAGTCGTTGGAATTTATCAATAATTAAAAAAAACGGTAAAAATTTCAGTTTGGGCTATCATTATCAAAAATACTAAATCTATAGAAACAAAAATATATTACTAAATTTAAATTCTTATATTGTCCTGTCAAAAATTGGCAAATATAATAGAATCTTTAACTAGTTTCTTATTATTTCTTTTACTTAAATTTGCTGTAACAGAAGTACAGATGTTTCTAAAATACATGGACATAGCATAACCACAAATTGAATAAAATTTGGTGACACTTCATAAAGCAACTTTTAAGATGATATTTGTCATTTTTAGTGAACGAGTAAACAACTAGTGACTATTGTATGAAACTTGAGTATCACGTTCATGTGTAAACAATAATTTTTCAATGTTAACGCCAAAAACATAATAGTTATTTAAGTATTAAAGACAGTAAGAAGTGCTTCCTACCAGTTGATGATGATTTTGTAGAGATCTCCAATAAATCCGATACCTGTTAAGGAGCACTTATTGATCAGAATGCTTATTACGATTTATGAGCGAGCAAGGCACAATACTAAAAAAAAAATCTGGTGTGGCCAACACAATACCTCCCGCCATTTACAGCACAGCCCGAATCACAATAAATATTAAGCTAATCCTTATTTTTGGATTAACGAATTTTACTCTAATTTTGGCAGTTTATTTCTTAAAATATAGTCTAGTGTAATCCAAGTAACTATCTTTTTTGATAATAAAATGAAGAATAAATTTTAAATACCGGGATAGAATAGAATTCACTAATCCAAAGGAGCATTAGTTAAAAGTTTTTTGTGAATCATTAATTTTTATTTATCTAAATACATACCTACATATGTACTTATGCTGAAACCTATGTATTGTTTTCCTTTCTTATTGTTATATTTACTTTTTTCGTTCTAAAATGTTACTATTATTAATTTGAAATGATTAGTTCTTTGACAGTGACATTTATCTGTCAGTTACATATATTTGAATAACTGCGTGACTAAGGAGTTTTATTTGTTTAAAGCGTAGGCTCCGGGATTTAAATTATAGATAATTTTGTAAATTTATCCATAAAATATGTAGAAAAAGTATTAATGCAAATCTGTAGAAAATTTAATAACCTTTAATTTTTATAATAACATTAATCTCGAAAAAATAACATTTAAAGGTATTTTTCGAAGAAAAACTATTTGAGCTTCAAGTAAAGTGCCATTTCCGGTTATCCGATTTATACTAAAATCTAATGGGCTCTTTTCGTAATAGAAACAGGTCGAAATAAAAGGTTTCAAAATCTTCTGATACTATATGAGTTAGAGCGGAGGATCGACACATACACACACACACACACACACACACACACACACACACACACACACACACACACACACACACACACACACACACACACACACACACACACACACACACACACACACACACACACACACACACACACACACACACACACACACACACACACACACACACACACACACACACACACACACACACACACACACACACACACACACACACACACACACACACACACACACACACACACACACACACACACACACACACACACACACACACACACACACACACACACACACACACACACACACACACACACACACACACACACACACACACACACACACACACACACACACACACACACACACACACACACACACACACACACACACACACACACACACACACACACACACACACACACACACACACACACACACACACACACACACACACACACACACACACACACACACACACACACACACACACACACACACACACACACACACACACACACTTATACACATACACACACACACACACACACTTACACACATACACATATACACATAGACATCATCGTGAAAATGATAAAAATTTTAACTTTTTCAAGTGAGCTTTGATCATTGTTTTTATTTATTTACCGCCTCGCATTTTGATTGGTAAGTAATCACAATCACTTATCAATAATTTATTTGTATATAAAACTTAACATGGAAACCCTATCGTTAAACATAAAAAAAAACGATCGACCAGAGCTTATTCGGATTATCCGAAATTTTGGAATGAATATGTATATCATTATTTAATTAATTTATGTAGGTTTTACTGTATAACAGTCTATTCAAATGACAACTAATTTTTAATCACAGTAACAATTGTTTATGAGTTTTCAATTTTCTTAAGTTGCTTAGGAGAAAGCTATCATTATTTAATCGTACGATAATAATAGCAGTTACGCCGAACAAACGGATATGGTACTAGTTTAGGATATTCGGAAGGAAATTGTTTTTATTAAATTTTTGAATTTTCATACCCTGAAACATCATTACCACTATCACGTCCATTACTCCATCAATTTCTCTCCCATTTCAATCAGCTCTCCACTATCATTCTCCTTTGCCTGGAGCATCTGGCTGGCTGCTGTGATTTCCTCCTGTGCTTTCCCTCGACTCTGCGATGCGACCCGACGCCCGTGTGACGTACGCGCCTCTGTCGCCGCTCTGCGCCGCCGGATCTGACGGCTGTATTTGGCACCGCCGGAAATGATATCTATAAATCTGCTAGGTAGTTTTAAAATAAAACCGGAGATAAAATTGTGCCGTTTTGGGAATTTACATAGGTAAACTTTACGATTTATTCACACTGCAAGAAGCTGGAAATATGGAACTGGGTTAAGGATGTATACCTACTTTAAAAAGGTTCCTTATTATTGAAGAAATGTATGTAAAGGGTGTAAATGAAATAAGTGCATTAAATTAACCAGTAATATAACTCGGCGAGAGCAACAATATTTCTTAATAACTTTTTCTCGAAATCGCATATTTTTTTTAGCATTTTTACCACCCCGTAAATTCGAGTCGTTCCAAATATTTTTGTGATAATTGAATGCAGTAACAATAGCTATGAAAAATTTTGTTTTAGCAATTGACAGTCCTGTCAATTGTTGAAATTAAATTTTGACATTAGTAATAATCTTGTTAATAAGGTATTCTGTCAAAATGCGAGTACACAGACATTGTAATTACTTACCTATGGTTTATTTTTTTATTTTTTTACTCGTATCTGTACTATATTTTACTTGACATCACGGTTGACATAAAGACAGTGTCATGGAGTTGCCAACGCATTTACACGGAGCGTTTCCAAATCATCACCAAATCAATCTGTTCTTAATATTCGCACATTTGTTAATCTTGTACATCTTTATCACATCACAATACGGAGTGTCACATATGACAATTTTTTAAAAAGCAATAGTTATATCCATAACATGTGCTATGTTTTCAGCACATAACAGACTTCAATTTTGGGAATGGCTCATAATGTTCATTAATGAGACTGAATTTAATTGGGAAGGTGTATTTATTATGCACAATACACATCTCGTCAGACGAAAATGCTGTAAAAATTTCATTAAAACAAATTTTCGCGGGAACAATAAATGGACGACTAATTATTGGTACTCATGTACCTCTTTTAAATGGACAAAAGTTTGTACTTACATTTTTTGAATAACGTATTTAAACTATTATGATTTATCGACGATAAATAATTATCTCATAACCTAATACCTATGCTTTTGATCTTCCTCTCGTTACCTCGCCCCTCCTTGTCTTCCACTATTCACAGGTGATTAAAAGCCTGGTTCAATACACAACTTTATAATTTTGTTATCCAAAATTATATTTCTTTATTTTAAAAATTACACTATTACGATTTAAAAATAATAAATGTTATTTCCGTTGATTCGTTTATTAATTACTGGGACTGCAAGTGTAACCGATAACCGACAATTTTTGAGCTGTTAGTATCCCACTTGATTACGACAGCAACCATTTGTTCTCCATGGGCGCGCGATGAAATATGCAGTAAATCTTTAAAGAATTTTAACTCAAAATCTAAAAGACTTAGAAAAAAAAGTTATTAAGAAATATTGTTGCTCTCGTCGAGTTACATTACTGGTTAAATTTAATGCACTTATTTCATTTACACCCTGTATATATATATATATATATATATATATATATATATATATATATATATATATATATATATATATATATATATATATATATTCTTACCAATTGGATTCAAATGAGCAATATTTATAGAATTTCAATTTGGATTTTACAGATTACATGCAAAATAAAATCTGTTTAGTGATGCTGGTGTATAATTTAATTATCTATAATTTTGTCTAAAATTAAATGAGAACTTTTGCGCAAGGAAAAACTGATTTCCCATGTTAAACGCCTATGGCCCGGTTTTTAATTAACAACCTGTATATATATATATATATATATATATATATATATATATATATATATATATATATATATATGACTTGGACGACTTGGACGACGCAGCATAGGGGATTCAATGGTAAAATCTTAATGTACAGTTATTTGTTCCCCTAATTATTTTAGAGCAAAATTGTATTTAGGTGTTTGCGACAGAAAAAAATACTGGACACGAATATGCTATTATTTATAAATTTTCAATTTCCGGAACCGTAAAAATAATCGAAAACAATAATATTTTTGCAAAAATCATTAATGCCATGGAACAAAAATTTAAACAAAAGCGCAAACATCTGTTACAAATTTTAAACTTATTTTCAAAACGAGGAAAATGAAAACACCTTCATTGTAGTTGATGACAACAATGTAATAGTTGATTACAACAATGTAGTTTGACTAGAACGAAATTTCTTTAAGTACGAACCTTAACTTATTATTAAGTATAGTTATTTTACTATCCCAAACACATAAATTTTTAATATAAAATAACGTTTCTCAGCAAATGTTCAAACAAACCACTATTTACCATTAAACAATGCCCCAATCTGTTGTAAAATTCTTGTCTGACATTTGCTAATTGTTTATACGATATTTATTTAAAAAATTTATCCATGGCATCAATGATTTTGAAAAAATTTTAGTATTGTTTTCGATTATTTTTACGGTTCCGGAAATTGAAAAATTATAAACAATGTCATATTCGAATGAAGTATTTTTTTCTGTGGCAAAAACCTAAATACAATTTTGCTCTAAAATAATTAGGGGAACAAATAACTGCACATTAAGTTTTTACCATTGAAACCCCTATGCTGCGTCGTTCAAGTCACCAGCCTGTATATATATATATATATATATATATATATATATATTATTAATATTATTGCTCCTTCTTCTTTTGTTTCTAGATATATACATACATATATCTATATATATATATATATAGATATATGTATGTATATATCTAGAAACAAAAGAAGAAGGAGCAATAATATTAATAATAGATATATCATCAATAATAATAATAATAATATTATCTCGTGACTCCGTTAGACCGGTTTCTTGACCGAAATTTCCATGCATTTTGTGAGAAAACTAGCCAGTCTCAGACTCAGTTGTATTTTGTTGCAAATTAATTCGTACAAACCTAGGTTCCTATGCATTACCTGTGTTGTCAGCCACTGCTATTTTGATATAGGTTAGGTATATAAATAAATGTATTTCGTTATATTATATGCTATTCATTATAACGAAAATAGATTTAAATTTTCAATGTACCTAATAATAAATGTGAAACTACCAGGGCAGTTAATGAAATACGCAAAATTGATTAAAGTTTTCAACTAGGTATCGCAAATTAAATTTAACTTTCAAATAATTGAATTCATGTAGGTAGTAAGTACATTTTAATTATAAACTTTTCAATTAAAAACTTTCAATTGCCATGTATCTGATTTTGTTGTATAGTTTTAATATGGATTTATGAGTATGGTAAAATAAGAATGAAATAAAAGTATGACGAGGAATATACGTTTTCTAATTATGTAAAAAAAAATACCAATCGTTGGGGATATTTAACTTCGGAGGAGCCGAAATAACAAATATGAAAGAAACGGTAATTTCGATTAATTCACATCAAGCATTCATTCAATGGGGGTTTCCACCGTAATTAAAATAATGAATAATAACACTATTACACTAAAATATATCATAAAACACTTATGGAAATAGTAACTCAATGGTTAAATATGTTAACAATTTTTTTTCCTTCCGTCACCTTTAGGTTAGGAAGGTATTGTCTTTAGGGTCCCTAGAATACTATTTTACTATTTTTACGATGATGTCTGTAGGTGTGCATGCATATATATATATATATATATATATATATATATATATATATGTGTGTGTGTGTGTGTGTGTGTGTGTGTGTGTATGCGTGTATGCCTATGTGTGACAAAATTTTCGCCTGCGATAACTCTAATACTACAATTCCAAAAATTATAATTTTTTCGTATTCTTCGTTACATCCATATGAGCTGATTAGATTTTGGTTATAATTGCTCAACCGGAAGTACCCTAATTTGAAGATATTAACGATATTAAATATCATTTTTTCACATTTAATGTTATTATAAATATTAAAGAATATTTTATTCTCTATACGATTTGAATGCATTTTATAGATACTTATATTGAATGGATGGCCGATGACGTCACATTGCGGCTCGATTTTACAGTGCCTATGTTATCTGTCAACATGTATTTGTGATGTGAGTAGTTTAGATTATTCGATTTTACCTACAAACATATAATAAATTCAATATCTTATTATATGATAATAGATGGCACCACATTCAAATTGCAACATTATATTTTAAAAAATATTGAAAGTTAGTAGTTATTATAAACTTTACATGTTTTTTGCTCTTAGCAATATATTTTTAAGTAATAGCCATTGTAATTAGTTAGTTATGATGACTAAAATTTTCAGCAAATCAGTCATGTCTGTTAGTCATAACTCTTAATTCAGTAGTTTTTTAGTCATACTCTAATAATATTCTTGTATAAAACAAAATTTATGAAATACATTTTAGCTTTCCAAATAATTTGTAAGTCTTATTACATGTTATTTCAAGAAAACTGTAATAGAAGAATATAAGTACACCATCAATTGAGAGATGACGCCACTAGAGACCGCCATTCTGCACCATCTATTGAGCAATGGCTACATAACCGGGCTGAAACGCGCTGCCGTGGCGGTAAAAATTGGCCGTTTAAACGACCTACAAAAAAATTTGTTTGTTTGTTTTCTAATGCACATAACTTTTCAAGAAGAATAACATATGTTTTGCCCACTTTTGAACTGATATCATTTCGAATGTTGTAGATGTTACCGCGCCGCGCCCGAAACTGGGTTATGGGTTTAGGGTTCAACAATTAATGTGTTTATGATCTCGTTACTTTTTCTACAACTTATTTTCATTTTTTTTACGTTGTACGTTTAAAATCTTTACATTTTTGTACTGTGCCTTAAGCACGCATTAACTTGCCTTACATTCAATTCTATTTTATTAAATTATTTCTTTTATTTCGCAAACCTCAGTCGTTTACAGGCAACTACGTTATGGTAGGTAAGATCTTGTTTAGTATTTTGTTTAGTACTGTCCTTTTTGTAATTTTGAGGTTAAAAATTACGTGGCGCCCTTATCCTTTTTTTACAACCATTATTGTGGTTTTCAACCCTGCCCGTCTCCACTGTTTAAAAGCTGGCGGCCTCCCAACAGAATATCCCTGTGGAGTATCCGTGACTCAATTAACCCTTTAGGGAAAAGTTACGTCACACATATGAAAAAATCTGATGTGACCAGCACATAACCTCCCGCCAGATATTTTACCTGGTTGTACGCATAAAACGAAAAATATTTTTTAAATACAAATACATATATTCATGCCTCACTACAAAATAATTCTCACATATATTTGCAAAATCTATGGGATATTTTAATATAAATTATGTACAATACATACATTTTCTTTATTTTCAATATCCTGACATTTTCTTTTTCTACTTTCCTTTTCTTTTTCTTTATATTATTATTTTCGCAAATTCTTTTTATATTCTTTTTTATGTATATTCTTTTGCGTTGTTATTTTTTTTTATTTTCATAATCTTCATAATGATATACAAATATTTTTGACAATGGCATACAAATATTTTTGACAGTGACATTTATGTGTCAATTACTAACATCTGAATTTCTTGTCTTGAAGTAGTTTGATCTGAGATTTTTTACATCAAATTATTTTATATGTATTTCTTTATCTCTAAATCTATAGAAGATATAATAATGAATTTATATTTATCAAATAAAGAATTTAACATTCTTTAATATAAGTATTTACATAAATTTTCGATAAATAATATTTAGATGATTTTTTTCTTGTAACTACTACTTCCGGTTGTCCAATTGTTACCAAAACTTAATCAACTCTTCCCATAATTGTTAGATTGAGGAATCCGTAGTTAAAAATGTCTTAAGTCTTATAGTATTTGAGAAATCGTGAATCTGACATCTACACATCCACACACACATACGGACATCATCGTAAAAATGTCATAATCGGATTCTAGGGACCTTAAAACGTGCTTATTCACTAAAATCTGGATATGCGATTTTTAGCATGAATACAATACCTCTCTTAGCGAGAGGTAAAAATTAGTGGAAACCCCCATTAAAGTGTTCGACGACACATAATTTATTTTCGATAAATTTTTATTTTAATTGTATATATGTTTCGTATGCATCATCGTAAAAATGTTATAATCGGATTCTAGGGACCTTAAAACGTGCTTATTCACTAAAATCTGGATATGCGATTTTTAGCATGAATACAATACCTCTCTTAGCGAGAGGTAAAAATTAGTGGAAACCCCCATTAAAGTGTTCGACAACACATAATTTATTTTCGATAAATTTTTATTTTAATTGTATGTTTTATTATGCAACATTGCAATTTAAAATACAAAAAGAGATCATTAAAAAGTTAATTAAGAAAATAAATAGGTAAATAATATTGAAAAAGTTTAATGTCATGTAAGTAATTAAATTATATTCAATACTGCATTTACTCTGCGAACTCAACAGTTGTATTAATTTTAATTGCAAGTATTATAACAAGCAAGATCTGTATATTCGTATACAATATAAATACAAATCGAAATACAAAACATTCAGCTCGTCGTTTTCTCGTTAATATAGTCCCCTTCAGGTATATTACAAACTGTTTACTACCGTCAGACCATATAAAATTCCTTTGAAGCGAATATAATGTAAAACAAATAATAAAGCTCCATTTTGTCATTTATGAAATGCCTTGGGAAGAAAGCCACGGTATAGTTGTTTAATGAAACTCCAGCAAATCATGCGCATTAAAAACTATATCTCTTGTTTTAAAACTCATTTCATATTCTTTATTATGAATATTTCCCAACCAATAACAGTACGACAGATGTATTATTTCTCAAGATAATTGAATACTCAAGATGCGAGACGGAGCACTTTATTACAAAACAGAATTTATAAGAACAAAAATACAACTAATTTAAAATGGCAGCTATTTAAATTTCCTATTAAATAAATTAAAAACACAGGCTGGTATTCTGAGCTCGCAACTACGCCATAGAATAGGGTTGCTAAATTTATAATTTAATAAAACGAGATACATACCGATGAATTTAAGATTTTTTGAAAATTTTCAAGGTCAAACGTTTTTTAATGCAAAGATAATATAGATTTCTTTACGATGAAGCAAAATTAACAAAATCTTAAAAAATTAAGATCGGATAGAAGCCAGAAACTAATAATTTATTTTAACGTAAAAAAATCTGATGTGGCCAACACATGGCCTCTCGTCAATTTCATGTTTGAAATAACAATGAGCTTTAAATAAAGTATCACTTCCAGTTGATCGTTTGTAAACAAAATCTAATTTGTTGTTCCAATAAATAGAAAAGTCTGTAATACCAATACCAAATTTTGGATTATATTTTATAATGTTTTTCCTCGAAAATCTGTTAAGAGCTACAAATTAAGTACCACTTCCGGTTTATCATATAGGTATAATCAAAATCTAATGTTTCACATTACCTATACACGTGTTTTAAATACCAAATTTGAGAAGTTTTGAATCATGTTTTAATATATTTTTTAGCTTCCTGTAAAGTGGTTTATCAATTTTAAAAAACATCTAGTATGTCGTTCTCATTAATATAAAAGTCTTAAATACCAAATTTGAAAAGTTTTGGATTGTATCAATTTATTTTTCACGAAAATCTGTTCAGAGCTTCAAATAAAGTATCACTTCCGGTTTATCAATTTTAGCCAAAATCTAATATGTTGCTTCCCTTTATATAAAAGTCTTAAATACTAAATTTGACAAGTTTTGGAATATTTCCTATTATATTTTTGACGAAAAATCTGTTCAGAGCTTCAAGTAGAATATCACTTTCGGTTTATCAATTTTAGAAAAAATCTAATATGTCGTTCTCATTAATATAAAAATCTTAAATACCAAATTTGAAAAGTTTTAGAATTTATCATATTTTTCACGAAAATCTGTTGAGAACTTCAAGTAAAGTATCATTTCCGGATTATCAATTTTAGCCAAAGTTTAATATGTTGTTCTTCTTCATATAAAAATCTTAAATACTAAATTTGACAAGTTTTGGAGTATGTCACTATATATTTTTCACGAAAATCTGTCCAGAGCTTCAAGTAAAGTGTCACTTTTGGTGTTTAAATTTTAGGCAAAATCTAATATGTTGTTCCCCTTGATATAGGAGTTTTAAATAGTAAAATTGAAAAGTTTTGGATTACATTTTAATATAGTTTTTCATTAAAAACTGTTATGGGCTTCAAGTAAACGCAGTCATAGTCAATTCCGGTTATCAAATTTTACCCAAAATCTAACCAACTCTTTATATGAATGCAGAAAGCACACACAGACATCATCGTAAAAATAGTAAAAACGTGTTGTAGGGACCCTAATTCGTGCTTATGTACTGAAAACTCACCATCGAATTTTTGGTACGATTAAATTACCTCCCTTACCTACGGTATGACGGGAGGTAAAAACAGTTACATAAATAATACATTATAAAATTATAACACAAAGATACTGTCAATCGCACTTGACATTGACACTTTTCAATCAGAATTTTCTTAATACAGCAGCTATTTCCAGAGTTATAGCATAGCTGCCTAATATAAGGTATTTAATTTCTTTAAAATGCATTCAAATCGTATAGAGAAGTAAATATTATTTAATATTAAATGTGAAAGTATGATATTTAACATCGTTTTTCAAGAAAAACTGTTAAAATCATCAAATTAGAGTACTTCCGGTTGACCAGTTATAACCAAAATCAAATCAGCTCTTCATATGGATGTAACGAAGAAGAATACGAAAAAATTACACACACACACACACACACACACACACACACACACACATACACACACACACACACCTGCATACATACAGACACCACAGTAAAAATAGTAAAATCTTATTCTAGGGACCCTAAAACGTGCTTATTCATCAAAAACTCACCACCGAATTTTTTGACTAAAGACAATACCTTCCTTACCTAAAGGTGACGGAAGGTAAAAAAGCGGGTAAATGTTGGGGGTTCATATATTCGGATAAAGGAAACATTTGTCTTGTGTGCAGAAACTGCTGTTTTGCTGTTCACTTGAATGGAAATAAATATCTCAAAAATAGGGTTTAATTTTATCTTAGCATTACTGTAAGTGAAATACAACTATGTATTATATAAAATCATGTATCGTAACCGCTTTTAATCTACTTAATATATTAACACGTTTGATGTTATTCATGTATACGTAAATCTCACTATTTTAAGGTTATTGATATTTCCTACCCCTGTATTTCGTACAGGAAGCATTCTATACATCTCCATCTAGTTACTATTTCTTCACGTCTTAACCTCACTTAACCCCACATTTCTCTCACTTTTAGTACATTCTTCTTTCGCTTGGGAGCGTTAAAGTGCAACAAGATTTCGAATTAACCCAACATGACATCACATCCTGTTTAAGTCTGCCAACCTATCTTGTCGTGGTTTCATTCATTACTCGGCACATGTTTCCATATATAAATAGAACTTAGGCGAATACGAATAGTCATTCATGAGACAAGAAGCTGCACGGCTTCCGAGATGAATGGCAGAAGAAAAATGCACTGGAAATAGAAGAGAATTAGGTCACTGAAAATATTTACCGATATAGATACCTTTTTAAATAATTTAAAATCATCGACGAATATTTAAAAAACGCAAATGGCATTGACGACATCAATAGCGAACTACAAGAAAAGCAAAGATGGGTCTCGTGGCTAGAATGTCTTGGTTGCGAATCTGGCGACCGGATTCAATCATGCCCGACGCCAAAATTATATAAAATTTTAAATAGCCGCAAATCATTGCGTAGGCTTCCACAGTCTGAGTCATGAGAAATATTCGTTTTCCGGGAATGGACTGTGTCATATTTTGAGTCAGAGCTCAACGTTTCGCCCGCAGTCATATGGGGCATCTTCAGGAGCAAGAGGGGGATAGTACTGTCTTAAACACGGTTACCCGACGTGTCAACCACGCTAGAGGCCGAGTTTAAGCAACAAGGAGGGAGACTCAGTTTACAAGGTTACCCGACGTGTAAACTACGCTAGAGGCCAAATAATCCAAGTGGCGAAAGAAGGCCGAGAAGACAGTTATATACTAATCTAAAGATACGGTAGATGAGCAGCGCTAATGAGGACCAATGGGAATCGAGTTCGTAATGGTAGATTGGGCGTGTCGTGTTCCGAGAATCACCGGTTTCCACATGTGGCTCAAGAAATAGCCATCATCCCGATTGATGTTATTCGGATGTTTCCATATTTCTAAAGTTTCCCTGTATTTACGTCTGTAAAACTCAGGGACAGGAGCTAAAATGCGGGAATTTTCAAATAAGATGCTGTCCTGTGTTGTGTTGGTGTTCTGCGACCGCAGATGTTAATACCATACCATTACGCAGACAGCGCAAATCACCCTTTTGATGCAATATCCACGTCAGCAATGAGTGCCCGTGTGATATCGCCTGGTAAATGCGCGCATAGTACGAATACGTTATTACCAATATTTCATTAATAGCAGATCAAATGTGACTAAATTAACTAATTTTACGGAACAGACAGTCAATGCATTTCGTAATAATTCGCAAGTAGACGTTGTTTACACTGATTTTGCGAAAGCATTTGACACTGTGAATAATGAAGTGTTGCTATATAAGCTTCAGCATCAGTTTGACTTTTCTCCTAATCTTCTTAATTTGTTGCTCTCATATATTACAAATCGCAAGCAGTTTGTTCGGTGTAATGGCTTTAAATCTAATCATTTTATTCCTACATCTGGTGTACCACAAGGGTCAAATTTAGGGCCACTCCTTTTTGTTTTATTCATAAATGATATTACTGAGTACTTGAAATATTCAGAATCACTGCTATGATGATTTAAAATTATTTAAAGTCATTGATTCAGTTTTTGATTTCCATCAGCTTCAGAAGGATATTGATAACCTTCTAGCTTGGTGCTCATCCACACGTCTTCTCTTTAATGTCTCAAAGTGTAAAGTTATGTCTTACTCCATGAAGCATACTACAACTATTTCGTCTTACTGGATTGGTGACCTTAGTCTTGATAGAGTTAATACTCATAAGGACTTGAGAGTTATATTTGATCCCAGATTATGTTTCGGTCCTCATTATGATTATTTAGTGAATACATCCTATAAAACATTAGGTTTCATTATTAGAAATTCACGTAACTTTACTAATATCACAACTCTCAAGTCCTTATACTTTTCTCTAGTTAGATCCACGCTTGAGAATTGCCTGATTATCTGGAATCCCATGTATCATACTCATAATATCAAAATTGAATGGTTACAAAGAAAATTTGTACGTTATTGCGCGATAAAATCTTCTTCACTTTTTAATTCATTTACTTACAGTTACTCCGTGACTTTATCAAATTTAAATATGCAAACATTGGATTAAGGTTCGTTCATGCTTATATTTACATGGGTTACTGCGAAATTTTATAGATGACGTTAATTCAATGAGCCGGGTACAAATAAATATTCCTCGGTTGGCATCTAGGTTTTATATAACGTTTTGCACTAGGCCATATAAAAAAAATTATGAAACTAGAGATCCAGTTAGACGATTATGTCTAATATATAATGAAGTCGAAGGTATTATGGATGATAAAATGGATATTTTCGGTCTTAGCTACTGTCAATTAAAAAATATTTTATGTAAAAATTTATTGTAATATTCTAAAATCAATTTCTACTTTGTCATTGTACTTGGTTGTTTTCTTATTGTATAGAACGTATATTTTTGTATAATGTGTGTCTATTCATGTTGTTATTGTGATGTATTGGTGTATCCAACCCCCCTGTTATTGGGATACTTTGTATCCTGTTGGGAGGTTGTAAATAAATAAATAAATATTTGAGCAATGGGTCATAATGCCGTGATGATATTTATTCTATTTTATTTAAGAAAAACAGGGGACCTAGGATTGATCCTTGCTGAAACCAGTGGCGTATTCAGCGGGGGGCTTAGGGGGCTTGAGCCCCCGCTTAAAGTCCTATGAATTGAACATATAATGTATTTAAATTAATCATTTTCAGTATTTTATATATTAAAATATTTGAAGAATTCTTTAAGGAGTATAATGGCGATAGATAGGCTTAATAGTTAGCTATCATGTACACGTACAATAGTATAATATAAAAATTTACCTACTGATACAGAGGAAGTAGAAAATTAAATATCATTTTACAATTATAACGAAATGTTAGAAGCGAATCATTTATTTTTCGCTTTAAAGTAGCGCGTACGTAGCGCGTACGTGGTGCGTAAATAGTTATTAACGTTATTAGGCCGATATAAAGCAAATAACGGACAGGGTTGAAGTTATCAACCAAGTCTATTATTTATATATCGGCCATGTGGTTTTCAAGATTTTTCGTAATGACAATGACATATAGGAATAACTTCTGAAAATTCTTTCTCCTATTATGTTGACAATTTTTTTTGTTGTTTATACATTTTCCGTGACAAAATCTCTCGCTATTCTATGATGCGTCCGTTATACATCTTAACGGCTGGCGGCTGTTAAGGACACCTTTTCACTTTTGTTTTTAGTTCTGTTAAATATATATTCCTATGTTCACAGTGATTTTTTTTATTAATAAAGAATGAACATACTGTCATCTTTTGTTTGGTTATATTTTGTACATTAATATTCTACAATTAATCGTCCTTATTTTCAATTCAGAATTGTTTGAAAATATAACTTAATTTGCTAACTAGACGGTAGTATAACTATGTATACAAGTAATAGGTCCATGGCAGCTCCCCCCCCCCCCCTTACCATGAGTCCTGGATACGCCGCTGGCTGAAACCCCCGAAGAAGAACAAAAATTACGGGATCTAAAACCGTTAAAGAAAACATATTGAATTCTATTTTGAAGCAGGATATGAGATTTAGTAAATTATTTCTATAACCAATCCGTTTGTAATTTGTGTAATAAAATGCGATGTGAAATTGTGTCGAATTCTTTAAAGTTGTCAATATAAATACAGTCTACCTGCATATTAGCATCCAAAGATTTTGAAACATATTGAATGAAATGAACGAGTAAATTAGTGACAGTTTATCGAGCGGGGACAAAACAATGCTGCAATCTATTTAGGGCTTGTATACAGCTGTCGCCGTTTACCCTCCAACCGGACTCACCGAGCCGCAGTGTTTTACCACTGCCGGTTGGATTTCAGCCATTGCTACATTTATTTAAGATGCATAAGTGGCCAGCTTATAGCATCCGAGTGTGATAAATACAAGTAGCTGTATTTATTTTTTACGACAAATCACACATTGTCGGTCGACGGGAATCAAACGCACGGAACATAGCTCGGAGGACGTCACTGCGAGCTACAAGATGTGCGCTAATCCGCTGTCACAAAGCCAACTAATGTTAACTTTGACTTAGTATATTTTAAATAGTGTCAATTAAAATATTTTAGTAATATACTTAAATATTGAATAGGTCTATAGTTACGTATTTGAGTTCTGTCTCCGGATTTGAAAATCGGAATTTTTTTAGCCATTTGTCAGGGTTTTGTATAATTAATAATGAATTTGCAATCAGTGGATGCGTCAGTTTTATTATTTTTTCATTCGGAAATAAATTACATATTACTGAAAGCTGTAACCGGTTTTTGTTGATTTTTGCTAAAACCAGTTTCAATATTTGTTCGATTAAAACAATAAAAAACTGACGTCAATACTAGTTTTATATTCATTTGTATTTTAGTAACATAGTTTGCATTGCCATCAAAAATATGAATAATGACTTCTACAATGTAGACACTGGTGCACATTAATTTTGTTAGACTTTTCAAGCTTTACAAAATAATTTAAAACGGTGAAGGTATCTAATAACAGTATAAAATACGTTTCTTTTAACCGATCTACTATATTTAAATATTGCTTATATTTATAGTTAACAATTATAAACGTTGAGAGGAATTACTCGAAACTGCAGTCATACACGTGTTATTGGATTAAACCGATGTTTCGGTCATACAATGACCATCTTAAGGACAATCCAATATCAGAAAGTGGTTGGTTGGTTGATATTGGATAGCCGTGAAGATGGTCTTGGTTCTTGGTATGACCAAAACATTGGTTTGATCCAATAAAACGTGTTTCACTACAGTTCCGAGTAAATTCTTCAATCTTTGTCAACTTCAAAAAAACAGTTGCTCACCGTCAGGACCGGCCCAAGCTACAAGCAAGCCAGGCGACATCCAGGGGCGAAATTGGTTTTAGGGCGACATTTTTTGAGACTATTTTGCAAAATAAATTAAAAATTAAATTATAAGTTTATTGACTCGTCCAGTGCGTAGCTTTAATCATAATGCTGACAATTCCAGTTGCAGCAAACTTATATTTTTTTCTATAGTCTATATACAAAGTAGCCATTTGCGCTCTCTTTTGTCAACGCAAAATGTCACTTTGCCGCTCTAGAGCGACAAAGTAGAAAAAACGCTCGCTCCTCAAATTTCTAACTATACAATGTTGAGAAATGTTACTTGGTTACATTCTTAATGGAAACGTTTAGTCAGGAATTAATGACACTGTAGTTACACATTACCCACTTACATAACCAAACAAAATGCCGCACTGCTGTGAAAATAAAATGGGGCATTCATTTACAAAAACGAAAGTATAAAATGCATACATTAGATTGAAGCAATAGCTCAAGAAGAATGGAATATACCGATAAGTAAAAATAAATAAAAAATAAATTTTTGTTATGGTGGAGGACCCCATTGTGGCGACTGTAGAAAAAATCTTGTGTGTGTTTCGAGCGCAAATGGACATTGTCGATTTCGAGAGAATGCCTCGCTCCTGCGTCGCGCGGCAACAACCTCTCAATCGACAATGTCCTATTTTGCGCTCTTAATACACAAATAGCTATTTTACGTTATACTAAGAAAGAAGAAAAGTTAAATTCGTTGACGATTATATCAATTAAAAACATTGTCATATCCAATACTGAAGAAGTAATTGTTGTTCAGGGAATCTACTGAATAATACCTCCAACATAAAAATTGCAACAAAAACTTTTATACGGAATCCTGTACAGAAAAATACACTGATGCAGCAGCCCCTCGCCAATTTGGAAAAAAGCGACATATTTTTGTTTTCGACTTTTTTCTTGAAAACGGTGATCCGTATCGACATTTTATACAAAAAAAGATTCTTAAATTTTTTTTAGCTAGGATGAACCGTTAAAGAGTTAAATTAGATTTCTTGAATTGCAAAATAACAAAAAGTATTTATACCGAGACTTATACCTACACTGAGAAATATTTTTTCTTTACCTATATACAGCGTTAGTCACGGAAGAGTTGTTTTGAAAGTCCGTTTGTTTGCAACCCAAAATACTAATGACAACAGACCATATTTAATTGTTTAATGTCAAAATGACAGAACCATCACTAGAGAGGCAAAGCAATCGTAATTAAACTATTATTCACGAAAGATTACTATTCAAGGTCATTTGTGAGCCGTCTGATATAATATTACTTGCAGATAACTTCATTGCATTTCGTATGCATAAGCGTGCAACATGAAATATTTATGGACAAATTTTAACTGAAAAAATAAGAGTAATTCATTTGAAAATTGTTTCTAAATAATACCTTTCTGAGAGATTTATGTTCTTTACCTATGTTTTTGCAAAATAAAAAAAAAACATAGACTTATAAACCAAGGAATAATAATTTGATTTAAATGTCAACGCCACTGGGTAAATATTAGCACAGAGGGCAGTATAGTAGATAATTAGATATCTGTAATTCTACGACATATGTCATTATTTATAGTGTGTTAGAAAGTAATGATACTATTTACGTATATTTGTCACACCACATAAATTAAATAGACGTAGGTCAAATAATCTTTTTCTTTCTAATACAAAATGTTGCTAAGCTACTGCTATAAAGTGAAGTGTATTCTTTCTTCGAACAAATGACCTTGAATAGTCATCTTTCGTGAATAAAAGTATAAATATTCAATTTTTTTAAGAGAGGAAGCTAGACGCTGTTGTAAATTGTATTTCGGGTTGCTCACAAACGGACTTTGAAAGTAACTCTCCCGTGACTAATCCTGTATATGGGATTAGACAAAAATAAAGCGACTCTGTAGCTCAAAAAAAAAATCTGTATTTTAAATATCCAAAATATTTTCAAAAAAATTCATTCAAATTAAGATTCTGTGATTGTTCGCAAGTTATGGACACAAATCGCCTCTTTTCTAATTTTTGTACCTATATAATCTAAACAAAATTGTAATAAATGAGGGGCGCAATTTATAATTTTCGTCTGCGGCGCTCAAAAGTCTCTGGCCGGCACTGATCATCGTACCCATCATAGGCGCCCACAGGGGGGGGGTCGAAAGGGTCGACTGCCCCCCTTTCATTTATGGACTGTATCCATTTTTAAAAATAAAATTATAATTTTATTTTTTCATTTCAATGTATCATTGTATTTTTTAATAATTATTGGTAATATTTTCTTATATTTTAATCAAAAATTTATTACATACTATCTATTACTAAGTACGAAATAGCTGAAGTGTCAGAATGAGTAAATTGTACTATTATATTACATTATCTTCGGTGTTGTATTTTCTTTAATATGCCGTAGTTTATTCTAATCATTTTATGATCACGTTCTTCTCAAATCTTTCACAATTATCGATTTTACTGTTACATAGAAATAAAGAAATAGAAAAGTAAATAATGAATAGACATTGCATATTTATTTATATTAAAAGTACCTACGTATGATTAGGGTTGCCGTGTTTTGTGAGGAGCGCGATTTAATTAACATTTAATTATTATACATTTTATTTTAAGCAGTTCAATAGAATAATTATATTGTAACTCAGTAATATATTTTAATTTAATGCAACATTGTATTTTCAGATTGTCTGTTTCTGTAGTTATTGCTTATGCTCGCATCTCGCATCATTAAAGCCTAGTAGAAGGGGCAATTCTACGCTTTTAGAGCGTACATACGCATTTTCGTCATAAAATATTGATTTTAATTTTTTAAGAATTTGTTAAATTTGCTTCATTGTAAAGAACTCTATATTATCTTATTTTGTATTTAAAACACGTTTGACCTTGAAAATTATTAAAAATTCGCCTGCGGCGCATTTATTTCTTACAACAAAAATTTCGACCCACTTTGTAAAAAAGTCTGCGGGCGCCCATGGTACCCATCATTAGCAATTATTATATTCAGAAATCATTATACAGTTGTTAATATAACTGTGGCAAATCTAACTCATGTGTAAATAATGAAAGTTAATTAGGTTTGATAAAATGAAGTCCAGGGAGTATGTAACATAATCTAAATAGTTAAACAGCAGGCGAGTTCATTAGTACTACAAAACCACATCAATTTGTGCGGAAAATGATGTGTAATATTTAAGGCAGAGCATAAGCTTAATGAGAGACGTATTCACTGAACATGTGTACTGAATGCGCCGGATAATTTAATGGGTAATAGTTACAAATGGCTGTTAAATGAAACAATGAAATTCAATCTTAGGGTAAAATTGATAACAGAATTTCAGCCTGTAATGGTTTATAAAGTTATAAATGGTAAGCGGGTAAGAAACTTTCCGATGTATAGGCAAATGAAATATTTCGTGTCTGGAATAATCTGGCCTTTAATTCATCACAGGTATTACTTCACAATCTACTTAGAATGTTCTTCTCAAGTTTATTCGCTATGACGTCTGCTGCAAAAATTACGTCTTTCTTCGGTGCATCTAAACGGAAAAAACAAATCTGTTTGTCTTCTATTCTTAGAAGTAAATAATGAACATTGTGCAATGGCAATAATGTCAATGATAATGTTGGAATGACTTGCAGTGACTTACATGTCAAGTAAGATTAACTACGGTTAGTATTTGAATTGGTTGTTTAGCTTTACATTATTATAGCATTTATATTGTCATAACACTTCATTTTAAGCCCCTTAAAGAAGGCGTCTGTACTGAAAAAAATAAATCATTTCAGGAATTGTGTGGCCTTTGTACGGGGCACAATATGCCTGCTCGCAAAGAGCGGCCCTGTAAATATAAACTAAAATATTGTTTAATTTAAAAGATATGCTTACCAAACAATTGTAATTCTGCATAGTGATGCACGCGAGACGAGACGAGAAATATAAAATATCGATCTCGTCTCGTTTTCGGATCTGCAATCTCGCTCTCGTTCTCGCACATTTTTTTGGGTTTCGTCTCGTTCTCGCGCGAGAATCTCGCTGTAAAAATAAGCGCTTGCGCACTACGTATTTACCTCGGTATTTACGTATCAGTTGAACTACAAAAGGCAAGTTCGCACCAAGTCGTTCCGTCTTCCGTGTATTTACAGTCGTATAACTATAATAAAGAGACGAAACACTAAATTCTAGTCACCAAATTATTTCAATACAAACTTCTGTTAATACATTTTGTCATCAGTAAAACTAATTAAACATTAATAAAAATCTTTTTTGTAACTAAAAGTTTCTACACTTTATCGTTAACTATATGCGACTATTTAGGTAAGATTTAATCATAAAAAAGCGCTACACTGGGAACCCGCTGGCAACCAATCACTCTGCTTCACTCTGTGTTGGGACGACAAGAATTTTATTAACCTTAGTTTTAACTGGGATAAATTAGGAGCGGAATGTTGGAGAAAAACTAGTCCTATATTAGAAGCAAACCCAATTAGTCTTTATTTTGCATTTCCTCGCTCTGCGACTGATATCATTCGACTAGATAGACTCAAAAAAATTTAGTCAATTCATATAATGTTCACATTCACATGTTCTATGCACGAATTACCGTTGACTCCACTCCCTGTACGGTGCATTTTTCATTGAATTTATGAATTAAAGCTATAAAGTTACAAATACTTTTTATTGCGAGACTCTCGCGAGATTTCTCGCTTCTCGCAGTTGTTATATCGATCTCGCCTCGAATTTTAAATTGCAATCTCGGTCTCGTCTCGCATAATGCAACAAGACGAGACGAGTTGCGAGAGTAAAACCAAAAAATCTATTGATTTTGCATGGGATTAGCAAAAATCAATACCATTTGAGGCATCTTTCGGCAATAACATGAACTATGATTTTATAAACAATTTAGAAATAATGATTTTTAAGTAATATTTTTTGAGTTTATTTACATTTAGCCACAAAAAATAACAAATAATTACTTGTTAATAAATATAAACAATAATTATAATATTAAATGACAGTAATGATAAACAAATATACTTACAATGGGCATTGGGGAAATATACAAACAAGACTATTTTTTCTAATTTTATTATTCGATACAGCTATATTTTAAAATAAACCATTTCGTATTAATTGTTTTAAAATATGAATATGTTGCTTTTTGTCATTAGTACTAATTGCAACCATCGTTGCACATGATCTCTCTACAAACATCTGACCTTCATCAAATCCGTTACCGTAGTTAAAAATAATTGTTTTCAGAAAACATTCAATAGCTTTTTGGGTATTGTTTATATGTAAATCAACAAATATAACACAATAGTTTATAAAAAGTACAAAATAAATTATTGAACTTTATTTTCAGAGAAGATATACTCGAGAATTGGTTAGCAAAAAAATTCCTGAATACGTTTTATGTTATATTAACAAATTATTTGTGGTATGTGAAATATGAGAAGCGCCGGCGCCTAAATACCAAAGTAAAAACATTGGAATTTCTTCAAATTTTGACAATGTTTTACGATTTTTATATTAATTATTGTTATTATATGTATTCTAGGAGGTTAATAAATAAAATATTACACATATTATCCAATTTTTATATTAATAAATACTATATTTGGTTATATCCATTACAAAAGTGTACAAAAATAAACTTTTTAATTGTTTATGAATAATATAAACATTATTGTTAACAATAGCTTATTATAACGCAGTTTGCAGAAATAAACATATAATACGAAATAAATTAAAAAAATATTATACCTATATCACAATGACATGACACCTACAGTTTTCTTCCCATTTTTTTGCAATAAATTTTCATTATAAATTATTTTATATATCAAAAGACTCAGCATGAAATTCTGAGTACAGAAGTATCAAATTTATAAACTATGGTTATAATATATCGTTAAAATCTTATACATTTCATTTGACATACTTATATATATTTTTTCTTGGTTAAAATTTTCAATACAAAATTTTCATCAAAAGTAAATCAATTATACATCAGCAGATTCAGTTTACAGTGATACTAAATTCTAGCAGAAAAATACTAAATTAACAATAACATTATTGTCTTCTAGGCTATGTTCAAGAAATTCTTCCCAATATTTTGTTCTTTCACGTCATCTCATTGCGTTTTGACTTCTGTTATGCTCAGTAGAGTCTTCGAATACAATTTGGCAATGTTTTGCAAAATTTTCTGCATTGCATAGTACTTTTGAGATACCTGCAGGTCGTTTTGTACGGTCCCCAAGTACCTATAACATGAAAAATGTCTTAATACTGCTGAATTATTTCATTTATTTGATGTCTGTACTGACCTGTATTATTATTTGGCTGTAATCTAGAACTGAATTAAGTATCCAGAACCTACAAAAAACCCCTGAAGTTTAGTCCTACGATATTTTATCCCTTAAACAACCTTATTCTTCGCAAGATAACTCCAAACATTTGTAATGTTTGCATTTAGATTAATCTTGTAATCAGCTGATTTGCAATTCTATAAACAATGCATATTTAGTAATAACAATGCCATATAGTGATTATTATTTACAAATATACATACCATATTATTATAATACATAAAATATTGTTTTTATAACGAGTTCATTTCCACAAACCGGTTTTTCAAGTTTAGTAGGTACTCCAAACACAAACTGATTTATTTTACTATCCATAACATTTTGGAAACCGGTTTGTAACACCTGAAATATAACTTATTTGCATATCTGCTGTTTAAACAAATGTTTCCTTACTAAATACCACCTTGAAGTCAAATAAAAATTGCCTAAATTTGTTTTGTTTTCTGTTCTAATCATTGTAGGTACAATTGTTAAACTATTGCCGTCAGCTGTCATTTGAGATTTGAGGTTATAAATATTGTTATTAACAATTTACAAATGATTAGTTGTTATTCATTTTTAAAGCATAAAATTGAAAAACATATTTACAAAATAATTTTATATGTTAAAATACATTTGTTTAAATAATTTATTATAAACATATTAGTTCAGGATATTCCATACAGATGCCAGAACATGTATTGATTTTTGATCATCCAATGCAAAATCTATCGATTTATTGGTTTTGCTCAATAAAAAAATTAAATATCCAAAAAATACTTTAAACTACAATATATTTAATCTATCTGAATGTGTTATGAAACATAAAGATAATTATCAATATTTTATAAAAATTTCCAGGTATATAGTATTGATTTTTGTCTGTAGATTGCAGTGAGGGTCTCATATTTTATTAAAATTTGCAAAATTTTCATTTTCCGGCTAAACTAGAGACTTTTCAAAAATATTTATTTTAAGAAAAAGGCTCAGAATTAAAAATATTGGGGTTTTATGGGAAACTTGCTTTGAAATTCTGTAATTTTTACCTCCCGCTACATTTGGTAAGGGAGGTATAGGGATCGTGCTAAAAATCGCATATCGAGATTTTGGTAAATGACCAAGTTTTAAGGTCCCTAGATTCCAATTTTAACATTTTCACGATGATGTCTGTGTGCATATGTGTATGTGTGTGTGGATCCTCCACTCTAACTCAAATACTATCATTCAGAAAATTATGAAACCTTGTATTTCGAACTTTGTCTGTAATGGAAAGAGCCCATTAGATTTTGGTGAAAATCGGATAACCGGAAATGGCACTTTACTAGAAGCTCAAAATAGTTTTTCTTCAAAAAATTCCTTTAAGTGTTATTTTTTCGAGATTAATGTTATTATAAAAATTAAAGATTATTAAGTATTCTATAGATTTGCATTAATACTTTTTCTATATATTTTATGGATAAATTTATAAAATTATCTATAATTTAAATCCCAGTGCTTACGCTTTAAACAAAATTTCTTGTTTACGCAATTATTCAAATGTATGTAACTGACAGATAAACGTCACTGTTAAAGAACTTATCATTTCAAATTAATAATAGTAACGTTTTAAAAATAAAAAAGTAAATAGAACAATAGAAGAAGAATTGAATACAGCATAAGTAAATATGTAGGTATGTATATTTAGATTAATAAAAATTAACGATTCACAAAAATGTTTCAGCTAATTCTATTCTATCTCGATATTTAAAATTTAATCTTCATTTTTATAGCTCTGGTGGCTCAATGTTTAGAGCAACGCCTCATAAGTCATGAGTGCGCCCGGAGCACTGGGTTCGAATCCCACTAAGGCATGGATGTGTGTGAATGTGACCCTATTCTGTAATTGGAATTTAATCCTGTTGAAGGGTTTAAAAAACGTAGTTACTTGGATTAGATTAGACTATATTTTAAGAAATAAACTGTCAAAATTAGAGTTAAATTCGCTAATCCAAAAATAAGGATTAACTTAATCTTTTTTGTGACTCGGGCTGTAAACGGCGGGAGGTATTGTGTTGGCCACACCAGATTTGTTGTCAAGATGAGCATGGGGGTTTCCACCATTTTTTAAATTTAATTTCATCTGAACGCATAAGTAAAACTAAGACTGTCGGTGAAAATCCGGTGAAAAAATTCCTACTAATAAGCGCGTTGTAGTCCCCCGAAATTTGAATATATAGATGTGACGTCACCAATATGAGTTTTTATATCAAACTGTTTTCTTAGTGGATCTAAATGTTCTTGAAATATATGCTACTTCTAAATTATATTTATAAAAATAAATGAATATTATTATACAAGTCTACACGATTTATAATTGGAAGTGTATTTAAATTATTAAGTTTAATGCAAAATATTTATATTCACATAAAAACTGTTTGAGAATTGCAGTACTGGACTAATAGCCACGCCTCGGCTAATTGAATTGGTAGTAGGCTCCTCCCCTTAACTAGGTATGCGTTATATATTTATAGGCCGTCTTTAAGTCGCCAATCAAAATAATATATATGGAATTCATATGAGTGACGAGCTGCTATAACAAAAACCCCCTTATTTCCGAAGTATTTCAATTATATCGTTTTATTTTGTTATTAATATTCATTATTAAGCATATACTTGTAATATTTTTTCCTAATTTTTCTTAAATCAATTGCGCTGTAGTCCCCTATTGGCACACGGGCGACAGAATGGTACGGCGCGCCCCTGATTGTACGTCCAAAAGCTGGCATCATTTAGCCATGAAGATATATTTATTTAAGCCAGAAAGAATACCACAGTACATCTGTATCCACAGATGCGCCATATAAAACGCGAGAATAAATTTAAAAAATTGCAGTTTGTTTAAAAATAAATAAACCTTGTTCTTACTCATGTAACGGAAAATACTCCGTCTTTACAAATCACCTTCCATTTTTAACTCCACGTAGCACAGATGCCTAACAAGTAAAATTTATCGCAGCTGTAGCCTACGCGTAAGCGTAAACCCGAGCCCAAGAAAACATATCCCCGACATGGCATCTCTAGGGCTGAATATAGCCGATATGCTTGTTAGAATCCCACATGGTAGAGCGAGCACGTGCGTCGTTAGCCACGCACTTGCTCGGGCCTTCACACCTTGTCGAGATGCTAGCGAGCCGCATGGATGTCACTCATCGCAGGAAGTCTGCAAGGACGGAATAAAGACCAAGTAAATCATAACTGTCACAAGAGGTTAACGTTAATGAAAGTAGCGAAATTATACAGATGTTAAAACATTTATTTGGACGGTAATTATTACCAAGAATAAATAATATTTCTATGTGGTCCAGATGCTACCATTGCGGCCTATTCTGTATCAAGGTGGTTAATTTTTAGCAACTGGTTAAAATTATTATCCATTTGATATGGATTTGACAATAACTAATTCAGTTTTTTGTGATATGGCAACACGCATACGTGATTGGTGAAAATTTTTAAAGACTTGCTAAATAATGCAGTTACAGAGAATAGTGGCAATTGACTGTACTACTACAACAGTAACCAAATAATAAAATCTGACGTGGCCAGCACATTACCTTCCGTCAGTTCTATGTATTTTGTATAAATGTCATACAGAAAGTTCCTTTCAAAAGATTCCATTTCTTGTACATTACCTTAAGGCAGTTGTATGTATTTTATACAAATTCCATCCAGAAAGTTTATAGCAAAAGATCCTCTATTTCCAGTAAAATTATAACACAAACATACTGTCAACTGCACTTGACACTAACACCTTTCAATCAGAATTTTCTTAATATAGCAGCTGTTTCCAGAGATATAGCATAGCAGGCTAATATGTGATATTTAATTTCTTTATAATTTTTTAACTCTATATCCATTTAATATGAAGTATAAAATGCATTCAAATCGCATAAAGAATAAAAGGTTCTTTAATATTATAATAACATTAAATGTGAAAAAATTATATTTAACATCGTTTTTTCAAGAATAATTGTTAAAATCTTCAAATGCAGGTCGAATTAGTGCGTGTAAATTTTTAAACATTTGTGAATTTCTAATGATAAAACCAAGACATTTAAATGCCGTGGAAACTCTAGTTTCGACATTTTTATTAAACATTAGCCTAGGCTCAAAAATGACTCCTAAATCAGATATATGATTTGACCCACAGATTGAATCACCATAACCAATTTCTAATGATATTAATATTTGTTTGGAGGTTCATAAAGTCTTCGATTTTAGATATTCTACAAAATAATTTTAAATCATCAGCGTACATTAGGTATTCCACATTAATATCAGTCGTAATGTCATTAATAAAATATTAAATAATAAAGGTCCAAGAACAGAGCCCTGTGGCACTCAGAACTTTGCACGAAATTCTCAGATTTGAAACCATATGTACTCACATATAGGTGTCTGTTCTGCAGGTAAGATGTTATTAGTTCGATTAAATTATAGGAAAAGCCCATGGATTGCAATTTCTCCAAGGCTCTAACCTTGGTCCTTTGCTTTTCCTTATTTTTATTTATGACATTACCACAGTTACCAAAAATATAAAACTCCTCTTTGCTGATGATTTGAAAATATTTAGCTCAATATTGAATCTCTCAGATTGTTTGTCGTTGCAGGATGATTTAAATAACATAAATAATTGGTGTATTTCAAATAAACTATTTCTTAATGTGTCGAAATGTAAAACAATTTCTTGCTCAAGGAAAACACCTTTTATATATTCCTATTCAATAGATAACACTATCCTAGAACGTGTTACTACTATTAAAGATTTAGGTGTAACATTTGATGTAAAATTAATATTTTCTCCACATATCACTAACGTTGTCTCTTCTTCTTTAAAAATGCTAGGTTTCATAAAAAGAAACACTAGATCCTTCTCTAACCTCGATTCAATTATTTCTCTTTATAATGCTTTTGTTAGGTCCAAAATGGAATATTGTAGTACTATTTGGAATTCGTTTTACGACAAATATGATAATATAATAGAATCAGTGTAACGTAAATTTATTCAATTTTTGTACTTCAAACAAAATCGACAATATCCTTCCATCGATTATTCCTATAATAGTTTACTTCAGTCTTTCAACTTTGTTAAGCTCTCCCTTCGACTACAATGTGCCTACTTAATTTATCTATATAAAATTGTTCATATAATGTGGTTGATGACCCTGAAACCCTTTCTCTCCTTTCCTTCCATGCTCCTTCAAACACAACTAGACAAAATAAATGCTTTTACCTACCTAGAGCTTCAACAAACATGCTTTTGAAATCTTCGCTATTTTCTATGTGCACGCTTTTTAATTCTATGTGTAATCAGGTTGATATTTTCAATATTTCAGTCTCCGCTTTTAGGAACCAATGTTCAAAAATTCTGGCTGACTCATATATGTAATTTGTAATTCTTTTCTTACTCTTATATTATATTATTATTATTGTTATTAATATTATTTAGCAGTATCTTCGTTATGTTTTTGTGTATGTTTTCTGTTGGGTCCTAGACCTTTTGATCTGTATTGAATAAATAAATAAATAAGATGAAATGATCGAGTTTGTCGAACGCTTTAGAAATATCGGTATAAATAACGTCCACCTAGCCACGTTCATCAATTGCTTCACTTATGAACTGGGTTTTAGAAGATAATGAAAACACTTATCGCGGGCGACACGGCAATACCTTCCAAAGGCCACTCCTACCACTTCTAATTAATGTGACAGTTGGTGCTAACCGTGGTACTAACCAACAGTTATGTTGTAAAATTGTTCTTACCACCTTTAGTTAGAACTAAGTGGAGGTTAAAACTGTTGTTCGCATCGCATCTAATCTTCAGTTTAAATCTTCATTAATGGTTAATAAACTGTCACTTTAACTAGAGGTGGTAGGCATGGGCGCCCATACAATGTTGTTCAGGGGGGGAGGGGCAAAGTCAAGAATACAAAAATATAATATACTAAAAATAAGTATGTTCTTAAAAATATAAAACAACATAAATATTTATGGAAAAAAATTACAATACAGTAATAGTACATTACTAACCGAGGTGGAAAGTGTTTCATTACTGTTGAGGGCGAAGATAGCTGACCAAGGCGCGAAGGTTAACAATAACTAACTTCCCAACTTTTTAAAAGTCAGAAATCGTTATATTACCAACTGATTGTGAACAAACAACATTACCTACTTATTCTTTTTCCGAAAATGCTAATTTAAAATTCCTTGCATCTTTGGAAATTCATTTAGAACTTCGTCTATATATTTATCTTCGCTAATAGTAGATCTAATCCATGTTTTCACTCTTCTTAGAGTGCTAAAAGATCTTTCCACAGTGCATGTAGTTGGAGGAAGACAAATTAAAAATTTTAAAGCTTTGGAGATTGCTGGGTAAAATATACAATGTTGTAAAAGTTACAGGAGTTTCTTTAGTAATAATCATTTCTTTATTTGAAACCAAATATTCGTGCCATGCTAAAGCTTCTTCAAAAAAATTGTTAATTTTATAATATGAATGAATCTCTTGAGCTAGTTTAGTAAAATTATTATATTTTATTTATTTTAAATTAATCGGATGCAAATTATAGAGCAAAAAGGCAACATTATCATCTTTCGAAAACCGAGAATTTAAAGAACTAATTAAAAAATCTAAGTAATTTATAAAAATTGCTTTTTTAAAATATTCTCGCACAGAATTAGCTTCATAGTTTGCACGGTGAATTTGTCTTCCACCACTAGCGACTCTCGACATTTTTAATTCAAGATCAAAATTTTGTGCAACTTCTTCAGCGCTATTAAATAGTTCAGTAAGAATTATTTCTAAATCAGAGTTCCTATGTTTATTAAATATATCCAATAAGTGATTAATATGTTTCTGTACAGCTAGAATATCAACAGAAATACCCTGCAAAATATTTGTTACGGGTTCCAGAATATTTAGAAATTATTTTAATGGAAACAATAAAATAGCTCTCAACAGTAGCACTTGATAGTTGTTGTGCTCCTAATCTGGTAGAACGATTAACTTCAGCTATAGTATTGGTAATATTTTTATTTATTATTTGTACTGCGGATGTATCTTTTAAATTATGTGCGCGCGAAGCTTACGCTAACTTCATGATGAAGATTTGAACGTTAGGAAACAGAACGAAAGAAGAAAACAACAGGGCGATGTAAGGACATTAGGATGCGACATAAGTAGCCGTGGCAAAACAATTAAAAATGGTAACTTTGCTTTTAAAATTCTTAAAATTAGAGAAAAGCCAGGGGTGGGCAAGCGCCCCCTCTCGCCCCCCCCCCTATGGGCGCCCATGGTGGTAGGATCGGGACTAGGTGACTAAAGTTTCCCGGGAGACTTTTATATTAGTATTTAATAAGTCACGCAGAATCTAAATGTACTCGTAACTCATTTTCTCAAAATATGTTAGATAGAAGGAGTAATATTGCCAGGCCATCCGAGATATGAAGAAACATCATGAATATAAGTGAATCGAAATGAAATGAAAATTTTAGTTTCTATTTATGTATGTTATACGAGTATAAAGTTATATGCGAGAACATATTAGCATTAGGAAGCATTGACACGAAGTAGCGTTCATTGCGTAGGCCGTAGACATATCGCATACATTCAAGTAGGCAATGGAGACCAGCTGGCATTTATTTCCGCATTGGGTTACGACGAAGCGTGCTCGCTGTCATTCATATTTCAAACTTATTATTAACGCTAAAAAGTTCCAGATGTAAGGGAAAAGTTTAGCGCGGCGAGTTATATTTTAAGTATGATGACGTTTGACACCTGCCATTGCTTTGGGATTTCCGTGATTATTTGCTTTTTGACTTTTTCATTTTCTTTATGTCCTTTGTGCTGCGAGATGATGAAGTTGTCGAAACTTTTCGTTTCCAATAAATCCGTCGCTGAAATAATCTGTTCGCGGAAAATATTTTTTCCACTCTGTTATTACGATCAGAAGGGCATAATATATTTGCTAAGTTTTATCGAGTCAGTGCACTCGAATATATGGCGTTTATTTTTTGTGAGATTTGTTCGTCCAAGTGGACTGAATCGCTCTTTTGAACTATGATTTATTGACTAGTCTTCCATTAATTATTTATCTCTTGATCTCATTACACTTCAATAAATGTTCCAGGAGGCATTATTTCAACTCAGCTTTCTCGGTTTCCATTCACCGCTAAGTTTTTACAGGCTCCAACGTTTATTCATGTCTACTTTTCACTCAAATGAAAATCGTTTATATAAAAAAGCCTCCTTTTATTATTTTTTTAATGAAATATATGTATTTTAAGTTCTTTTTAAGATTACTACGTTAGACATAATTTTAAGAAGAACAGTGGTTACTTAATATTTTAAACAAACAGAGTGTCCCAAATACATATATACCTCCCACTACCCTTGGTAAGGAAGGTATAGGGATCGTGTTAAAAATCGCATATTGAGATTTTGGTAAATAACCACGTTTTAATGCTCTTAGTATCAAATTTTAACATTTTCATGATGATGGCTGTATATATATATATATATATATATATATATATATATATATATATATATATATATATATATATATATATATATGTGTGTGTGTGTGTGTGTGTGTGTGTGTGTGTATGAATGTGTGGATCCTCCACTCTAACTCAAATACTATCATTCAGAAAATTTTGAAACCTTGTATTTCTATCTTATTCTAATATGGAAAGAAGCCATTAGATTTTGGTGTAAATTAGATAAAACTCAAAATAGTTTTTCTTAGTGATGCACAACGAGGCGAGAGTACTCTCGCATCTCGTCTCGTCTCGTTGCATTATGCGAGACGAGAACGAGAGCGAGATTGCAATTTAAAATTCGAGGCGAGATTGATATAACAACTGCGAGATGCGAGAAATCTCGCGAGATTCTCTCGAGAGTCTCGCAATAAAAAGTATTTGTAACTTTATAGCTTTGATTCATAAATTCAATGAAAACTGCACCTTACAAGGAGTGGGGTCAACGCTAATTCATGCATAGAACACATAAATGTGAAAATTATATGAATTCACTATATTTTTTGAGTCTATATCTAGAGTCGATTCGATTAGTATCGTTCTCAGAGCGAGGAAATGCAAAAATAAAGAAAAAATCGGTATTGCATCCAATAGAACTAGTTTTCTCCAATATTTCATCTCCTAATTCACCCCAGTTCAAACCACGGTTAATCAAACTATTGGCGCCCCTGAAAAGTAAACGATGCTAAAGCGTCGATGGGAGCCAAAAGGGGGAGAAGCTGAGTGATTGGTTGCCGGCGGGTTACCAGTGTAGCGGTTTTTATGACAATCTTATTTAAATAGTGGCATATATTTAATGAAAAAGTGTAGGTACTTTTAGTTATAAAAAATAATTTTTTCATGTTTAATTCGTTTTACTGATGACAGAATGTGTTAATAGATATTCGTATTGAAATAGTTTAAAGATCACAGTTTGCTGATAAATTGCAGATTTTGGAGGTAAATTAAATTATTTACTAACATCACATTTTCTGGTGACCGTAAATGAATAAACATTATGTTCGTATTGAAATAATTTGGTGACCAGAATTTAGTGTTTCGTCTCTTTATTATAGTTATACGATTGCAAATACATGGAAGACGGTGCTATTGGTGCAAACTTGTCTCTTGTAGTTAAACAGTTACGTAAATACGTAGTGCGCAAGCGCTTATTTTAATAGCGAGACTCTCGTGCGAGATCGAGATGAGACCCATAAAAATGTGCGAGAACCAGAGCGAGATCGAGATTACAGATCCGAAAACGAGACCAGATCGATATTTTATATTTCTCGTCTCGTCTCGCCTCGCGTGCATCACTAGTTTTTCTTTGAAAAATACCTTTAAATATTATTTTTTAAAGATTTATATTATTATAAAGATTATTAAATTTTCTACAGGTTGGCATTCTTACTTTTTCTATATATTTTATGGATAAATTTATAAAATTATCTATAATTTAATACACGGAGCCTACGCTTTAAACAAACACAACTCCTTGGTTACACAGTTCAGATTTCAAATATATGTAACTGACAGATAAATGTCACTATCAAAGAACTAATCATTTTACATTAATAATAATAACGTTCTAAAAAGAAAATAGTGAATAAAACAATAGTTATGTGGAACTGAATTTAATACAGTTTCCAACATAAATGTAAGTATATATTAAAATTAATAAAAATTAAATTGTGGGAGGTTTAGTGTTGGCCACATCAGATTTTTGCTTTTCGGGAAAAATGCATAGATCATTAGATATACTCGTAGATAAAAATATAAATTTTCCAGAATACAAAGTGTTCCCAATTAATTTTAGACAAAAATATTTCCAAATAAAAGTTGTAGATGATGAAATTCCATGTTTGGTAAAATTCTCGATATGAAATTTGAGAAAAATCAAATTTGTTTATAACAAAAGTGATGAAATGATATTAAAATTTGCTTTTAATTCTTAAAATTTTGGATTTCTGTATTGTTTTTACTCTCGGTGTTGTAAAAAATTGTATATACAACTTACAGTTAGAATGCTGTTTTTTTTCGGTACTTTGTAGCCTTTTGCTGTACTCTCATGTTTCTAATTGCACCTCCCTTAATATATAACACACTATTTTTAATTATTTTTGTAAAAGAAGGCTTAACTTAATTATAATAATAAGTATTGAACATTAAAAGTCTGGTAAATGAAATTCTGAAAATATTAAATACCGTGCCCTGTGGTAAACCAGAAAATTAAGTCGTTACATTCGTATGTTGACAAGTCTAATGTGGCTGTCTCCAAACGAATTAGAATCGCGATCCAGGTCTGTTTAATTTAATTAAAGAAACATTAAAATTTAAAGCCATACCATCAAGCTTATTTATACGAATCTCTTCTTATTGAAGCTCTTATAATAAGATTGTGGAGTGCAGGAAACATAAATTTTTTTCTTCATGTGTGCATGCAAAGATAAATGTAGCTAAGCTTGATGCGTTAAGTGAATGTAGTATCATTACGTCACTTGAAGAAATGAGCTCGTATATTAAGCTAAATGTTGTTTAGTTTTATTGATGTCAATGACACGAAACGAACACCTGTGCGAGAGACGTTTATTAATGTACTTTTTTCCGCGGCCCAGATGTTTCGCGGATGGTTGGAAATCACGAGAATATATTGAATCTGTCAAATATATTTAGTATTACATTAGTTCTACTCTATTTTTAATATTTTCTGCCTTATTTAAGCCATATTTCATACAGTGGAGTATGAAATTTATTTTTAAAACAATTGTTATCATATTGAACAGATGCGCTATTCGAGTGTTTTTAAATATCAGTGAGGTGAATATTTATGACATATTTTTACAATCGAGTAGCTTGGCTTATTTTTATCGATAATGTTTTTTATCTCCCGCAACCCTTGGTAAGGGAGGTATGGGGATCGTGCTAAAAATCGCATATCGAGATTTTGGTAAATGACTACGTTTTAAGGTCCCTAAAATCCAATTTTAACATTTTCACGATGATGTCGTGTGTGTGTGTGTGTGTGTGTGTGTGTGTGTGTGTGTGTGTGTGTGTGTGCGTGTGCGCGGGTGCGCATGTGCGCGCTTGCGCGCGTGCGCGCGTGCCTGCGTGCGGGCGTGCGTGCGTGTGTGCGTGTGTGCGTGTGTGCGTGTGTGTGCGTGTGCGTGCGTGCGTGTGTGTGTGTGTGTAACAAAATTTTCGACTACGATAACTCTAATACTACAATTCCAAAAATTATAATTCTATCGTATTCCTCTTCGTTGCGTCCTTATGAAGAGCTGATTAGATTTTGGATATAATTGGTCAACCGGAAGTACTCTCATTTGAAGATTTTAACAGTTTTTCTTGAAAAAACGATGTTAAATATCATTTTTTCCACATTTAATATTATTATAAATATTAAAGAACATTGAATTCTGTATACGATTTGACTGCATTTTATACTTCATATTAAATGGATATAGAGTTATAAAATTATAAAGAAATTAAATATCATAAATTAGCTAGCTATGCTAGAAACAGCTACTATGTTAAGAATGAAAAATATCAGTGTCAATTTACATATTCGTAGTATATTTGTGTCGAAATATAGGATATTTTTACCCGAAACTTTCTGTATGGAATTTGTATAAAATACATACAACTGTCGAAAGGTAATGTACATACAAGAAATTTAGAATCTTTTGTATGGATTGAAAATTCTACCGGTAGTTACCGCATCTACTGACTGTGTTCGAAAACACGAATGGTAAAAAGTTACCGTGTTCGAAAATTGTTCAATATCTACCAGATCCATCTATCAGATTCATGAAGATCTAATCTCAAAATAAAAGGTAGTGATGCAAAGCGAAGCGCGCGCGTTACTAGTTTTTTAACTATATCAAATTTCTAACCTGTTTCAAATTATCAATTTTTTTATAGGTTATGGATCTATCCTGTTTACCACTTGCGTTCTTAAAATATCGATTCCAATAATTATAACCTGATAAACAGCTGTTTACCGGTAACAGTTCACCGGTAGAATTTTCGTATATGCCTCATATAACTGACGGCAGGTGATGTGCTGGCCACATCAGATTTTTTTTAAATGTAACATGAGATGTATCTATATTTTAATGACATATCTAGTTGTGTATAATCCGAGTATATTCAGCGTGTTTATCACTCTCATTCTATTTTAAATATTTTCCATTCTATTTAACCCATATTTCATGCACGTTTAAAATTTATTTTTAAAACAATTATCGTCACGACAAAACACATTTGTTGGAAAATAACAATTTTATACACAAAATAAATTACAAAAACAGATAATAACTATAAAATAAATCAAACATCACAACGAAGCACGGAACCGAAATAAAAAATCCAATTTATATTCAAAATACTTTATCCCTGCAAACGGCAACAATAAAACAACTTAATTTATGCTTCCACTTCGTTACAAAAACGAACTCTTCTAAAATATACTCCTCGTTATTTGTGTAATTAATGTTTTCTTTACTACTGACTTTGTTTCATTCACTGCTTGCTCTTCACTTCTTCCCGCAGCATTAATAACCATCGTGCTCAGAATTAGATGATTGATATTCGGGTTCTGCCAACGTAAACACAAATAGCACCAAGGCACAGATAAAAATGCGCTAAATTTAAACGTCAGATAGGATCCGAGATGTCATGTTGCTGTTGCACATCTGCTCACGGACGGGCCGTAGGTGTACGAGGAAGTGAACGCAGACACTAAATTATAGAGGCAAATAAACTTGATGAATTTTTATTGTAATTGGAGGGAATTTGACTCGACGTTCTAAAATAGTTACAAAAAGTGACTAGGAATTCAGTATAATTTAAATTATATATGTTTAAAATTGGTGACTGGGTGCAATGTGTTGGTGGATGGAGTGAAGCTGGAGCAAGCGAATGAATTTGTATATTTGGGTAGCATGATTGAAATTGAAAGGAAAGTGAGTGTTGGGTGTAAGATAATTGGTGCTCTGGGTACGTTTGCTCGAAACGTAAAAGTATCTAGAGAAGCTCGGTTAAACATATATAATCTACACTGAATTTCATAAAGCTGTCGACCAAATCGATCATGGTATATTGTTGCAAAAATTACAGTCTTTTGGTCTTAACTTAAATTTAATTTATTTGCTTCAATCATATTTATTTAATAGAAAACAATTTGTTAAATTTAATGGTTTCCAATCGGAGTATTTCACCCCTACTTCTGGGATACCACAAGGCTCGGTATTAGGACCATTTTTATTTATATTATATTTCAATGACCTAAGTAATCTAATTAATATGTGTGATGATCTGTTTTACGCAGATGATTTAAAAATATATTGCTCAATCACGAATGAATTAGACTGTCATAGGCTTCAATGTCAGTTGGACCAATTGTCGAATGGTGTAACCAACACAATTTAAAACTAAACTCTGGTAAATGCAAAACTCTTTCATATTAAAAAATAAAAAATCCAATTTTGTTTAATTATCACATTGATAACATTGTTCTAGAAAGACCATCTAATTTTCAGGAGTTATTTTTGAACCAGATATGTCTTTTGTAATACATGTTACAGAATTGGTTAGTTCTGCTTTTAAAATACTTGGATTCATATTTAGGAACTCTAAACAATTTTGTAACGTGAATGCAATTATAATATTGTTCAATAGTTATGTTCGTTCCAAATTAGAATATGGAGCATTAATATGGTATCCAATTTATGACCGCTACATTATTAGAGTTGATGCTGTACAAAATGTCTCCTGAAGTATTTAGCATTTAAATGTGATCATATCTATTCTGAACGAGTTTCATATTATAACAATTTATTAGTACGTTTTAACTTTAAATCATTAGAAACACGTAGAATCTGTCAGTCAATTATATTTTTGTTAAAACTGCTGCAATACAAAATTAATTGTCCTGCCTTGTCAGAGAATATCGAAATTCATGTTGGTACCACGTCAAACATCAAGACATAAATTATATTTTCAATGACCTAGAGCGAGAACAAATACACAAACCAGATCTTTGACTTATATTATGTGCAACACCATCAATAAAATTGTTAGTGATATTGATATATTCACTATATCTCCATATTCTATTATGAATGCATTTTCGAATTTGGACACAAATTAGACATTTATTATGTATTTATAGGTTATATTTTATATATTTTTTTGTCTGTATGTATATGTATATTTCTTTCAAAATTTACTTAGATTCATGTAACTGTACTTTGTCCTTTTTATGGTGTACACTCTTGGGCAAATAAATTATTTTTATGAAGGAGTGCTAGTGCCTGCTTTGGTGTATGGAAGCGAATGTTGGGCATGGACGGGAAAGCATAAAAATAGAGTGACTGCCGTGGAAATGAGGTATTTACGTGGTATCTCTAGGCATGTAAGACGGGATCGCGGGAGGAATAATTTGGTGTATGAACAATGTACGGTTAGGAAGAATGTTGTTAAGAGAGTTGGAATGAGTCAGCTGAGCTGGTTTGGTGATGTGGAGAGAATGAGAAGTGTACGGCTTGTAAAGCGTATATATCTTGGTGAAGTTGAGGGTGTTCGATTGCGTGGCCGTCCAGTGTGTAAGTGGATGAATGTCATTCACAAGGTGCTAAAAAAAAATAAAGTTTCCGAGTGGGAAGAGAAGAAGAGCATGTATGAATGCCGTTATGAATGTGGCCGAGGCGAAAGAAGTGTGCTTAGACAGGAATGTGTGGCGATCGAAGGATGATTGTTTCCTAACTATTATTTTGGTCCGAATGTGATATTTTGCTACCGAAAATTATAATTCTTTCGTATTCTTCTTCGATACATCCATTTGAAGAGCTGATTAGATTTTGGTTACAACTGGTCAACCGGAAGAACTCTCATTTGAAGATTTTATCAGTTTTTCTTGAAAAAATTATGTTAAATATCATTTTTTCACATTTAATGTTCTTATAAATATTAAAGAATATTTTATGCTCTATACGATTCGACTGAATTTTAAACTTCATATTAAATGGATATAGAGTTTAAAAATTATTTAAAAATTACATTTCATAAAGTAGCCAGCTATGGAAACAGCTACTATATTAAGAAAATCTGTTGTGGACACAACACGACTTCCTTGTATACGCAAGACTAATATGAAGTATAGACTCAATTATAAAATTTCACGTATTTGACGTAATTTGACATTAACATCTATTTAAATTTTTTTGTTATTTTTTGTCCTAATCCATAGCAAGCTTCATTACAAAAACCAAAAAGTATATAATTTTTAAATTTACATATCTCGCTTATACAAAGGGCTAATTTAATAATACTTGATGTGCTGGACGTAGAATTTAATTCTCTAAAACTCTTATTTGAAGAATTTATTTCTAAAATCAAAATGAAACCATTTTATTCAAGAAAAACTGTTAACAATTGATATTAAAGTCGTATTACTGAATTTGAAAAGTTTTGGATTATATTTTAATATAGTTTTTCATTAAAATCTATTACAGGCTTCAAATAAAGTACCATTTTTGGAAATTATGTAATGACCAAAAAGGGAGGTGCACAAGATGTTATAGAAGTCGTAAATACAAAATTTCAACTTTCTACGGCTTACAGTTTTTGAGTTATGCGAGATACATACCTACGTACGTACAGCCATCACGACGAAATTACTCAGAATGGATTCAGGGATGGCCAAAATGGATATTTCCGTTGAAATCTGGAAATTTTTCGCGAATACAATACTTCCTTTACTTTGTACAAGGAAGTAAAAATTCTGATTAAAAGATGTCAGTGTCAAGTGCAATTGATATAGTATATTTGTGTAATAATTTTACTGGAAATATATAGGATATTTTGCTAAAAACGTTCTATATGGAATTTGTATAAAATACATACAACTGCCGGGAGGTAATGTACAAGAAATAAAATCTATTGCAAGGAATTTTGTGTATGAAATTTATATAGAATACATAGAAGTGACGGAAGGCCACATCATATTTTTTTTAGTTTAAAAAAAATCGAGTTGTTTTTACGTGTTTTTTAAATAATGTTACTGTACTCTGTAATAAAATTGTACATATATTTCTATCAATATCATTTATATATTCTCGTTCCACATATGTATCGGACAAGGCAAAATGTGCAAAAGTTGAATTAGATGCTTAGTTTAGTTGAATTTTACGTTGGTATCTATACATAGATGTTCTCCAAAATAAAAACCACTTGGATTAATTAAAAGGTAAACTACGTCGCATTTTTTAGAAATTCTTCCAGCATGACACGAAACTTCGTCGTATCCCGGTACATGCATGCTATTCCGCAAACCAAATTCCTGTCGTTGCCCTCAGCTGACGTGCGCTCATGAGTGCAATCACCTCGCCAGATGGCTCTGGCATCGGTGGCGAAATGTCTGTATGTGCAGTGTCCGGATGTTGCATGTCCGGGTATAGCACAGCGTGGTCAGCCAAATAAAAACACCACAGATTTAATGAAGACAACTCCTACGCGTGGAGTTATTTTCATCAGATGCGACAGATGTGATGCGGCACTTACTATCGCGGCTTTTGTTTTTCTTTCGCCTTCATTCATTATTTGTTGTTGTGGAATCTGCGGCTGGTGTGGTAAACATTACCAGTGGGGAACTTACAACTTTTTATTGCTGCATATTTGTCATTGTAAGGAGTTTCATATTTGATTAAAAGTAAGATTGAACCAGATTTTACTTTTACTTCTTTTAGGGCCGGTATTTTGACTTGCGAATAAAGGTTTATATAAATTTATCCTTCAGATAAATATTTTTGTTGTCTTTTCACTTGCAAATAAATTTATTCGAAAGAATAAAATCTGTTATTCGCGGAATAAATTATTCGGAACTTGGGTAGAGAATAACCGTTTATTCGTAAGTTCATTACATTTCCACATAGTGCAGATTCATTAACAAAATGGATATATTAAATATTTTTGATGATTATGAAGAAATTTTGTACTATGAATTTATAAATAACGTGAGAAATCTATGACACACCACACTGAGAAAAATGACTGGTTTTTAGCAAATAAATATTCATAATTAAGGGGTACTTCATTCATCCAATTATTGCAACCTTGCAACAAATACAATTTAATCTTTAATATGAAATGTATTTTATTCATGCAGTTATATTATTTATTTGACCGTCATTTATTTCATTTAAATTAAATTTAATTTTCTCAAATAAACTAATATATTTATGTTTAGCATTTAAAATTGATGTTTTTAATAAATAAATTTATAATTTTCTGAAATATTTATTTGTTTCTTACAAATATGTAATTGTTTAGAATTAAATTCATAATATATTTGTGTAAACTTTATTTTAATTACAATGAAAAATAGTTTTTATTGTATGAATATATTTATTTGTCACAAATAAATATTATTTGTGGAAAAATAATATTTTCATTTCGTGAAAAATGTTCTATTTGTCAAATGACGATTTTAAGTGAAGTGACTAGTATGGACTTGTACATTTGTTGTACGTTGCATCTTGTTTATGGTGGTGCTTATTTGTGACAGTGTTCATTTCTGGCGATTTGTTTTTCATACGTGTGCTAAAAAGTAGTGAATATGGGTGACGAAACAGTGAAAAATATACTACTTGAGTGGAGTTTTGGATATTTGCTTTGCATTCAGTGTATCTTTTATACCAAGGCACATGCATCGGTATCTGTACAGATTGTGTATTTATACTTTTATAATTTTTTATTATATGTACATTAATATACTTAAGGATTAAATTTGTGTGTTAATAAAAATATGGTGTACGAATAAATTAAATGTGCTAGTCTTTATTTAATTATTTTCCTTCAATTTTAATCTATTTAGAGTGCACAGGTTATGAGAGGTAGATATTTAAATTTGGTTCAAATAAATTATTATACAGGGTGGTGGCAGTTAGGGGTGAACATAGGGATTTAACATAGGATTTTAGTTTTTTGCAAATTCCTGCTCTCCTGTTCTTTTTACGGCAAAAACTGTAGAGTACAAAATTGTTCAGAATTAAAAATTGCATACAAAAATGTATTTACATTTATTATTATGTTTTTGGTATCTTCACAATTTTAAAAAGAAATTTCAAAATTTCTGTTATTTTGTAGCAATAACCACGGAATTTATTTTTTCCTGGTTGTCAAAAATTATTTATAAACGTCAACGATGCGTTAATCTAACTTAAAAATTCAATAAAAACAAACAACTTTTAATTTTAATACGCATTTTTTATTAGGTATACCATTTAATAATAAACCAATTCCAAATGTATCAACTACGTAGAATTTTGATTTATCATAGCCAATACCATTTCTTCATTCACTTCGTTATAACGTATTCTATTATTATTATTTCCTTCATTACCTTCGTTCACAGCTACAATAGCTGTGTTCTCAACGCTTTTAACAAGTTTAGAAATTGTTGCTATAATAGGAATTGTAATTTCGTACTTTATGGAATACAAATCACGTATTCTTTTAAAACTATTTCCACCATAATATTTTTTATAATGAAAACTCGTTCCTTATTCGAATAAACATTCATTATTAAATTAACTTTTTATTAGAGAAAATTTCGAAAATTTGACAGAAATTTAATGACATTATTATGTTTAAACATTTGAGTTATAAGTCATGGCTATTGCTACAAATTAACAGAAATTTTGAAATTTCTTTTTAAAATTGTGAAGAAACCAAAAACATAATAATAAATGTAAATACATTTTTGTATGCAATTTTTAATTCTGAACAATTTTGTACTCTACAGTTTTTGCCGTAAAATGAACAGGAGAGCAGGAACTTGCAAAAAACTAAAATCCCTTGTTAAATCCCTATGTTCACCCCTAACCGCCACCAACCTGTATATCCAATAATAATGAAATAAATTTAGCGCAATTAAAATAATTTTTAACGTAAATAAATGCATAAATCTCATGAAATAGAAGATATAAGTGATCTCAATATATATTTATTTGAGACAACTAAATGCTTCAAATAAATAATTACATTGCTTCAATTGTAGATATATTTGGATCTATTCAAGCTTAGGATTTATTTGTAACAAATAAATTTACAGTTCACATAACTATATCTTTTTCTCAGTGCATCAGAGAGCGACATAATCATATACATGAAGAAATTTATTGACAGATTTCGATTATGAAAAATATTATTTATCGTATTTTTTATCTGAAACAGTGAATAGGTAAATCATTATAAATATCCTGTCATTTGACGCTGGCAAAATATTTTCAAATATTGGATACTTTTGTTGAATACAACACTGAGAAAAAGATATAATTACGTGAATTGTAAATTTATTTGTTACAAATAAATCCTAAGCTTGAATACATCCAAATATATCTACAATTGAAGCAATGTAATAATTTATTTGAAGCATTTATTTGTCTCAAATAAATATATATTGAGATCAAATATATCTTCTATTTCATGAGAACTATGCATTTATTTACGTTAAAAATTATTTTAATTGCGCTAAATTTATTTCATTATTATTGGATATATAATAATTTATTTGAGCCAGATTTAAATACCCTATCTCTCATAACATGTCCACTCTAAATAGATTAAAATTGAAGGAAAATAATTAAATAAAGACTAGTACATTTAATTTATTCGTACGCCATATTTTTATTGACACACAAATTACATCCTTAAGTATATTAATGTACTTATAATAAAAAAAATATAAATATACAATCCATACAGGTACCGATGCATGTGTCTTGGAATAAAAGATACACTAAAAAATGCAAAGCAAATATCCAGAATTCCACACAAGTAGTATATTTTTCACTATTTCGTCACCCATATTCACTACTTTTTAGCACACGAATGAAAAAACAATCACCAGAAATGAACACTGTCAGAAATGAGCACCACCATAAACAAGATGCAACGTACAACAAATGAACAAGTCCATACGAGTCACTTCACTTAAAATCGTCATTTGACAAATAGAACATTGTTCACTCAATGGAAATATCATTTTGCCACAAATAATATTTATTTGTGACAAATAAATATAGATTCATACAATAAAAACTATTTTTCATTGTAGTTAATATAAAGTTTACACAAATATATTATGAAATTAATTCTAAACAATTACATATTTGTAAGGAACAAATAAATATTTCAGAAAATTATAAATTTATTTATTAAAAATCTCAATTTAAAATACTAAACATAAATATATTAGTTTATTTGAGAAAATTAAATTAAATTTAAATGAAATAAATGACGGTCAAATAAATAATATAACTGAATGAATAAAATACATTTCATATTAAAGATTAAATTGTATTTGTTGCAAGGTTGCAATAATTGAATGAATGAAGTACCCCTTAATTATGAATATTTATTTGCTATTTCATTTTTCTCAGTGAATGACAAACATTTACTTCGAACTGAAAGAAATATACAAAAAGTACAAGGCCAATTTTACAATATACATATCTCCTTTACCACATATTATTGCTGCATAAGACAGTACACTTGTTAAATTACAGTCTGCCGGGGCTAAAAATGCAGAAGAATATAGATGCATTAAAGATGTCAAACATAATTTTAACAACTACGGATTCAAAAGAAGTTGACATATTTCCTCCTTGTCTGGTTAGCGTGGCTACGCTAAACTCCATCCTTTTCTATTGACACAAATTCACTCTGCAAGGTTACGCAATGGAATTATTCGTTGGATAAATATATAGAATAAATTTATTTGACGAATACTTATACGAAACTTTATTCGGAAGTGAAAATACCGGGCCTTAGTGTAATAAATATTCCATGACGGCTTTTTACCTAGATGAACCCAATAACAATGATTGCCGAACATACAAAACTAAGAACACAATACCTCCCGCCATTTACAGCCCGAGTCACAAAACAGATTAAGTTAATCCTTATTTTTGGATTAGTGAATATTATTATAATTTAGGCAGTTTATTTTTTAAAATATACTCTAATATAATCCAAGTAACTACCTTTTTTAATAATAATAAAATGAAGATTATATTTAAATGCCGAGAGAGAATGGAATTCACTAATCCAAAAATGAGGATTATCTTAAACTTTTTTGCGAATTAATAATTTTTTAAATCTAAATACACTCGTACATATATACTTATGCTGGAAACTGTATTGATTTCCTTTCCTAGTGTTGTATTTACTTTTTTTCTTTTTAAAACGTTACTATTATTAATTTGAAATGATAAGTTCTTTAACAGTGACATTTATCTGTCAGTTACATACATTTGAATAACTGCGTAACCAAGGAGTTTTGTTTGTTTAAAGCGTAGGCTCTGGGATTTAAATTATAGATAATTTTATAAATTTATCCATAAAATATCTAGAAAAAGTGCAAATCTGTAGAAAATTTAATAATCTTTTATTTTTATAATAACATTAATCTCGAAAAAATGACATTTAAAGGTATTTTCGAAATAAAACTATTTTGAGTTTCAAGTATCCATACACACACACACCCACACACTTACACACACATACACTTATACATACACACAGACATCATCGTGAAAATGTTAAAATTGAATTCTAGGAACTTTAAAACGTGGTCATTTACCAAAATTTCGATATGCGATTTTTAGCACGATCCCTATACCTCCCTTATCAAGGGTAGCGGGAGGTAAAAATGCATGCACTTAATACATAATAGGTTTGTTCCAACAAAAGTTCAGAACCGTTCACAACTTGACAGAGTCTGCGTAAAGCCATTTTACCGTTCCAACAAGTCGAATTCAAAATTCAGAACTTATATTGCAGTGTATATGAATTGAATATTATGAATCGTTCTTAAAGTTCCAAGATTTTACAAGAATTTTTAATTGTGAATCAGCTTAACGTAATCTAATCTGACTTATTTTGTTTTTGTCATTATTAAATTAAATTAGTATTAGAAAAAGACAGCGATTTTTCTGATTTGTCGGGATTTTCAAGCGAAAGTGATGATGGAGAATTCTTGAACGATATTGTTGAAATAAGACAAAGCAATGAAAACTATCTACAGTTTAAATATGTTATAGTAAAATTGTATTCTAGGGACCCTAAAACGTGCTTATTCATCAAAAACTCACCAAAGACCAATACCTTCCTTACTTATACGCGACAGAAGCTAAAAAGAAACGATGAAGACCAAGGAAAACTTGGGAAACAATAATAAAGGAGCTGGGGATCAAGAGAGGTAGAGGCCTCGAAGAAATGAAAAATATCACAAAGGTTAGGAAAAAATTGTAGGATTTTGTAGGAACCTAAACAAATTTTGGAATTCGACACCCATCGTGGGTGTAATGAAAAGAAGAAGAAGATTAAGTAATATCCGTTGAAGTAATAAAATTCGGGTTTGGAAATTTTCAAGTGATCAAAACTATAGTTTTAAGTAAATTATAAATCTCATGAGAGAATGTTATATCTTCTTTGTGTACTTTATAGCCAGAGCATAAATGATAAAATAGTATTTTCTATTCATTATACACATTTATTTATACATTTAACATTTTTAGTTCTATTATACTTGTCGACAATTTCATATTTTTTAATCTAGAATCCTGAAATCCAGATGTCACAACGCATAGTTTATCCATGACGCGAGCTTATGCAAAGTTGGTAAAATATCGTTTCTCTTGTGCATCCTGCAATGCACATATCACATATTTTTTCCGTCAGGTTTCAGTTTTCATTTGAAAACAATATTGGACTATTCCCAGGGTAAAAACTTTGACATACATTGTCACGTATAAAATGAAAATGTTATGCTGTTATTCAAAATTCAATATCGATGTCAAGTCAATGGAAAATGAGATTTCTCACTAATACAGATGCGCGTGTAACACATACATGAAATAATATTTATTTTTTTGTTCGAGTACATTAAATTTATTCTAGCTGGTTTGTGTTTTCCATCGGTTTTTGTATATGGAGGTAATGTAATATGATCTGTCAAATATTGCATCATGAAAAATGTATATTTTTTCGAATGATCAATTATTTTTTCATAGCATCGTTTATAGCTCATTTTTTGTTTCCTGTATTTGATACATGCACACGTGTTTCACTACATAAATTTTAATGCGAAATAGATTATTTTTAACGATAATTACTGCTTTTGCTAACTTTAATTCGATAAAATTTAAAAATATGGATTTGTTAAATTCATGAAATATATTTTCAATAAAAAGGAATAATGAAATAATTTAGATTGTATGTTAAATAGTTTAATAAAAGTGCAAAATAAAGTACGAGTAATACTATCATTAATAATATTAACAGTAAATAGTTATTTGTATACCAAGGCCGCGAAATCACTTTTTAGCGTACCAAGAGAAAAATTGTCGCCGAGGCCGCTTGCGGCCGAGGCAAGACAATCTCGAGGGCTCCAAAGGACTTCGCGGACAAGGTGTACACAATATTTTTTGTGCAACCGTAAAAAATGTGTAATTACAAATTTTATTAAATTTAAACAGTTTCACTGTAAATAGAAAGTTAGCTTTCAAGGTGGCCATGGGATTAACATTTGATAAACAAAATCATGCAATTCTCAAGTGTCAAAGTGATTGTTTACCAAATTTCGCGGCCGCTAGCATGACAACGGTCGCGGAACCCAATTTTGCGGCCTGTATTGCGGCTGCGAAATACTTATTTCGCCTCCGGTTGCACAAAAAATAATTTTATCTCAAAGTAAGACCAAAATTACATTGGTATATATCAAAAATACATACATAGTCACAAATATAAAGTTTTTATGATATTTCAATAAACAAAATAACTACTTAAAGTTATCCCTAAAATATTCATTAATATTGCAGTAACATATATCATTTAATAAATATTTTAGTTTCCTTTTAAATAAATGAAACGGATCAATGTTATGTTTATGTTCTCGTAAATGGTTATATAATTTGATATCTATTACAAAAGTATCATTTAGAGTAATATTTAACTAATGTTTTGGAAGCACTAAATTCTCATTACCTCTAGTATTATAACTATGACAATTCTCATATTTTAAAATTAGATCTTTATTTTTTCTAATAAGTAAAATGACATTTAAAATATACAGAGTAAGAAACTTTTCTTTTATAAAACTATGTTTACAGGTACTTCTGTAGCAAAGGTTATAAATATTTCTAATAACTCGTTTCTGTAGTATAAAAATGCGAACGACATTGGGAGAGCAGCCCAAGAAAATTATGCTATATGCTATTAGACTATAAAATTTTGCAAAATAAAAAGTTTTTGTTATATTTACTCTAGTATTTTGTGCAAGTTTTTTCAAGAGCAAAACATAGTGGAGCAAGTTTAGTACAAATATCATTAAATTGTTCGTCCCATTTTAAATTATCTGTTAAATTAATACCCAAAACTTTCTGTTTGCTCACTTGTGGTATTATTTGATTGTTACATGTTAAAATGCTAGTGTTACACTTAGTTGTTGAGAATTTTATTATTGCAGATTTAGTTGCATTTAGAGAGAAACTGAGACTTGCAAACCAATAAGAAATATTTTTAGTTAACGTAGACAAAGTATTTTCTGTATTAATTTCATTTTCTGGAATAATTATATAAAAATCATAGGCAAAACCAACATAATGTGTATTAAGAACAACTCTTACGTCGTTAACGTTCTGAGAAAATAAAACTGGACCTAAAATTGAGCCCTGTGGTACACCATAAGAGTCTGACTTGACATTAAACTTACTATTATTGTATTGGAAGCAAATTAGTATTTAATATGTTTTAAGTGTATTTTGTGTAATAAAAACCATTTCTCCATTCACTGTAAAAGTAGCTAGTGGTACAACCACAAAACTCTAATACGCTACCAACACCAATTGTTTCTTTCAATTATTTTTGTTTGCCCTCTCCTAATTACTATATCGAAATCTTGTGAAAAGTTTAAATTGTTTCTTTTTTCTTGTCATTTCGTAGATATCTCGTAATTGATAATGTTTTTATTATTTTATAAATTTGATTGCACCAACTTTGATATTTATGTTTTGTTATTCTCTCTTCTTCTTACGGTGCACCCATTACTTTCGTAGTATTTTTATTTTAACTTTGTGTGTGTGTGTGTGTGTGTGTGTGTGTGTGTGTGTGTGCGTGCGTGCGTGCGTGCGTGCGTGCGTGCGTGCGTGTGTGCGTGCGTGCGTGCGTGCGTGCGTGTGTGTGTGTGTGTATATATGTGTGTGTATATATGTGTGTATTTGTGTGTGTATGTATGTGTGGATCCTCCACTCTAACTCAAATACTATCTTTTAGAAGATTTTAAAACCTTGTATTTAAAATTTCTGTAATGGAAAGGCCTATTAGATTGTGGTGAAAATCGGATAACCGATAATGGCACTTTACTAGAAGTTCAAAATAGTTTTTCTTCGAAAAATACCTTTAAATGTTATTTTTTCGAGATTAATGTTATTATAAAAATTAAAGATGATTAAATTTTCAATACATTTGTATTAATACTTTTTCTATATATATATATATATATATATATATATATATATATATATATATATATATATATATATATATATATATATATATATATATATATATTTTATGGATAAATTTATAAAATTATCTATAATTTAAACAAACAAAACGCAGTTATTCAAATGCATGTAACTGACAGATAAATGTCACTATCAAAGAACTAATCATTCCAAAATAATACTAGTAACGTTTTAATGAGTGCCCTCGGCATGGATGTGTATGAATGTGAACCCACTCTGTAATTGGGATTTAATCCTGTTGAGGGGTTTAAAAAAGGTAGTTACTTGGTTTAGATTAGACTATATTTTGAGAACTAAGCTGTCAAAATTAGAGTAAAATTCGCTAATCCAAAAATAAGGAGTAACTTAATCTTTTTTGTGACTCGGGCTGTAAATGGCGGGAGGTATTGTGATGGCCACACCAGATATTTTTTTAATTTTTACTTTTGAATGTTAATTCAATTGTCCAATGTTTGTGAAACAGTAAACGCAGTATCACTGATAGCGAACGAGTCTTTGTTAAATAAATTTATCTGTTTTCCAATCTTGTGTTTAAATGAAAACTAAAACATTATGAGTGAACAATTCTGTCTGTGTGCTCTCGTGAATGCAAGAGTAATATGTAAAGTGAAATAATATTTTATGTGTGCTTGTGTTGCAATGTGACATTGCCGGTGACGCATCTGTACTCGTTGCAAATGAAGCAACAGCGGTGCATATTACGCATTTCAACGCTTCAATTTACTGCTCTTATCTTATTTACAATCCAACAGCCACTTTGCAGTCAGGGAGACAAATTTTCTACTGTAAAATAGTCAGTAGTGGGCGACCGTTAGCACGTATATCCGCAGCAGAGACAGCCTAAGGCTTTTACAGTTTTTTATTTCACACGCAAGGACTTTCCTACTGAAAGGACTGTTTGGGTTATTTTTATAAAAATATGATTATTTTATTATTGTTTTTACGTTACTTGTCCATTGGTCAATTGAATTGGGTGGGTTGATTATATAATAATATAAGGTACATAAATGGGCCTATATTTTAACAAAGTTGGTTAATTTTTAAATACTGGCTCTCGTTAAAAATTTTGTTCAATAGATATTGATTTGACACCCAAAAAACAATTTTTTTGTTATATATGTCACAACTTGATTCGTTAAATTTTGATCCAACACCGACTCATAATATACTTGTTCCTATGGTTATTTGAAATAACTAATGTACAACATTAGTCACTCCGTGAGAGAATATTTTAGAAGTCACGGGGGAACTATTACGAATTTTTGTGTTTTTTGTTTAATATAAATAAAAAGCAATTCTACAAAATTATTTTATTATTGAAATAATTTAACATTATCAAACTTATTTATTTAAACTTATATTAACATTTATGCAAAAATAGGTTACTTATCTTTACACAATGACAGCTGTCATATACGGCTCATGAAACGAAAACGAAAAACAAGTTAGAGTTTATTTGCTTCGGAATTAAATTCAAATATGCTGCTTTTCATTTATTCATTTTAATGTATATTTCTTTCAAATAATTCCCAATGCCCGACAATAATTATTACAGCAATTTTTTTTCAATAACAATATAACAAAACCATTCAATGGCTAATTTGTAATTTAAAATACTACATCAATTGACTTGTCAATGTCAAACGATGAATTAAACATACAAATGATTTAAAAAGTTTTTTAAAAAGTGTTGGATAAAACGTTGTATAATACTCGTGTGGAATATATATATATATATATATATATATATATATATATATATATATATATATATATATATATATATATATATATATATATTAGTTACTAAAGAAAATTAGCCACTCGCCCTGCGGACTACGTAGCTAAACTTTTTCTTTCGTGACTAATATATGATACATTCCACACTCATATAATAAATAACTATTAACCAGTTGTTACAACCACTGAGTTACAGTATAAGCCCGATTACTTGTCAAAATTTTAGAGAACTAAATATTTTTCTAATATTGCTTGTTTTGGGTATTTATATTAAATATTCTAATATTATTTTTTCTTTGTTACAGGTGAGTACAGTCCATATTCCAATATTACTGCAAAGAAAAACATTGTTTGGTATGTACAATAAAACATATTTACAAATATTGATGTGCACAGTAATAAGTTGTCCAAATATTGTTAACACATCATAGGCATAAATACATTTTTAAATAAATAATGTTTGATAATCTATATTTTTCTTTTTTAAATTAGGTACTTCGCTCGAATACTCTAATGAATATTGGTAAAAATAAACCAAATATTAATGGACTTCCATATAAAAATATACGTGTGACAGAAGATCAAACTATTTTTGCACACGATCGTATCTCCAGAAATTTGTGGTGAAATTAGAAATCTATTAAAAATAATATATTTCACATAAAAGTAAAAAAATTGATTCTAAAGTTATAATATTGTATTTAATAATTCTCATCCTTACTTATTTGACGAGGATTAATCGGAATTTGAACAGGAGCGAAAAAAAATTACATTCGAATGTCGCTAACGTTTCGGTTTATTTAAAACCATACTCAGAGGATTCTATAAAAAAACATTGTGTTACACTATCTTTTACAAGTATCAAACAAAAACAAATAACATGTTATGATCATACAAATAATTTAAAAAGTACAAACCGTTGAGACCATCCAGTTAAAAATTTCCAGAAGAAATAAATTATAAAATGAATAACTCATTTCAATGAATTATTTAAAAATTAAAATTTATCCTAAAAACTAAAATCACAAAAAGATATAAAACATGATGTATTACATACGTAAGAAACCAATACTGAATTCAACAACACAAAAAACATACTCTTCACCAGAAATGAAGTCACCCAAGCATAACAGTTTCGTTTGACTGCTGATTATATTGGCTAGTACCACAAGCCTTTAAAATGCTGTTTTTAATTTCACCCATATCTTTAATAACGATTTTTTCAAAATATTTGCTAGAATACAAACTACCGTAGGTTCTGCTTTAAAATAATATTTTTATAAATATCTGTGATATTATTTTATCACTAAAATTTCACATTTATCAAAACAGCGTTTTAAAACAAGGCTGCAACCATGTTATCTTTTTATTTTTTATATCTTCCTATTTGTAGAGTGTACATCACACATTTCAAGCACTTTCTGGAGTGCACAGAAATAATTTTTAAAAAAGTAAAAAAAATATGGAATTTCTTAAATGAATTTTGTATATTTTCTATTATTATTTTAAATGTACAGTAATGAAATTTATTTGAAACACTAAATTCGTCTGAAATTTGATAGAATTTGGCAGGAGAATTTCTAGCGAAAATGTATCTTCTTGGGTTTTGCGAAGCCTACCCTGCATGGGCGGGCGTCACCGGGGGGTCTGAGGCGAGGACACGCGCGCCCCCCATCAATCATTCCCGCTTTCATTTGCGGCCTGGTACGCCGCTGCCATTTTTTACCCGCGTCTCGGTAAATTCTTCATTTAACCGAATTGTTACGTGGCTTGCGTATGGACGCCACCACCAAAGGATTTTTGTCACATCGCTCGACGTTTTTCATTAATTTTCTCTGGTTCCTGGACGATTGCCGTGAATACTGAAATGCTTCTTTTTATTTTCTCTGCGTTCGTATTTGGCGGGCTGTGTTCATTTTTCCTCCGCGGCTTTATATTTCCGGAAATGACTGTTTCATTTTTTAATAAGTTTTATTTGCCCTTTGTAGCTGGAAATTTACGGCACTTGCTGAAATTTCATTTATTACGCCTCTAAGACATTTTTGCTTTAATTTTACACGTCTCTTTTGTTCCGAAATACCCAAAACGTAAATCTTCTACAGTACCTCATATCTTTCTTTGTACTTTCTTTATGACAGGAAACTAGATAGAGTTAATAAATTACTTTTCATATTTAATTTCCTATGATGTATTTTTAAACTGTTTATTTTATTTTGTTCATATTTTACAAGCAAAGGTATAAATCACTTGTAAATTATAGTTTGAAAAAATTAAAAGAATTCACAAGAAAATCAAAGCAAACGGCAATTGCCAACTGAATATAAAGTGATACAAGGCAGTTTGAAAACGTTCTGCCAAACTTATAACCATCATATAATATGTACCATTTGAATTAAAGAATTTAACGTATGGTCCTAAAGTTTTGAGAAAATATTTAGATACTGATAACTTTTTTAAAACTCTTTTACTTTTTACACTATTTATTACAATTTACAGTAGGTAAGTATAAGGCTCGGGTCACACTATGCGTTTTGGTGGGACCGGTTTAACGGGACCGGTTGACCGGGAAGACAACAACTTAGGCCCGGGCCACACTATGCGTTTTCGCGGGACCGGTTGAACGGGAAGACAACAGCTTATTGTTTTAAATGAATGCGTCCACACCTATGCGGTTGCGGTCCGGTTGCCGGATACTACCGCAGCATGTTGCGGTTTGACCGGACGGTCAATTTGCCGCCAACTACAACATATTGGAAATAATGCGAGCGTGCACAAGGGTCTGGTTTTGTTTTTTAATAGACAAAGTATACTATTTGGGCTCTGCACTAATCATACATTAGTTAGACTGTGTCCGAATCGGGTTGTCAATGCTGCAGTCCTGTTTAGCGGGATATATGTGGACGCTATATGATTATCCCGTTTAACCGGATGCGGTTTTACCGGTCCCGCCAAAACGCATAGTGTGGCCCGGGCCTAACAATGGAGTCTCGTGGCCGCGTGCCTGAATGTCATCATCATTACCGATATCTGCGTACAAAGCAGATTGGCACACCCAACAATGGGTAACATGCCGTGATGATATATTTATTTATTTTATTTATTTATAACAATTAATATTTAACATTTAAATTATTGATAGTGGAACATTATCTTCAATGGCCCTTAAAGTTCTTCTGACTTGCCCCATCATCCTCTGGACAACATCTGGATCGATTTCTCGAATCTTTTGGTAAATGCGACGTCGTAATTGTTCTTCATTTCCAACTTCCTATCCCTTGTCGTACACTTTTCAATATTGAGGTACATTGGGAGGATTGTCCAATTTCGGAACAAAGTCTACGTTGTTTTCGTTATACCAGTCTCTAGCTATTCTGGCGTAATAGCATAGAGCTAGACCAGGCCAAAACATTGTATCATTATTGGCGTGATATGTATTTAAAAATTGAAGCAATTTAGAGAGGCATCTTTGAATATAAAGTTGTGCAATTAAGACTTTTCTCCTCGAATACGACCAATGTACGGCTGCGAGATATGTATGCGGCTTTAGAAATGGCACACCATATTAAAATTTTATTCTCAAATTTAGATTTACCTTTGAACTTGACATTGTTTGGTGTGTTTTTCATGTCATTAGTATAAAAACCATCGTTTCATTTCATCTCTGAATGGGACAAAGTAAAATATTTCTCGTCATCCATTACAATAAGTTTATTGAGAAAATGAATTGCGTTTTAATGAATGACAACATCTAGGGATTTTTTCTAATTGGGCCACGGTATATTTTGGTGCCTTTTTTCTTTTTCGAAACACCACGTCATTTCGAGAAAGTGTTCTAAAAACAGTGGTCTTCGAAACATCGAATCTTCTGGCTACAGTTCGTTGTGACACTACAACTTTGTCTTTTACGGCTGCAATTAATCTTTGTTCTCTCATGTGGCTCAAAATTTTTGGTCGCCACTTTTGGGTAAATTAAAAAAAAGGGGTGTATCTTCTTCACAATCTTTTATTGTCCCATAAATTGTTGCTACAGAGATATTGTGCTCGGGATAAACTGCAACAATATCACACTTAGGCATTCGCCCAACAAGAATTCCTTTACGAATATCTAGCTTATATGATATTTTGCTGCATCAAATCAAAAAAACTAAACTCTCAAAATGAAAACAAGTTAATTGTGATATATGGTTTACAGCGACAATTTGATTAAACATTATTTAGTATAAATACGTTTTTTTGGCTTAATTTACTACGTAAAATATGAATCTAAAGGAATTATTAAATATTTTAAGCGATATTGTTAATTTAATCGTTTTTTAACAAATTTGTTATACTCGTATTGCAGTAGAACAAACATCCAAGTGTTACAAATAGAATCCGAACTAGATTTTTTCAAAATATTCAAGTTAGAAATCAGTAAATTTCTGAACAAACAACAAACTGCAAATAACAATTAAGTAATAAGTAATGTCCTACGCTTTATCTCCCAAACTTTTCTCCTCATAAAATAATACACTGCTTTTTACTCGTATGTGTTAGTTTTTTTTAATGTTATTCATAAATGTAAAAAGCTTTGAAAGTAGTGAAAAAATTTGTATTCCACACGAGAATAGACATTTTTTCCTCTCGCAGAAATTGTGCGTTTAGTCTCGTGCCCTAAACTTTTCGTTTGCGAACGAAATATTTCCTCCCACATGCACTATGAATGCTGATATGTAGTATGCATTATAGTTTCTATTAAGATTTAAATTGTGCTAGACCTCAACGTCATCATTTATTGACTCTTGTTCGTTGCTTAACTTTAGCTTCTACGGTACATACTTCACGATTTACAGTACTACAATCCTACTCTGTAACAAATCGTGAAAAATATTTAAGTAATTTCATTTCATTATGGCTTTTAATGAAGAGCGTTGCAAATTTCTTTTTGGAGCATATTTTCGTTCGGATAAAAGTAAAGAAGATGGTTTTTAGAATTATTCTTATGACAGCTAGCAAAATTTGAAAGGTACGCCCAAGGAAATACTAATGTTGTCATACTAAGTAAGCGGCAAAAGTCAAAACCGTATGGAACGATTTTTGATCACTTCGTATATGTAAGTATATTTTAGGAGCTAAGTTAATTAATAAATATTGCCTCCCACCACTTTCTATCTAAAAATAATCCCGCTAATGCGCGGAGCTGCGCCACGAGATTTCGTACGCATACGATCGGAAATTTTAGAGTTCATTTCATCTTTGCTATAACTTGCGTTCGAAAATTCATGGGATTTTATTCGGAGTTTACTATTCCAACCTACCTCGAGCAAGGCGGGTACTTCTTACTCGACATGCACAGAGGCTAAATTAAGTAGAGATACTGTCATTCTCTTGTTTATTGCCAATGATATCCGTGGTGTTTTCATTATTTGATTACACAAATTACACAAAACTCAAAATCGTTCGTAAAATTAGTTTACTCGAACTTAATTCCATTGGTCACATCTTTTACCTAACTTTAACTTCAAAGTAAATTTGCATACGTTTGCGGACGTGGGATCACCACTTGCAGTGGACAAAATTTCAGTTAAGGCGATTCGGAAGTAACTATAAGCAATCGGTGTCTTGTAGGCTTCTTTGAACTACTAAATGCAAGTAAAATTCGGTTAAATGAATCGCTGGAATAGGGCTGTTGCAAGAATTTTTAAATGCCTTCTAAGTACATAATTTAAAAACATATCATTATTTAAATATCCTCAAATTTGAAAATATCAACAAATATCTAGTAGAAATTTTACAATTAATTTTTGAAATTTGGATATTTTGATAAAGTCACGTGATCTGAAACAGAATGTGGCGTCACAACACATACATCTTCATGGGTTCCAATTGGTCCCTTTAGGCTTGATTTACATTAGCGGTACAATGACGGTACGTTGACGGTGCAATAACGGGGCAATGACGGTATGTCAATTAAACGAGGAATTTACATTAGACGGTACCACGACCGTACGAACATAATAAAATACCATGACAATATAGTTTTGTCTTTTATGTATTATGACAGTTTGTGGTGCATATGTCATATCTCTATCAAAAGTAGAAAATATAGTGCAATGTTTAAAAATTTCACAAATACCGACTTGGCTATAGCTGTCCTTACTCTTGTCAAAGAAGAAGAAGAAAATGAAGAAAATCCAGAAAATTTTACAAAACGATACTATTTTTTATGTACTTTCTGGAATGTGTCAATTCTTTGTGTTTAGTTACAATGTTATGATAAGTATATTGTCAAAGTTGTCAAACAAGTGTAAATTTTTTGAATTTGGTTCGTGTTAGATAATAAAAAATCCAATATAAAATGAGTAATTTACAATATCGTATTGTGCCTTCTTGCAAAATTGCTGCTAGGAGCAAACCTATTATTCAATTTATAAATATGCCAAAATTGCCAAAAGATGTGAAGAAAAGAAAATTGTGGCTGGAAGTATTAGGTCGAAGAGCTGATAGTTGGGTTTTTACATTTAATTTTACCTTAACTCTTTAACACCCCTTATTTCGGCAGATCGTTTTCTAATATAAATTTAGCCACTATCCAGCTATCAACTTTCAGTAAACTATCCGACTTAGCTTGAGTGTAGTCTGTATTAGCCATTATTATTTTAATACTCATTTATAATAGAAAACGTCAACGTCAAATGTCAAATTAGAAGTTTGTTATTAACATGTGACAAACTAACGGCTACGTTTATTTATCTAAATAACAAAAATAAACGAAGGTGATGGAAAAACTGTTTTTCTATTGGTTGTGAATGACGCAATATATGTGCTTCTACGACACAGGAGTGGGGGGTTGTTTTTCATGACTATTTTTGGGGCCAAATTTTTATTTAATTATTTACGAAAATAACAACAAATTATTAAAAAATAATTATTAATAAGAAAAATATTGCATAAACTTTCATTTAAAACACTTTTTAAAAATTGTAAAACGAGCTCGTTTCGGCTGCAACAGCCAGGGAAATAATTACTACGTTTACATGGAGTTTTGAAAATGGTTTCAGTTTTCAGTCAAAATTATGCTAAACTACTCGCTAAACTGTTTACATGCAGTTTTCAAAACAAGTTTAAAAATTGATTTGAAACCAGTTTCGGCGCATACGCATTTAGCTGATGTAAGTGACAGATCCTCTCACTCCAAATACTTCGTTTTGCTATTATTTAAATTATTTTTTATACTTCGTACCACTACGCACTAAAATTACACAACTGTCAGTATATTTAAAGGTTGGTAACACAAAGCGACAGAAACGTTATGCTCTGTACGCATGCGCAGTATCGAAACCGAATTTTAAGTGTTTACATGAGTAGTTTTGAAACTAGTTTTCAAGTCCAACCCATGAATTTTAGTTTTGGTTTGAGATAATTCAAAACCGTTTTGACACTGTATACATGGCGTTTTCAAAACTAAAAACGTTTTAAATCGGTTTCAAAACTGCATGTAAACTCAGTAAATGATATGGTATAAATATATCTGGATCACCAGAATCTGCATATCTTGGCCATATAAAGGTATGATGATATACGTATTAATATTTAATTATCTTCTTTTTCAATGTTCCCGGAACATAATTGAACATTTCCAGTCTTACTATTTGTATCCGTTCCATTATCCACCGCTACGTAGGACATAATTTATTTAATATCACGTCAAAACTTTTCTGGAATGAATGGTGAAGGAAGACGCTCAGCGTCTCCCGTGCTTTCGTCTTCGTCTTCTATGGCGTCGGGACGGCCTTGCGCCCCGGGCGGTCTTTTAACTTTCCACTAAATTGCTTGTCAACTGCTGGCAAGCTCAATGTGAGACCAGATGCGCTGCATACACAAAAGAACGTAACAGAATTTTGTAATTTCCTGGCGTGGCTAGCGACGACGACTAGATGGCGGTTAATCGAAACATGGACTCCGTTTCCCACTTGCAAATGATGAAAAAGATTCAGGAAGAGACAAAGTTTGTAAAGGAAATGATGGAATAAACAAGGTTGTGACTTTCAATTTCAACTTCATAATGTTTTCTTTTTGTAAGGGGTAGTTTATTTTCAAATAAATTTAAATAACAAGATACATAATGATGTTCTATTTCATTAAAATTAAATATTTGATTTGTCAACCCATTAACAAAATCTCGTGGCCGAGTGCCTGAGTGTCTGGTCGCGAATCTGGGGAACCGGGTTCGATCCCGACCGACGCCAAATATTTCCAATTTTAAATGACACAAAAATGACCCCTGTGGTGCACTCTCCACGCCAGTAATGAGGGCTCGTGAGGTGACGCCTGGTAAACGCCCGCACGGTACAAATATATCATCATCATTACCGATATCTGCGTACAAAGCAGATTGGCACACCCAGCAATGGGTAATATGCCGTGATGATATATATATATATATATATATATATATATATATATATATATATATATATATATATTGTAACACGAGGGGGGTGGGGTACTGATGATGATACTACTTTGATGACTGGTGGACGCCTCGGATGGCTGGCGTCCACGACTTCGTGTGATGGAAGAACACACATACACTTCACTTTTTACACTTTACACTGATGAACACTACGGACATGAACAAATACTTGTGATTTAAAAACTAATACTTTTATTTACATGATTAAATATAACTTAATTAAACATAACTAACCAAACTGTTACATTCTGTAACACAGCGGACGAGCGTCGCCCAAACTAAAACTCTCCCATGTTTATCCCATGGCTAACTAATACCGACTGTCTTAAAACAAAAACGCTATCTCCAGGATAGGATTATCTTAGGGGTATGGGGTGCATAGGCGAGGTCATTCTAAAGTCACGCTCGTATATATAATAATTTCCAGACTTAAGATCAACAAATAAATGTCGTGACTATCATAATACGATAAGAATTTCTAAACTGAATTTTGACATTTATAACTTAAACAGATAAACAGAGTTAAAATATGAATATTGAAACTATAATTTAGAAGAGTTTGTAAAAAGTTATTTATCTGTTATTGTGCTTACCCTCGCCTTGTCACAATATATATATATATATATTTATTTATATATATATATATATATATATATATATATATATATATATATTAACAAAATCCCAGATTTAAAAATCTGATGTGGCCCGCACATTACCTTCCGTCAGTTATTTACGAAACTTCTACCGGTGAACTGTTACCGGTAAACAGCTTTTTATCAGGTTATAGCTACCAGAATCGATATTTTAAGAACGCAAGTGGTAAACAGGGTAGATCCATATCCTATGAAAAAATTTGAAACAGGTTAGAAATTTGATGTATACCTTGTTCCATTTAAGCCATTCAGTATTGCCTAGCATAGGGATTAGTTTTGACCTCTCTGATTGGCTGAAATTGGAGACAAGAGACAAGTTCGCCCAATGTAATTTCGGCTGCTTCAGATTTGCGCTGTTGCCAGTGCCATCTACTGAATGGCTTAAATGGAACAGAGCATAGTTAACAAACTGAGCAGAGTGCTACTTTGAACACATTTCCACTTTTAACGCGCGCGCTTTGCTTTGCATCACTACCTTTTTTTGAGATTAGATTCTTCATGAATCCGGTAGATGGATCTGGTAGATATTGAACAATTTTCGAACACGGTAACTTTTTACCACTCGTGTTTTCGAACACAGACGGTGGATGCAGTATCTACCTATCGAATTTTCGTAAATGCGTATGTATTTTCTATAAAATCCGTACAGAAAGTTCCTTGCAAAAGATTTTAAATTTCTTGTATGTAAATTACCTTTCGACAGTTGTATGTATTTTATACAAATTCCATACAGAAAGTTTAGAGCAAAAAAATCCTATATTTCGAGTAAAATTATACCACAAATACTAGGAACATATCAATTGCACTTGACACTGACATCTTTCAATCAGAATTTTCTTAACACAGTAGATGTTTCTACCATAGCTGGCTAGTTTATGAAATTTAATTTCTTTATAATTTTATAACTCACTATCCATTTAATATGAAGTATAAAATGCTGTCAAATCGTATAGGGAATACAATGTTCTTTAATATTTATAATAACATTAAATATGAAAAAATGATATTTAACATCGTTTATTCAAGAAAAACTGTTAAAATCTTCAAATGAGGGTACTTTCGGTTGTCCATTTATAACCAAAATATAATCAGCTCTGCTTATAGATGCAACGAAAAGGAACACGTAAGAATTATAATTTTTGGAATTGTAGTATTAGAGTTATCGTAGACGAAAATTTTGTTACACACACACACTGACACACACACACACACACACACACACACACACACACACACACACACACACACTGACACACACACATACTGACACACACACTGACACATACACACATACATACATACACACACACATACAGACATCATCGTAAAAATAGTAAAATCATATTCTAGGGACCTCAGAACGTGTTTATTCATTAAAAACTCACCACCGAAGTTTTTGACCAAAGGCAATACCTTCCTTACCTAAAGGTGACGGAAGGTAAAAAAGAAAACTGGTCCAGTAAGGTATTTTGGACTTTTTTTGATTTTGTTGGGTTAATATTGAGTTTGTCAATTTTATCGAAATTAATATTATAACAAATGAAAAGGTTTTCTTAATATATTAAGTTACAAGTCTAATTTTTATTATATTTTTTATATCTTTATTTAAATATTTTCGTAATAGTGTAACATGGCGAATTATGCTAAACTGTGATGGCATTATGCTAAACATACTTTTATTATCACCGTTTTCTACCGACTGTCAATACCCCTCGGCGGGCTACCATGCGATTATTTATATACAACTTGCGACAAAGCGCTCAATTTCTACTGACAACCGGTATTTATACAGTTTCTGCCAACTGTAATTTATGAACTTCCGAATATTACATCGATGACGATACAAATAACCCTTTGTCTATATATTAAGTGTATGTCAATCGATATCTAACCTTTAATTGAAAGTTCCAAATGATTTGAATCACTCTTCCCGGGGGTATGTTAACAAGCATATGTTTACACATCCCTAATCACGTATATGCAGAACATATGTGGCCATTATGTTGGGAACGATACATAGGAATAAAGGTACTTACTATTCGTGTCAGTTGACATCACCAACTGCTACGCTTGTTGCCTGGAACCCTCTTAGTCACTACATTGAACTCCACTAGTTTTCACTGTTATTTAGGGTTTATTTTAATGAATACCAGCACCATGTAATCTAATGATTAAATATATTAAAATAACTAAACATGTTGAAATGCAATTACAATTACAATTTTGTTAAATATTTAAATAGTTTGGCGATCATGACAACGAACAATGATGTTTAGCGGTCAATTTCGTAATATTCGTACAGCGTTAAACTTTTGCCCACTTGCTAAGTTTGTACGAATATTTGTTTACTTGTTAGCTGTACAAGCGAGTGCAACCTCTTGGAGCCGCCTATTTGTGTACTACAGCTTCAGACTTCGTCGAGAGAGTTCCTAAGCGATAATGCTGACTTTACTAAAATTCATCTCTTTACGTCTCGCCTAAGTTGAATTGCGTTCTATATTTCGCAACATTTCTCAATGTTACAAGAACATACTGTACATATGATTTAACAGAACTAAACACGTAAGTGTTAATGGGTCTATTACGGCCGCCGGCCGTTAAGAAGAAAATCACAGCATCGTGAAGAGCTTTTTGTTATTACGAAAAGTTTTGAATGCCACACGGCCGATATGCAAATAACGTACTCGGCTGATTATAAACATATAAAGTTCAGCCGTATCTGTTATTTGCTTCATATCGGCCTAATGACGTAATTAACTATTACGGACTTTAGTATTGAAAACCTTATTGTTTATATATTTACTTTAAAAAAAACTCGGCTGGCTTTTTTTGGTTGAGGTATACTTGAGCAACTTATCTCCTGCCATTTATATATATATATATATATATATATATATATATATATATATATATATATATATATATATATATATATATATATATATATAGGGTGTCCAGGATAATGTGCCTAACATGGGGATCTCGAGGTACTGAAAATACCTAAAGTAAAGTTAAAAACGTATGTAAAAATATACATTTTATTTTTAAAAAATTATTTGTTTTTTAATCAATTAAGAAAGAAGATTTTCTTTGACGTCATTATTTTGAACTGGAGAAAGGGATGCATATTTAAGAATGTAAGCTGTAGATGGCGAGCGAGTGCGAGTTTTAATTTGATTTTGACATTAGTTCATTTTTCTGTCACTGTCTTTCTTCTTTATTATTTACAATTTGCGTGGTTTCTGTTACTTTTATTACGTATTTCGATTTTCTAAGCAGGATTTTGAAGGATTTTAACTTAGCTTATACTCGTATTAAAATGACAAACGAAAATATTAACCTCCAAACTATTATTCAAACGTCAAACAGATGATCTATCATGTTTAAATTACCCGCATATGCCGTTGCTATTGGACGTACCGATGTTATTGTTTTACGGCCATTCATTGGTCCGGCGTAATTCTACGTCATATATGGCGGTAATTTAAATATTAAAATTTCATTATTTTTTTTCTGCTAATTAATGAAAATTTTGCCAAAAGAAAAAATATGGGCAACAAGTTTTTATCCTCTCTTCAAAAATATTATATAAAAGAATGGCACTCACGTAGCCCGTTGTAAGAGGTATGAAATTTATTGACGGAATGGCACAGTTGAAGAAATGTTGGGAAAGGTGTGTAAGTGTTAAAGGAAGTTATGTTGAATAATAAAGTATTATTAAAGTTCAAAGTGTCTTCTTTCATAGCTAGGTCGATTTCTTTATTACCCTCGTAGATGGGTCATGTAAATAAAATAAAAAACTTATAAAAATCGTTGATAAAAAGGAATGAGATATATTATTCGGAGCACGGTACTACCCTCTGTCCACGTTACATTAAATTATGAAACTGTAGTGAGATTAAAATGTTAATGTAATATTTCACTGGAGGTTAAATTTATAGAGCACTACTAAAAGGTTTCACATTAAAAAAAGCCGAATTCCACTATACATAATTCAATTTAGAGTTTTTGTAGGTTATTTTTCTTGTGTAAGTTTGAAGTTTTTTGGTCGGACAAGTTGAGGAGCCGGTCCCACATTTAATCAATATTCCGCAAACAAAGTTAATGTCAGTTTATTCGTTTTTTGGCCCGAGGACGAAGTAGATGTGGATGCACTTTATCTAAAATATGACAACGGGCGACTAAAAGTTAAAGTGCTTCGTGTAGTGCAATGTATAGAACACTTGCTCTGAAGCTGCGAGGGATCGATTAGTTTATTGATGGCAGTGGAATACGGCCAGTTTCAATACTTTTTTATTTTTGCTCTGCCTATTTTTCCTAGTACAGTAATCTGTGAATAGTATCGCTCGTGCGCTTTAGAGTGATATTTTAATTGGATTAACAATATATTTCAAAAGTACATCATTAAATTACATATTTCAAGCAAATGTCACATGTTCAAGTCTCGGAAATTTGTCTGGGACGTTGTATTTGTTGAAAATTTTCCCTTATTTGTTATGTATGTTTGTAAGCTAATGCATTTTTCACTTCAATACGTAATATTTATCATGTATATGATTATTAAAATATTACCATTAAAAATTCCTGGAAATAATTATGTGTCAAGTCACTGAAGTTTTATTTTTATTACAAAGACGGAAATAAACCAAACTAGTGATAAAAAAGAACTTCAGTGCCGAGAATCATATTAAATTTTATTTTACCGGTTTCTGTATATTATTCCATTGTTTACATGTACAAAAGTAGGCTGGTAACTAAGTAATAACTGTATCTGTATGATAATATTATTACCATACTGACTTGTCAACAACGGTCTACAAAATGAAAATAAAATAAAATGAAAATATAATACTCTTCATTAATACATACAGATAACGTTAGCCTATCGTTCTAAATACGGTCTACTTTATTCTAAAGTAATAAACATGTGGAACAAAGCACTTAATATGAATATTTGTCATATTGACATATGTCAAAATAATTGTTCTGTTAACCATAGCAATCTGAAAGTAGCATTAATGAGAGAATTTCAAAAAATGGTATTTATCAATAATGTCTTAATTTTCTGAAACCGATAAACTATTGAACAAATCACGGATGTTATTAATCATAACAAGCATTAGATGTCTTAAAATCCTCGCTCTACGAGCTCGGATTTCAAACCGACATCTTCGGCAGTTATGATACACATAACATTCCTAGGTTTGTTAATAGCTATAAATCGAAAAATTGTGGCAAATGAAAGGAATATTTATTTTTCTACAGTTTATATACAAATTAGCCATTTGCGCTTTCTTTTGTCAACGCAAAATGTCACTTTGCCGCTCATGCACACTAAAGTAGAAAAAACGCTCACTGTCCAAATTTCTAACTATAAAATGTTGAGAAATATTACTTGTCTACATTCTTAATGGAAACGTTTAGTCACCTTCATAAGTCAATCTGACATATAACTGCTCTGTCGGTATATTACACAACCAAACAAAATGTCGCACTGCTGTGAAAATAAAATAGGGCATTCATTTACAAAAACGAAAGTATAATATGCTTAAAATGATTGAAGCAATAGCTCAAGAAGAATGGAAAATAACCATAAATTAAAATTAAATATGAAATAAATTGTGTGAACAGTTGTGCTGCCATCTAGTTTAATGTACTTGAAACAGATAAATTATACAAAAAACTTATTCATTACAAAATTGGCATTAATTTTTTGAAAAAACGAATGTCAAAACAATATCTTGAAGTCATATTTGCATATGTTCATATATTCACTGCAAAACTATTGAGTAGTACTGTAAGTACAAAGTGTACATTTTATTATTTTTTGTTACGGTGGAGGACCCAATTGTGGTGTTTCGAGCGCAAAATGGACACTGTCCATTTCAAAAGAATGCCGCGCGACGTAGAAGCAACCTCTCAATCGATAATGTCCCATTTTGCGCTCTGAATACACAAATAGCTATTTTATATGTTGCGCTTACATATCTGTCAGTACATATTTACTATTGTACATCGTACACCTGCCCCAATTATTTTACGTGTGTAATAATAATTATCATACGTACTTTAGTGCAGATTTCTGAACTTTTAAAAACGATTTTTGTGCACTTAAGTGACGATTAAATGAGTCAGTTATAATGAAAGTGGATATCTCCATCTTTACACAAGTTACCTGTTGTCATAAAAGTGGATTTAATCTTTGTGACCTAAATTTATTTTGAACTCCTTCTCAGGTAAAAATATTTAGCGGGTGTAATAGACCTTTTCAATTTAAAGAGATAGCAGATATGCACAATGGGGATCTGCACAAAGTAAGAACAACTAAGATCTATGGCGTTTGTTTCTAAAAAAATTAGACGTAAAATGTGAGAATATCTCAGATAACTTTAAAAAACCTTATCAAAATAAGTTACAAAAGCTTTTATTGAAGTTAAAATATCTAACGATGCAAATTTTTACTGAGAATACAGGTATTTTAATGACTAATATTTTTGACGTTTCGTTTGACAGTCCAACTGGCAGTTTTTCGCGCCATTTTCTTACATTTGCAGCGATAGAAAGAGATAGCCGTTAAATAAAAAAGGTCTATTGACAAAAATAAAACTATTTCTTTAGAAACAGAGCACTTGATTTTAAAAATTTTGTAAACTAGAGTTATACCTTTTTAAAAGGAGAAATTCAAAAATGTGATAATTATCTTTGAAAATTATTAGAATTAATATTTTTGCCTCAATTATGTACAGACTGCGTTTTCACAGATATACTTTGCATTCTCAGATTTTTTTTTTAAAGTTAGTTTAATAACCCATTGGAAGGATACTTTAAAGGAAAAATTTCTACCCCCATGTGAACTCAATATTTTAATCTTGTAACGTGATAAAATTATACAGGGTGTTTCAAAAATACTGTAAAAGAAATTAAGGGCATATAGTACTGACCAAAATAGGTAAAAAAGTTTAATCAACATAAAACTGATCTGCAACTGTTTCCGAGAAAAATCGAAAAAACTGACATAGTAATGCAACATAATTTTGTCTGTCAGTAAGTGAAACGTTTTTCTCAATTTCTAATAGTTACGAAGTTATTTGAAAATTAAATATTGACCAAGGTCGCCACAACATTTAACATAGTACAATTATTTGATTTTTTCTAAAACAAAAGCACATATAAGATGACCTCTGAAAGGTAAACAAAATATCCCATTTAATCAAAGTCGCATCTCTTATAGTTTTCGAGATAGCAGACGTAAACTCTGTAAAAACTCATTTTTCACTGCCTCAAATCTCGGAAACTATGGAAGACCGGACCCATGTTGATTAAGCTTTTTTACTCATTTTGGTCAGTACTATGCGCCCTTAATTTTTTTACAGTATTTTTGAAACATTTTGTATACCTATAATCTTGTTTAGGTAATTATATTACTGTGAAACATATGGAACACGAATTTAAATATCTGTACAAACAAAAATATTTATTGAAAAAACATTTCCAAAGCAATATTAGTGAAATGAATTATCATTATTTAGTTCATGTTTATTTTTATTTATTCATAATATTGATACTGCATTCAACATATAAAAATAATGTAAATCCGCTTATAAAATTGTATAAATTTAATGAAAAGTAACAAATATAAAATTTTAGAGATACATATTTTTAAATTGTGTATTTAGGTAAAACAAATATAGGTACCTACCTATTGTTTTTATCCAAACGAATGATATGTTTTTATTTATTTTTTAATTAATACGTAGAAAAGTAAACATGTTTAATCTGTAAATGAAAATAAAAGTAATTGCTTTTTTATATTGATATACAATATAAATGCAAATTTATATTAATTTAAAATTTTAAAGTGAGGTAGCGTTTTACTCATAAAATTATTGACGAAAGACAGATATACGCCGTATAATAAAAACTATAACTACCAGCAAACAACAAATCCATAGGTAAACAACATGCAATTTGCGAAACCTATACTTAAAACGGCAATGAGCAAATTCCCTGTCTTCTAGAGTTATTATGTAAATTAGATTGCATCGGTCTGTCAGACAGTACGTTACCAATAGGGTTGCCAGATTTCTATTTCGCTTCACCCGAACATTTTATACTTACCTCACCTTATTTTTGTTCCATTTCTAATGGCAGTCTGTAAATAGCTAAAATTGCAACTTTTATCTTATCTCTCTCTCTCTCCTCTCTCGCGAACAAAACACACGTAAATAATAATTTTGGACTTATTAGATGCAGTTTTTAATTCTAAATTTAAACATTTTTGGTATTTACATTTTTGTAGTAAAATTAACATAGCAGAAATATCAGTCATGAAAATTTAGCATTGTGTTCTCTGTGACAAGGCGAGGGTAAGCACAATAACAGATAAATAACTTTTTATAAACTCTTCTAAATTATAGTTTCAATATTCATATTTTAACTCTGTTTATCTATTTAAGTCAAAATTCAGTTTAGAAATTCTTATATTATGATAGTCACGACATTTATTTGTTGATCTTAAGTCTAGAAATTATTATGTATACGTGCCCTAGCCTATGCACCCCGTTCCCCTAAGATAATCCTATCCTGGAGATAGCGTTATTGTTTAAAGATAGTCAGGATTAGTTAGCCATGGGATAAACATGGGAGAGTTGAATTTAGATACTCGAGAGAGTAACATGTAATAGTCGGTTTAGAGACTCGTGAGAGTAAACATGTAGAAGAGTTTTAGTACGTGGCGTCGGAAAGACGTGTTTTGGTTTGGACATGTAGTGTCCTTTAGTTTTGGGGCGACGCTCGCCCGCTGGGTTACGGAATGTAACACTTGTTAGTTGTGTATGTTAGGCTTAGTATTAATTAATAATAATGTAACCGTGTAAATATAAAAGTATTAGTTTTTAAATCAACAAGTTGTGTTCATGTCCGTAGTGTTCATTAGTGTAAAGTGTAAAAAGTGTTAGTGTATGTGTGTTCTTCCTTCTCACAAGCCGTGGACGCCAGCCATCAAAGCGTCCACCAGTCAGTAAGTGTATCATCGTTGGGAATCATCATCCTTAGTATCATCATTATCAGTCAGCTCAGAGACCCCCACTCGTGTTACATCTCTATGGTTCATAAAAAACTAGACAGTTTGTACATATGTATATTTTAATGAAGAGTATACTTGGTTTAAGAAATCTTTTTATTATAAAAAGGCATATATCAAAAACAAAACAAAATAAAATTTATACTAAAGAAAACAAGATATTAAACAAAGCAATTAAGCATTATTTTTTATATTTATATTATCTACGAAGACTAGTTCAGTTAAATTTGTACTTTTGATTGGACTGAGTACATTTTAACAGTGATTTTTGCTGCATTACATATTTATAAAATTTTACACGTCATATTATAATTAATTTTAATATATGTACAATTCTGCTTTTAATAGTTCCATGCAAAGTCGGTTTCTGTGCGCTTAAAACATTTTGGGTCTTTCCCCGGGCACCGAACAATGCACATCAAAACCCGAAAAGTTCGGGTCAAACCCGAACACCTGGTAACCCTATAGTTACCAATGAAGAGTTAAAATCTATATAACCATTATCGGAAACCCTATACATACTAGTGGTGGGTCGTTCGTTCAATTTTAGTGTTCATTTTGCTCCGCTCCGTAAAGTGAGTCGTTCTTTTCAACGACTCTTTCAAACGCACAAGCGCTCTTCATGTCTTGTGTGCTGTGACTGTTGTACTCACTTGCGCGAGTGTCGTAGGTTTTGAACGATTCGTAGCGTAGAGCTTAGCATTAACTTAGCTCTATTCCCTGCTCCGTGCTGTATTTCGTGTAGCTATGCAACTGTGCTATTTACAAAGCGGGAGTCATCTGTGCTAGTGTCAGTGGCGTACCTAGGGTGGGGCAAACAGGGCAGGTGCCCTGGGCGCCAGGACCAAGGGGGCGCTGCTTGGAGCCCTTGGTATCCGTATGTAACTTGGGTGCTAGAATTTGAAGTATTAAAACTCTTGATTACTGTGCGTAGTGACATTTTTCGGAACTGTTGAAGCTCTCTATCTGTTTTTTCATCGTATACTCAACGCTGAGAAATGCTCAAAAACGCTGTGCCCATAGTTATTAAATCTGAGTCTACGCAATTGTACAACCGTATGTTGACACTCGATTTTCTGACTCTACTTGGATTTTGGACGAGAGTACTCATTCCTCTTGATAGAGTTCAGAAAAACTGCAAGATATAAATAGGAACATTCATGATACCGCCTTAGATTTTAAAGGTTTAAGAGATTATTTTTGCAATGAAAGAGAACCTTTGGTGACTGAAGCTCTGGAAATTGAACTTAGTCTCTATTAATACTGGGATGTCAAAACCAAAAAACGCCAATGGCGAAAAATCTTCAAATAGCCATGCAAATAATATTGACTATTGCAGTTCCCATCGCTAGCTGTGAAAGATCTTTCAACAAACTAAAACTGATCTTAAATTATCTGAGAGTCTCCATGGATCAAGATCGATTAAGTGATCTTGCTTTGATGAGCGTTGAAAGGGAAGAAACTGAAAAGACCGATTTCGAGCACGTTATTAATACCTTTGCATCAGTGAAGGCAAGGAAGATGCAAATGTAAAAATCATGCAGATCAATTTCGTGGATATGTTTGTTAGATCTCGCTGTACCTTGTACCACTCGCCGTCGCCGAATATGCTTATGTTTCCGCACATCGACTCTCTGAACAACGAGACTAGGGGAGATCTCCAACAACTTCAATGCGCATAAGATCACCTTAGGAGAGATAATTGGACTGACTACTTATACTCGACTGACACATAATTAATGTTAATATGTTCCTAAATATTTCATAGCTAAATAAACATACACATGGTGTTCCGCGACTCGACCGACGAACATACCATATATTCCGGGGGGTCATTACGATCAAAAAATGTTATATGACCTATAGGTGAATTCCTCTGTGTTTCGGAGATATCGAATGAATTTTAAAAAAATAATAATTGATGGTTATTTTGTTACTGATTCATTCATGGTTGAAGTTACTTAAGAATATATATATATATATATATATATATATATATATATATATATATATATATATATATATATATATATGGATATTCTTAAGTAATTTCAACAACAATACAAATGCCACATACCTCGCTACACTAAAGCAAAAAAAAAGATAATCTTGATTTTACATTGTTGACAAGGGGCGCAATTACGACCTTTGCCCTGGGCACCATAACACTTAGGTACGCCACTGGCTAGTGTGCTGTTTAATGAACGCTGAGCGATATAAAGAGCATAGCACGTGAACAGAGCGAGAATGAACACAGAGATATTTTGAAGAAAAGAGCCGTTCGTTCATGGATCATTAAATTGAGTCGTTCAAAATGTACGATACATCACTAGTACCTACTTAAGATGAATAACTGGTCATCTAGTTTTGTTATTAAACTCCTAAAACTTTAATTCGTATCCATCAATGTATAACGTTAATGCTTAAATCTAAAAAGTTACATCGCAAAGAAATATTGTGGAAAATTCCCTTTTCTCCGTTTTACTCTTGTTGGAATGAAGAAAACTAATATGTCCTCTCACTATTTTTAAGTTTTCACATAAAACATCCTGGCTGTTGGGGTTTATTCGAGTGTCCCAAGCGGTTACCCTTCCAAGTTCGAGCCGGACGGTCTTAAGCGCGTTATTAAAGCAGAGAACGCAATCAAACTTTCGCTATCCGCACGCGTACGTCATCTGCTAGGATTAGGTGTAAGATGGCGCATGGGCCTCCTTCATAACTTCCACGCAACTCCAAATGAAATTAAGGATTTGCCGCCAGAGCGCAGGATTCACAGATGATGGAGGGTGGATATTGTTACTGCAAGGATTACAACTATATGGATTGCGGAAGGATAAATAATTTATTTGTAGACGCAGTTTAATTACCTAAGCTTAATTGTTATTACATTGGAGAAAAATGTCTTTAACACTTTGAGCCCCATGTGTCCACCGGTGTCCATTTTGATAAATATACGTCACTTCAAATAAAAAATCTGGTGTGGCCAACACAATACCTCCCGCCATTAGCAGCCCGAGTCACAAAAAAGATTAAGTTAATCCATACTTTTGGATTATCGAATTATAGTCTAAGTTTATTTCTCCAAATTTAAAACATAGTCTAATCTAATCCAACGAACTACCTTTTTTTAAACCCCTCAACAGGATTCAATCCCAATTACAGAGTGGGTTCACATTCACACACATCCATGCCTTAGTGGGATTCAAACCCAGAGCCCCAGGGCGTTGCTCTAACAATTGAGTCACCGGAGCTATAATAAAATGAAGATTAAATTTTAAATACCGGGATAGAATAGATTTCACCAGTGGAATTCACTAATCCAAAAATGAAGATTAGCTTAAACATTTTTGTGAATCGTTATTTTTTATTAATCTAAATACATACCTACATATTTACTTATGCGGGAAACTGTATTGAGTACCTTTTCTATTGTTCTATTTACTTTTTTGATTAGTTCTTTGATAGTGACATTTATCTGTCAGTTACATACATTTGAATAACTGCGTTTTGTTTAAAGCGTACGCTCTGGAATTTAAATTATAGATAATTTTATAAATTTATCCATAAAATATATAGAAAAAGTATTAATACAAATCTATAGAAAATTTAATAATCTTTAATTTTTATAATAACGTTAACCTCGAAAAATAAAATTTAAAGGTATTTTTCGAAGAAAAACTATTTTGAGCTTCTAGTAAAGTGCCATTTCCGGTTATACGATTTTCACCAAAATCTAATGGGCTCTTTCCATTACAGAAAAAGTTCGAAATACATTCTTTCAAAATTTTCCGAATGATAGTATTTGAGTTAGAGTGGAGGATCCACACATACACACAGGACATCATCGTGAAAATATTAAAATTAGATTCTAGGGACCTTAAAACGCGGTCATTTCCAAAATCTCGATATGCGATTTTTAGCTCGATCCCTATACATCCCTTACCAAGGGTAGCGGGAAGTAAAAAGATAAAAAAAAGTTGGTTCTATAAACCCAATCACCGATCGCAGCGCGGAGCTTAATGATAAATAATACTCGTAGAAAATTATATAGTAATAAACATGAATACCGAGATGAATACTAATATACTTTAGATAGAATACCTATCTATGCAACTTTTTCCTTATGACTTTGAAATAAGACGAAATGTTCTTAACAAAAAATAATTATATTCGGATATTTTTTTGTTATCTGCATATTGATATTTCGAAAACTATAAATGCTTCATTTAATTTAATAATTAATATCTTATATTTAATTTTTTAACTGACAATACCAAAAATAATGAATCAAATAAAAGCCTTTGCAACTTATTTCATTAAGTTTTTTTAAAGTTTACATCTATTTTTTTTAGAAACAAACGCCATGGATCTCATTTGTTCTTAGTATGCGTAGATCCCCATTGCGCATATCTTCTATCTCTTTAAATTGGAAAAGGTCTATTACAACAATAATTTTAGAGTGTTAGAGTTGTCATCTACTTTTTTGCTAATTCAGTTCTACCATTTTTAGAAAGTCCAAGAATTTGTTTTCTAGTATGCGGTTCTACTATCTTCATATTGTTTTATTATTTGGTATATTGTTGTCATTCTGAATCCCTGAATCCTAACTGTTGAAAGAGCCGAATAAATGATTAATTGTCATTGTCATATACTTAAGGTAGTAACGAAACAAATCTGTGTAGAATAATCCTTTCGGACTTTTTATTAAAATCAAGCAGAAATAGTTTAAACACTATAATATTAATGCATGTCTTCCACTAATCGTTCCAAAGTCTGGGAATTAGGCTTCATCCTTTGTATACCACTCTCGATCTGCTACTTGTTTCTCTATTCAGATCGCCTCAAACTGCAATATTCCCTTCCAGAAAAATTCTGTATCCAACAATAAAAGTTTTCACTAGATGAGACAATATCGAAAATATTTTATCTTGTATATTGTGTTATGTTATAGAATCAGTAACATTGTATTTTAAAACCATTTATTCTTGTTGACGTCGCTCTCTGTCATTTTTATTCTTTCAGTAGATGGGAATAAAGTTTGTGTGAAAAGTATGAAACGTAAATTGAAATATGGAGCAAATAATTTGTTTGTGTGTCGCAATGAGGAAGGGTCCCGAATGAAAATTGTGCAATAAATTCACGGTAGCAGGTTGCAATTTGTTCTAAACTATCAGCATAAACCAAATTGATTTCCTTTTTCGATAATAAATTATGTATTCTTTTTACATGACCTACTTTCCCGTTCAGTAGCTAATCTATAAAATAAAATGGCGGTGAGCAAATATTCTCAGGCGGAAGGATTTAATTAGAGTTTATCTTGTAAACCGAGATTGTTGGCACTATGATAATCAATTATACGAATGAACAGTACTCTATCATGCAATGTTAACTCTGCACTAATTATTAAATTGACTCAAGAAAGAAGATGATTAATTATGTAGTCTTAAGCAAGCCATTATCCGTATTAATAAACAAAATAAGAAGTTTCCTAGAAAATTAAATACTGGCGAAGGTTCTTAGTTTTTAATCTCATCAGAGACGAAGAACGGGGGCCATAAGAGCGAATTACCAGAGATAACAACGCGGCTAATGAAAATTGAGGATAATGGAAAATGAGCACGGGAATTTAATCTCATGGGAATTAGATCAGGTGTATAATGAAGCTATGGTGATTGCCTGTCGCTGTTAGTGGACATTCGAATCCTTCTGTGTGACCGTTCCACGGCACATGAATACCTATCAAAAGTTCTGCGGAAAGATAGAATCAGACAGTATAGAAGAAGAACGTCTATTTAGATGTAATCAGAAGAGACATATCTGGCAATTTGAAGTACTTCCAGTCTTTTAGTAAAATATTCCAAATTTAGTAGGTAATTAGAAAATAAACATTGTGGCAGTTGTTTTTGATTATAAATTTTAAAATATTTCTGACACAAGCTTGAGCTACTGACTCCAGACAAAATATTTAACAGAATGGTGTCAATCATTTTTTTCTGGAACATACAAAATGGGGTTTCTTTTTATCAAGATTAATTTTGAACTACTGCTTCAGCTTTTAGCTCTTTTGTTTCCAAGTTCTGTTATACTTCCTTCCCATGTTTTCATCGGTTTTCCTCTTCCCCAATTTTGATCAAACTTCCAATTTCCACTATTTTTCTTACTATAGGCTGTTTTGATTTATCTCCGTTATCTGTCCGTGCCAGCCCAGTTGCTTCTGCTTTTGGGGTCTATAGCCCCCGACGGTAGATACGTAAAGAGCGGTACACCGAGCCGAGCACGTTCTTCATTTTTTTTAAATAAAAAAATTAATTAAAGCAAATTTAAGAGCTAAGGGAAAAAGGATGAATGCCCATTTTCTAGCAAAATGGGATGATTGGTACATGTAGACTGAAGGTGGGCGCTTTTAAATAGTATGTGTAAAGGAGGCAAAACGGTAACAATCCTAAGATACAGGCCTCAGAAATTGTAAGACAAGATCTAAAAAGGATGACGGTCCAAGCGTCAGGGTATAAAAAGATAAATGTTCGACAGCGATATACGCAAATTATAACTTGGTCCGCCGATTTCTGTTCAGTACTCGTACAGAACAGAAATTTGTTAAGCTAAGAGCGGTATCAGAGATGAGATTCCGTAACTCAGTAGTTAATTTTTAGCAACTGGTTAAAAATTTAACCAATTAAGTACCTATGTTAACATAATATAACAAACAATTAGATACAATTTTTAACCAGTTGCTAAAATTTAACCACTGAATAACAAAATTAATAAAACCATTAAACGACGCAAAAAGTTTAGACGAGTATCTGATATACCGAAAAAGCTCCGATTGCAAAGTCATGAAACTGGTGACGATTTTTCCTGTGAACATTTGAAATGTTTTATTAACTAACGTTTCAGAACCAATTCGAAAATAACTTGTCATTGAATTTCAAAAATATGGGAGTTCATGGACTTTCAAAATTTCTACCTATAATCTATTCCACGAGACTTTTCATTAAACCAGGACTTCGAACCGGAGCTAAATCAAAAACCGTAAACTGCCAAAAATAACGGAGAAATTCTGTTAGGTCCCACATAAGTTAAACTCGACCCATCTGTGGGTATAATAATTTTTAGAAATGACCAATCTAAGTTTTGAAATAAGAATAGTACATTTTGTCATTCCAAAAACATTAGATGGGGTTTAAAACTTTAAAATTCGCGTAATCGTATCTGTTTCCTTTTAACCAATATCAAATAGTTTGTAGTATCTAACTATATTAAATGTTATTTGCCTTTTTTATTCTTTTCCTCATTTTTAGATCTATTTTTCTATATTGTGTTGTCGTACATCCTATATATTCGTAGGCTGCAACATTTTCTAGTTTTATTCCATTTATTTCTACTTTTTTGTCGTTATATTGTTTTGTTATTAACATGCCTTATTTTTATTTATGTTAATTTCCATTCCCATCTTTTCTATGTCTTCAGTCCAGTGTATTACTTGTTCATTGGGTTTTATATGTGAGTTGGCTATTAGTACTCATTCGCGTATAGACATCTAGCGAAATAGTAGGGAACTGCACACGTCTCTTCTAGTATTATTTTGTTGTGTTTAGGTACGTTTTAATTTCGAGGATAAGTATACGCGTTGTACAGAACAGAGTAACAAATACAAGGAAGTACATCCTCTAACAGTTCAAGTAATAATTAGATTTAATTAAAAATGAAGTCTGAGTTTTCATGACTAGACAAGTAGACTTGTCAGTTAATATTCATCTGATTAGTTTTACTTTAATTTGCGTTCGCTCGCTAGCTTCAACAAAATGAATACCTTTTAGTTTCAGTACGCATCTAGCGCTAACAACAAATAGCGCTAATTTTTGCTAGACTAGCCATAGGCGTGCGCAGAACTTTACTTTACTGGGTGCAAAAATGAATGTGTTTAATTATTATTATAAATAAAGCGTTTGTTTCTTTATTTGATTTTAAATGCGTTAACAGCTTCTTCGGCCGATGTAAAACGTCGTAACTTGTCCTTTACGCGTGAAAAAAAAAATCATTAGGTGCCAGGTCTGGATATTCCAATAATTAGTCGTTCGAGCAACAGTGTGCGGCCGAGCGTTGTCTTTGTTTAAGATAATCCTTCCCCGTTGACGTTTTTCGCGAACATTTGGAGAACTTGACGCAAAAACGGTAGTGTATCATTCAACATTACTAGTACGACGATCCTCCAATGATACAGTGCAAACATTTCCAATAATTCCATAAAATGTGGTGACCATCTTTTTGTTTCGGCTTTTGTTGCGAATAACTTTTGTTGGAGCCGACTCATTCTCAGAGACTCAAATTGCGGACTGTTGCTTTTTTTCGAGATCATTACAGTATACCTATGTTTCGTCACCTTTAATGAAGTTGTACATCAAATGAAACGATATTGTCAAAACGATCTAGTGTAGATCTGCACCATCTCAAACGGTTGCCTTTTTGACTGAAGTCAAATTGTGGGGAATCCAACGAGAATCAAATGTTGGTCTAAAATGGTTTCAATTGATTTGACATCAATCTTTAAAGTTGCTTGAATATATATAACATCACGGCTTATTACCCATTGTTGGGTGTGCCTATCTGCTGTGTACACAGATATCGGTAAAGATGATATATTTGTACCGTGCGGGCGCTTACCAGGTGTCACCTCACGGGCACTCATTGCTGGCGTGGAGAGGTGATAGTAAGACCAATATTCTTTTCGATAACTGCCGTTTAAGGAAAGTCGGCTACGCTGAAATTTATTGTACCACCGCTTTACGGTACCTAAGGAACACGTTTTTCACCAAACACTCGTTGGATTTCCTCAAAATATTTTTGATGGCTTAATCCATACTTTAAATTGTAAAAAATCACAGCTCAATAATGCTCTTTGCTCAATTCAATGATTTTTTGGAGAAAGGATTACTTAAAAATTATGTATTTAACAACCATCACTATAACTAACCTTGTATATATTCAAATGTCGAACAAAATTTGAATCAAAATATTATAGCCTGCTAGATAGGCTCAGTGGAAAGAGAACAGCCTTCGTATTAATATATTAGGGGGGCTAGTGATGCACGCGAGGCGAGACGAGACGAGAAATATAAAATATCGATCTCGTCTCGTTTTCGGATCTGTAATCTCGATCTCGCTCTCGTTCTCACACATTTTTTTGGGTCTCATCTCGATCTCGCGCGAGGGTCTCGCGAGAGTCTCGCTATAGAAATAAGCGCTTGCGCAATACGTATTTACGTAACAGTTTAAATACAAGAGAAAAGTTCGCACCATTCGCACCGTCGTCCGTGTATGTGTAGTCGTATATAATAAAGAGACGAAACACTAAATTCTGGTCTTCAAATAATTTCAATACGAACATAATGTTTATTCATTGACGGTCACTAGAAAATGTGATAAGTTGGTAAATAATTTAATTTACCTGTAAAATATCCAGTTTTTCACCAAATTGTGATCTCTAAACTATTTCAATACATTCTGTCATCGGTAAAACGAATTAAAATATTAAATAAATCTTTTTTGTAACGTTGTAAATCGCCGGCAACCAATCACTCCACTTCTCTCCGTTTTGGCTCCCCTCGACGCTTAATATAACATCCTTTACTTTTTAGGGGAGGCAAGAAAATGTTAACCGCGGTTTTAATTGGGGTGAATTAGGGACTGAAATATTGGAGAAAACTAGTTCTACTGAATGCAAAACAGATTTTGTTTTTATTTTGCATTTCCTCGCTCTGAGAATACCAATCGACTCAATAATATAGTGAATTCATATCATTTTCACAGTCTCGTCTACAATGCATGAATTAGCGTTGATTCCACTCCTTGTACGGTGCATTTTTTATTGAATTTATGAATCAAAGCTATAAATTTATAAATACTTTTTATTGCGAGACTCTCGCGAGAATCTCGCGAGATTTCTCGCTTCTCGCAGTTGTTATATCGATCTCGCCTCGAATTTTAGACTGCAATCTCGCTGTCGTTCTCGTCTCGCATAATGCAACGAGACGAGACGAGATGCGAGAGTACGCTCGCCTCGTCGTGCATCACTAAGGGGGGCCGTGGCACCCATGGCATCCACCCTGTGCACGCCTATGAGATGCGACTAGCGCTATCCCATCTGAAAGCGAGCATTATAGGTGCAAATTTTAAATCCAGTTCTAGTCTAAAGATCCAAAGAGTTCTGAAATTCTAAAAAACAAAAAGTAATTTTTTTTTCATTAATTGCGTTCGATTATTTCTAAATTATAAGCTGCAATTGACTTTTACGATGCAATTTATTTTCACTGACGAACACACGTACTGTATGATAACAACCATGAAATGACTGTGTAGCGTGTAAGAGCGGCCGTAGTATACATGTTAACATAAACAGCAGATTAGCTATGATGTAGTGTAGCCGTAGGGCGAGACGTCGGCTTCGGCTGCCGCTCCAACAGTGCAAAGAGAACAGTTCGAAATTAATACCTGTGGAAGAGGTTCCGTCAGGATATGCAGTCCCAGCCCCCCGGTCGGCAAGTGAGCTCTTCCGCTCAGGAAGGATTCCCTATATAAGACGATTTATTTGCAATCTCGACCTCAAGCATCAGAAATGCGCGTCGACCCGAATAAAATACAAAAAGACCAACCCCCTATGAATATTAATAAGGTGCCACATCACCCCACAAATACTTCGTCGTTTGTCGCAAATATTAAAATCCGCGGAGAAAAAACACGTAATAACGGACGGAGGCTGCAGTTTCAATTCTAGCCGAGTGCAGTGCAGCGCTGCTAAGCAAACAGCGCAGAAAATGAACCCCGGCCAGCATTTTCCATTAGATTTCATTCTCTTCATGTAGATCTATTTTTAATTTAGACGTGGAAGATTGCAAAAAGCTTATCTGCATCTCTTTGATGTTCAAATTTCAAAATATTAAACAATAAAAGAATATTGAAATTTCAGTTCCTGTATTCGCTACAGTTATCTCGAATTGAAAATTCCACCAGCGTCAAACGAATTTTTTGCTTGTGTTTCTCACACCTGAGAATGATCGGGTAGAGGATATTTTTATTTGCTTTTATTACAAACATGTTGTCAACATACATTACCATTTCTTTTTATTTTTCCACTCAAAGTTACTACGATATAATCTTTGTTTTCAGGTAGGTAATACATGACAAGAAATTTTTCTATATTAAAATAACAATACACACGCTTTTACAAAATTTGTTATACTATTTATACAATTATTATTTCGAATATTGCTCCAAAACATAGCACGCTTTATTTTACGCTAATTTTTATTTGGTAATTATTTTTTAAAATAAACGATCAGTAAGCTTCAAGTTTGGTAGGAATCAAACCTAGGCCGTTCGAATCACAATTGGAATAAATAGTTAGATTCGAAAAATAAGTACTATGTACTATAATTTATGATAAATCAAAACCAGATTTTAAAAAAGACAATAAGAATTTAATGAAAGATAGAGATTGCAGAAAACGTGAGACAAACAGAATAATGGATGCAGTTTAATTGCTCATATTCTCATTATAACTTTGTTTTCATGTAGTTAAAAGTTGCCAGCGTGTCTGGAAAAAATGTATATACCAGTAGACTCATTGACTTATTTTTTAAAACAATTCTTCTTCACTGCTAAGAAAAGCACCTTCTGCTATAAATTTCTTAATTTGTGTTAAAGTTTCATTATATATATATATATATATATATATATATATATATATATATATATATATATATATATATATATATCGATTGACGCTGGAAATCCGTTACATAGGCATGTTATTGGGTCATATGCGAAGTTTCATGATCTACAACTTTTATTTAAAGTTTTTTTTTTCTAAAATAATTTGGGAAGCAACACGCAAGAAAAAGCTGTTTTCCCATGTTAAATGCCCATGTAACGAATTTCGAGCGCCACCCGGTCTATACCTAACAGCTAAACGAGCTACCTCTAATAATTTTTATATTACTAAAGATACAATAAAAGACTATAAGGCAATGTTATAGAAGACCAAGGGGGGCATCCGAATGTACAAGAAAATATTTTTTTAAACCCCTGTTCAAGTTACATTACAAAGTTATATTTTTTTTAAATCGGATGATATATATTTTTAGGCCTATTTAATGGAGTATTTTTTCTGAATTCAAACATGTAATCATTTTATATTCTAACATAGCAAAAATATTGAGAAAAATTTATGAAAAACAACTGCTATTTATTAATTTGAATTATTTACGACGGAAATCAAAGAGAACATTATTTATAAATTTATTAACAAATATGGTTCATTTTAATTTAAGTTCAATTGTTCTTCATACATAGCCTATTGAAAAATATAAATATTAAAACGAAATTATTTAAATTTCAATTGAATTTTACTCAATATTTTTGTTATTTTAGGATATAAAATGATTACATGGTTGATTTCAGAAAAAAATACTCTATTAAATAGGCCTATATATATATATATATATATATATATATATATATATATATATATATATATATATATATATCATCCCTTTTACAATAATATAACTTTGTGTTGTAACTTGAGAACCACTGGTTCTACATTCGGATGTTCCCCTTGGTCTTCTATAAGATTGCCTTATAGTATTTTATTGTAACTTTAATAGTATAGAAATGATTTGAGGTAGCTCGTTTAGCTGTTACATATATATATATAACAATCGGTTTAACAAAAGTTCCGTTTTGTTAGCATTTCTAGTAATATGAAATGGAGGAGTAGTTATGTTTGATCGTTTTGCAACCCAACTTTTATACGTTTAATGACAAATAATATTTAAAGTGAGTTATTGCCAAACAGGAGGTACAATTTAGTATAGACCAGCAGTATTTTACATTACAAGTGAGGTAAAACGGTTTTTACTGCTAAAAGGAGGATATGATTGGCGAACCGTTGCAGTGTTGTTCGTTTCTCCAAGAAGGTAAAAGATTTGGATATACGTAAAATATTGGAATATGTAAATGATTAAAACGTCTGCACCGACGTCCAGAGCAATTGTCTGTCTACCCATTGTATATTCAGTCTTTCATATTACTGTAATCTAAGTCGAAAATATTGAATATTGTAGTACCTAAATAATAATACGAAAATATTATGATCTAAATTGTGTGGTGACCTTGGTTTTTAATATGAAATTGCTGAATTACACTTTGGAGTACCAATGTGATCATTTGCGCATCTTTCCCTTGTTTAAGGATAGGCAATAATAGTTTCTAAGATAAAGAAAAGTAATCGCACAAGATATAAAATTAGTGTAATGACAAAAATAATAGAAGTAATTTTTGCTGAAGTACATTAAAAAGAGAATCCAGCAATTCCATTAATATAATCCCCTATAGAAAGAAGCGTTCAGAGCGAGTAGAGAGCACCGATAAACCTAGATTAATAACTTAGTGAAGCAGAATGAGAATCGCGTAGGACTCCCAAGTCCTCTAACATCTACCGCCAACGTAGTTGGTCCGTCTGAGTGGCTGGGCCTGCTTAATGTTTACTCAAATAACCGAAGGACTGCAGTACGCGAACTTTCCTAATCGGAGGTCGGACTCCTCTACCTCTTACGCTATCCATTTAACTGGCTATTAGCTGTGGGAATGAACAGCCGGGAAGATACATGGCTCTCCCTACGACAGACCATCAGTCCAATCACAATTTTCCTCCAACACGTTTGTTTAGGATGAAGTTAATTAGTTCATTTGCTAATCTTGGGAGTATTATTAAGTTTGCACGGGAGTTAAGATGATGCTAGTGGACGGTTGCGGTTGCTTTACGGTTTTTCTCCAACTCAAACTAGTTAAGATTACGGCTGGGTTAACAAGCACTCTTTCTCAAACAATTGAAATTAAAGTTCCTGCGACTATTATCCTTTACTACACACTTGAATGCATTGAGACTCCTCTTAATGTTACCTCCACCAGGTTATGGTTACTTCTTAGGATTTATTTCAGGAATTGTCTGGTTTAACACCTGTTTTACTAACAAAATTTTCTCACGGTCTTAAGTAGTTTCTGCTAAGTACTTACAAGGTCCATAGTTTTGATGGTGAATTAAAAAATAAGTACTGTAGATAAAAAATCTGATGTTGCCAACACAATACCTCCCGCAATTTACAACCCGAGTCACAAATAATCCTTATTTTTAGATTAGCGAATTTTACACTAATTTTAACGGTTTATTTCTTAAAATTTAAAATATAGTCTAATCTAATCCAAGTAACTACCTTTTTTTAAACCCGTCAACAGGATTAAATCCCAATTACAGAGTGAGTTCACGTTCACACACATCCATGCCTTAGTGGGATTTGAACCCAGAGCCACGAGGGCACTAATGACATGAGGCGTTGATCTAACCATTATGCCACCAGAGTTATAATAAAATGAAGATTAAATTTTAAATACCGGGATAGAATAGAATTCACTAATCCAAAAATGAGGATTAGCTTAAACATTTTTATGAATCGTTAATTTTTACGCCTACATATTATGCTGGAAACTATATTGAATTTATTTTCTATTGTTCTATTTACTTTTTTCTTTTCAAAACGTTACTAATATTATTTTCAAATGATTAGGGGCCAGTTGCATAAAACGTTGTTATCTGATCATGTGTTTAACTACACATTGAATCCATGGATACGTATCAAAAATACATTGGAAAAGAACCCTTGTTAAAGTTAAAAACGTGATTAAAGATAACAATGCTTTATTCAACTGGGACTAGTCCTTTGATAGTGACATTTATCTGTCAGTTACATACATTTGAATAACTGCGTTTTGTTTCTTTAAAGCGTAGGCTCTGGGACTTAAATTATAGATAATTTTATAAATTTATCCATAAATTTAAAAATCTTTTTGTACAGTAACATTAATCTCGACAAAATATCATTTAAAGGTATTTTTCGAAGAAAAATATTTTGAGCTAGTAAAGTGTCATTTCCGGTTATCCGATTTTCACAAAAATCTAATGGGCTCTTTTCATTACAGAAAAAGTTGGAAATACAAGGTTTCAAAATTTTCTGAATGATAGTATTTAAGTTAGAGTGGAGGATCCACACATACAACCATACACACAGACATCATCGTGAAAATGTAAAAAATTGGATTCTAGGGACCTTAAAATGTGGTCATTTACCAAAATCACGATATACGATTTTTAGCATGATCCCTATACCTCCCTTACCAAGGTTATCGGGAGGTAACAAATCTCATCCTGAACCTACAACATGGGAAGATTTATGGCACGTAGTTTTGAAAATAATATCGGTTAAGTGATGTCCTTCTTTGTCCAAACATAACTGCGAGCGACTTACGAAGTTTCGTGTATCTCTTACGAGCATTTCTTCGGATATACGGCGGGTTTTTGTGCGGATTACTTTCTTTAGGGTTTATAGGTTCCTGGGCTACTCTATAAAAAATCACACAGTGTTCAATCGGCCGAGAGCGCAGGCCAAGGAACAGTGCCGGATCAAGCCAGCGCGGGGCCCGTAGCAAATGTGAACAGGGGGCCCTTGAATTGCATTACGTATTATAATTTAGGATGTAAATAAAACAAAACATTTACAAAAAGAATTTTCGTGATTTAATGTGGGCAAATTTAGAAATTACACTCGACAAATCAATATTTTTAAGTAAATCATTTTCTATATTCATAATAGTGAGGTCATTCAAACGGTCTTATTCCATCGTGTTTCTTAACACATTTTTAATTCTCTTTAATGTTGAGAAAGAACGTTCTCCGCTGCAGTTTGTAATCATCATACTCAAATTGTTTTATCTCTGTCAATTGTTTAGAGATTATTTTAGAGAAAAATTCTTCAAATAAAAGATGCGGGCAATTAATTTTTCTATAACTATTATTTGAAGTATTTTTCTCTAAAAGGATCCATAAACGAATGACAGAGATAAAACAATGCTAGTCAAATGCTCGATAATCACCCTTAATCAGTTGTTCATACTAACGGTCAATATGCCCAAACAAAAAACTGGATGATTAAAATTTAGTACCTAATGTGTACTCAAAAAAGTACTTCTCAAATCGCTGGTGTTTTGGTATGATAAAGGAAAAATGTTAAAAACTGAAGCAACTTCGGGAAATAATTCTATCGAGAAATTTTATTAAATCCTGTTTTGACAACTACCAAAATCTAGTAAATATTATCAAAAAATCATAATAAAAAATCTGATTTTTATCTTATCTACAAATGAAAGCAAATTGAGATAAGAAGAACCTATTTTCATCAATGCAGCTCCATAAGCAATTTCGCGTCACTTCGCCCCCATTAATGTTCGGCTCTAAAACCTACATGTCTTGTTTTTTGAACTTTGTACAGTAGGTTGGTATATGCACACAATAGTTAGCTACTTTCCAAAAACTTCAGAGCTTATCGTTCTCGTCGTTTTCACTAAGTCGACATGGTCGGGTTATACAAACAGCTCGAATCGAAAACAATATTAGGGGATTCCACCTGTAAGTAATGTGGTGTTGCCAACTTGTAGCATAATAATGTACCTATACTATTACAGTATGGCCTGCGCTCACTTTGAGAATAACTACTAGGCGTGTGGCTTATAATTTTTTGATTTGTATTTGTAGTTTTTTTGGGCAAAGGCGCGGGGCCCCACAAGGCGCGGGGCCCGTAGCATTTGCTGCCTCCTGCTACATAGCTAATCCGGCACTGCCAAGGAATATTGCTTTTCAGGAAAATTAAGCGCCCGGAGAACATTTTCTAAGCTTCTTAAAGCCGTACGAATTTATGGTAACTGTCCGATTTCCCTTCGTTTTCGGATGTTCGAGCAGTCCATGGTTGTCCAAGACCATTCCTTACCACAGATCATGTTTTCCTACCAACAACGAAATCGATTTTTGGACCAGAACTGCTTGGCGCGAAGATATTTGGAACTGAGTACTAAGCGCGCTGGACGACAGCTACAAACCCGTTTTCACGGATTTCTATATTATGTTTGCGATTAAATTTTTTTGTAACAAAGACTTCCTATACATCTCCTGCAAAGAAATCATCCCCCATTCTTTTACGACGTCTACTCGCTTCACAATGCTATAGTAAAACTAGTAGGTTATTCTTTCGCTTCCTGTACAAAGAAAAAAGTAATTGAATTTTTAATTTCATTTCATATCATTTGAAAATTATGAGCTTAATAAATTTGTCCCTTGCAAAAACATATTGTATGAGGTACAAAAAGTGTATTTTATTTAAATGAATAGCCACAACATAAAAACTTTTCATTTTATAGATATATTAAATTGATAACGAAAACTCTATTAATTTTTTGCAAAGTTTTTCAATAGTTTGAAAACAGGGCATTGATTTTTCACTGTGCATATTGAACATGTTAATTAAAATTTTAATTAGTTCACTCATAATCAGGGAAGTTTCAAATTATTTCCAAAAACAGTGACCTCGTTTTTTTGCGAATAAACTTTTAATGTTTATTTCCACAATATCTATAACAAATTAATTACAGGGTTGATCTATTAAAAAATTAAATTAGTTAAAGACAACACAGTACATTGTTAGCGAAAATTCGTTGTACACTATTATTATTGTAAATAAATATGACAAGCCCAAACCTACAATATTTCAGTTGTTTTTTTTTTTCATGTTCCACGAACAAATTATGAAAGCTACACAAATGGTTAGAAATTTCTTTCAACTAGTTTAAAATATACATTTTAAGCTTTCAAAAACTGAAAATGCGATTCAAGTATCCCGCCATTTTATATTGGGTTACATCTCCTTTATTAGTAATTGTATCCCTAGGTCTTGCATTTTTTTTGTGTGTATTGTCCCATATGTAGTGATGTGAGTTGATTATATGACAGTGGTCAGTCACAATCATTTTTAAAATGACCGTCCGGTCATTTTAGATTATGACCATGACTACGTTTATCTCTATAATTCAAGCGGCTTCAAGTATATTATGACTTAAAAAATTCCATTGGTTTATCTCAGCGGATTGAAAATAGGATTGAGTTATTTTCAATCTTCTTTAAATTCGTATCGACTAAAAAAATATAGTTAAATACTCGATTATGCAGACATACAGGGAGAGGTACATGATCTAATTTCATCCTGGATATATATGCCCAAAATCTAAAAATTGTCATGCTATTTGTCTTCTCTTTCAAAAATATAAAAAAAAAACATATATTTCTTCATTACTCCAAATATTTTGCTTTTCGACAATTTTTCTAAGTTTCATATCGCGACTTTTATAAAATGAGGTAAAATGCAAACAACCAACAAATGATATGAATTTAGTAACACTGCAACATATTGCAGATGTGCGCATGCGTAGTTACATTATTTGAAGCTTCACTGTTTATTTCGACAGAAATCCAGCTGCTTCGTAAGTTCAAGCCTGTTACTTTATAGGCTTGACTTGACATTTCCAAGCGGCTTCAAATATTAATCTCGATCGTTTATTTCGAAGATTGAAAAAGGATTTACTAAGTTCAAGCGGCTTCAAACGTCGAGATAAACGTAGTCCATGACAGTCAACATTCCGTCACTTTAAAAATGACGCGTTTGTCATTTTAAATAGACGGTCAGCAACATGCATGAACTAGTTAATTTTTTCTTATTTATACGAAGAATGCACTTTTAAGCTTGAACATATTTTATCTACAATGTTTAGTAGTGAAAATACGCAAGAGCGTTGCCATCAAATACCTCTTTTGACCAATAGAATGACATATCTGGTCAAGAATTAATTCCACATTCTCTCGATTCGGCGAACGGACTATAGGTATTATTTATAATTTCTTTTCAAGTAAATAAATATCAATTAATTTAAATACACAATTATTCACTTGAAAATAATAAATTAATCTTAACATGACATAAATCGTTAAACATTTCTTAATATTTATATTATATATTCTGCTGTTAAAAGCATGCAAATTTAATTTTGTTTGTTGATTCAGATGAAGAATTTTATGCTCTACAAATTTTATGCTTTTTTACGTAAAATAATTAGAGATCCAGGAAATTACGAAACTATGATTTTTCATGTTAAAGTGGGGTCTCGTGGCCGCGTGCCTGAATGTCAGGTCGCGAATCTGGGGAACCGGGTTCGATCCCGACCGACGCCAAATATTTCTAATTTTAAATGGCACAAAATTGACCCTTGTGGTGCACTCTCCACGCCAGCAATGAGTGCCCGTGAGGTGACGCCTGATAAGCGCCCGCACGGTACAAATATTTCATCATTACCGATATCTATATACACAAAGCAGATTGGTAGGAAGGTAGGATTCCAAACGTGCCTGACAGCCATAGCAGCTGAGTGGTGGGAAAGTATGGAGGGTATTGGGAAGCGGAGTCGAAGGTAGACCTAAAAAATTTACCTCGGTCAAGCCAAGTGTAAGAGTTCGATGGGTTTAGAGCCTTGGGTTACCCAACATGTCAACCATGCCAGAGGTCCAAAGTCTGTGAGTCTGGCCGAAACCAGACTGCCGAATGTAGCGTCTGTCCCAGTATTTAAACCAAATTATCCCTCTTGCCTCCTCCGATCTTGGTGTTTCGGGGTTTAGGGTTGAACCTCCCCGTCACCGGTATGAGTGGGTGGTTGGGTGACCCTTGGAACGTTCTAGAACATCATAAATTTTCCATTGATACTTAACACATGTGCACGCCAGATCTCCGACTTAGGCCTGTGACTCCGTTTCAAGTACCAGCTTTGTTTCGCCTTAACTGCAGAGCCCTGTTCCTTTGTCCTTGTGAGATAGATAAAAATAACAAAAAAAAAACACATGCACAGAAAAATACTTATGCAATGGTCATCGCAACTAAATAATAACTACGAACCCTTTATACATGAACAGCCTAATTGTTTGTTTATTGAAAGTATGTAACTAAATAAAAATAAAGAAAAATAAATAAATAACAATAATAATATATAGTGCGGTTTCAGTACTGGATTTTTATCAAGTTGTTTTTCATTAAGCCAAATGTAAAGGGCCTCGGTAGAAGCTAAGTCTGCATTAAAAGATGGGCCTGTTCAACAATTATCACCCGTCTTTGGATCACTGCTATTTTTTTTAGTTTTAAGCCTATATTTAAAGTAACGAAAATAATTTCGTACAAATTTCTAAACAGTTGTGTAGCTTTTAACTTTTCAACCGCCAGTTTTCTGTTAATATACTTACTAACTGTTGCTAACAGTGATATATTTTTTGTACCTGTTAAAAAAATTGAATTTAGTCTTTTAAATTTTATTAAAATTTTCTGCCACATTAAAAATACACGCTGTAATATATCACCCCTTAATTCCCTACAAAGTTTGACAAAAACACTAATTTACAGCCCTGACAAAAACGATTCCGGGTAGAAAGGGTGAAAGAGAGCAAAAACAGGCCAATATCGACTGCGAATTTCTTCACGATCGCGAAATCTCTGACAACGCAGGCGACAGAATATTTAATTACAAAGTTTAGTTCTGAAATTCCCGCGCCACTGCCTACGCAAACTAATTTCACAGAGTGCCGCTTGGTGTCTCTGCTGCTGACTCCATGCAACTATTACTATCTTCATAGTCTATGGCTCAGCGCTAATACACAGCTGTGAAGATTTTCAAAGTTGAGGTAGGGTTTCAACATGCGAGATTTTTTGTCAAAGTTTCGTGAAGGATTCTATTTAGATACTTAGGAAGTGGAAGTTTTCAAAGTGAAATTAAGACGTTATGAAGTGTAATGTTGCCCGGGGGTTAAGGTAATTGTCATGTTCATAATAAAGTCTGAGGAAGAGACTCATTGTTTTATTTATAGCAACTTCACACATTTTGTCATTGTTGCTCTAACTTCCTCGCCCGGAAGATGCCTAATTATGATCAAACTTGAATAAGTAATATTAAACGAAAATAATAAGTCAATTCTACATGGCCCTGTTTATTAGTAACACAAATTAATATCTAAACCGCGAATAAAAAATAACGAGGGAATGTGGAGTTGTCCAACGTAAAACTTCAGAGACGAAAATTTAGAATTGTATAAAAGACACATTTTATTAATAGCAGAAGCAGGGCCGGAACTAGGGTGTGGCGAGCGAGGCACTTGCCTCAGGTTTAAAGTTCAAAAAGGCGCCAACCAAAAGACCAAACGAGAATTTTTTACTATCTATTTATAAAAGCGCCTCAATGAAATAATTACCTCAATAATGAAGATTATTTATTTGCGCTATGTAATAATAAAAATTACATTAAATGAATTTATGTTTAGCACAGACCGCGCAGGTGAATTTAAATAATGCAATCAGCACCTAGGGCAGGGCGCCTTCGTGTAAGTTGATCTTACAGAAATAATTGACAAAAAATCGTTGAATTTAAAAATAAAAGAAAAAGGAGGGCAAAGAGGTTGTATATGTATAAAGCACAGGACGAAAGAAGCAATTTTCCTGACCAGAAACTTTTTGTAATTGAAATAAATCAATCATTGGATGCTCTTATATTTCATTTAAACTGGAGGTATGAAAAACTTAACAACGTAGCAACAGATTTTGGATTTATGTCTGGTGAGAAACTAGCCGCTATGAGTGTGATTTGCAAAAATCAACTGCTAATTTAGCTCTAAAATATGAGTGAGTTAAATGTTATAGAAATAGCAGATGTAATTTCGAGTTTTATGATACACGCTTTATCCATTCTTCCCATTGTAACTATAGCTTCTAGTTTAGACCTTTAAAAATTATACATGAATATAGATTAACAGAATCGTACCCCCTATCGATTCCCGTTATGGTTGCTTCGTTCTAAAGATCTTTTAGTAAACTTAAGTTGATTAAAAATTATCTAAGATCGACGTTCAGTCAAAAGAGATTGTCAAATATGGCCATTTTGTCGATTGAGCAAGGAATATGTAAGGACATAAACTTTGATAAAATAATTGATGACTTTGCAACAATTAAAGCCAAAGTTTCTTGCCAAAGATTATATTAGTGTATATTTATTTCTTGTTGTCCGTAGAGAAGAACTGATTATATTACCAATATTCTTTGTTTTTTTTTCTTAATTGTTGATATTGTATGTGCCTAGATAATAAAATTTACTCTAAAAATATATATTATTATTTTTTATTTTCATATATCCATATATATATTTTCTAAAACACAAATATATATTTTTTTCAAAACACTTGGGGAGGGGCGCAATTTATCCTTTTGCCTCAGGTGCTAAAATATCTAGATCCGGCTCTGAGCAGAAGAGAAGAAAATATTGGTACGTGCTGCTAAATAAAAAGTAAATGAGTTTCTAATGAGATACATAGGTACGTGAAATTTAATAAGATTTAATGACTGTGGATCATCAACATTGTTGTGGATTATCTTAGAAAGATGGTAAACAGAATAAATATTACGTCGCTCGCAAAGAGTTAAAAAGTTAAATGTAAGTAGCAACTGCCGATAAAGACATGAAACGGTCAGGATATGTACCATATATTTTAAGGAATAAAAACTTAAGGAACTTTTTTTAAATAGTGTCTATGCGATCCTGATGAACTTCAGCAGGACTCCAAATAAGAGAACAGTATTCCAATTTTGATCGTACCAAGGAATAAAATAAACAAACGATTACATTTACATTAAAAAGAACGTGTATTGCTAATGATGAAACCTAGTAAGTGTAAGGCTGCCTTACTGATAAAGTTTATGTGTGGCACAAATGTTAATTCCTTGTCGAATTTTACTCCAAGGTCAGTAACGAGATCGTTACGGGTTAGAATTTTATTATCTAGGGAGTAGTTGAACAAAATTGGAGAGAATTTCCTGTAGTATCAAACTATTTGGCATTTATCAAGGTTTAAAAACAAATTATTGGACAAGCACCAGTTGGAAAGATTAATTAGGTCACGTTGAAGAATCTCACAATCAGAAGATGAAGAAATCGGGTGAAAAATCGTCGGCAAAGAGTAATCCGTGATGTCATTGATAAATAATAGGAAAAGTAATGGCTCCAAATTGGAGCCCTGTGGTACACCAGAGGTGGCAGTAAATGAAATGAATTATATTCTAGCAATTGAATAGAAAGTAATCTGTCTTGTAAGTGAGAAGAGAGAGGAGAGATTAAAGATGTGAGAAAAGGTGCAATTTATTAAGCAAAATGGTTTGATCAATCCATATCAATAAGTCACGGTAAATTTGTTTCGTATTGGGCTGTTACGGCGTGAAAATTCAACGGTATGGAGAAGAAACAAATAACTTATATTAAAGCAGAAAAAACTGCCCTGCCAGATTGCAGTAAGATATAAAGAGAAAATTGAAAATGGAAATACCAATGCAGTGCCCAATATTCAAAATGATATCATCTGGAAATTAATTGTCGCAATATTTTATAAACACGTATATTAAATGTGTTGAGCACCACCGAAGAAGTCGCTGAACACAGCCCAAGAAGTGGAAATAACGATTCAGACACGGAAAGCCCGCAAGAAGACATTCCTTCTGTTGAAGATGTACAAAAAACGATATACAAACTAAAAAAACTATGAAGCACCTGGACGTACCAGCTGAAATATTGAAGTACGGAGGTATGATATTGTAGTCAGTAATATACATGAAATAATCGCATCCACCTGGAAACAAGGTTATATTCCTGAATAGTGGAATAAAGGGACAATATGCCCTATTCAAAAAAAGGTGATCAACTAAATTGTATAAACTATAGAGGAATAACTCTATTAAACAATGCTTACTCTCGAACGTAATATTTGAACACATACTTCCAATAGCAGAGAAGATAATCCAAAATTATCAGTGCGGATTTCACCCCGGAAAAACAACTATCAACCATATTTTTGCACTCAGACAAATTATAGAAAAAACCCTGGAATATAACAATGAAGTACATATTATATTCATAAATAAATAAATATATATATATATATATATATATATATATATATATATATATATATATATATATCATCACGGCTTATTACCCATTGGTGGGTGTGCCAATCTGTTATGTACACAGATATCAGTAATGATGAAATATTTGCACCGTGTGGGCGCTTACCAGGCCTCACCTCACGGGCAGTCATTACTGCACGTGGAGTGCACCACAGGGGTCAATTTTGTGCCATTATATTCATAGATTTTAAAAATGCATATGACACTATAAATAGAAGAAAATTATACGAAGTTTTGGAAGAATTTGTTGTCCAAAGCACTTAGTTAAAATTATTAAAGCAACAATGGAAAGTGAAAGTAGGAGATCAAACATCGAACACTTTCAGGACACAAAACGGATTACGACAAGGGGACACATTATATTGTATACTGTTTAATCTAGCTCAGGAAAAGTTATAAGAGATACAGAAGTTGACATGCGAGGATGTATAATTATCAACCAAACCCAGATCCTAGCGTATGCGGACGATATCGCAATACTTGCAAGATCAAGACGACAGGTGCAAGATATTTTCACGTCCCGAAAAAGGTCGACAAAAAATATGGGACTATGTATTTATGAAAGTAAAACCAAGTATATGGAGGTCAAACAAAATCAAAGAAATGACTTAAATAATATTGTAATAGGAACAAGTACAATTGACGCCGTGGAATAATTTATTTACCTTGGATCCCTGATAAAAAGAGATGGAAATATATCACCAGAAATAAACAGACGAATTACTCTGGCAAACAGAACTTATTATGGCCTACACAAGCAACTCACATCTAAAAGAATATCGAGAGGAACAAAATTTAAACTATATACTAGTGCTGTTGATTTTGGAAAAAATAGAATTCGAAAATTCAGTTGAAAAATAATTCGAAATTTGAAAATTCGGATTTCGAACTTTAATCTAAATTCGAATTTCGAATTTCAAATTTTTAACAAAATTCGAATTTCATATACATTCAAAATTCCAATTTCGAGTGTTTAGAATTACATATTTTCAAGTGTTAGTTAATTTTTACACTTTGATTTATTATTAATTTCAGCAAAAATATTTCCAAATTGTACTTCGCGGCGACATGTTAATTAAGAATATTTTACTTTCAACAAATAAGCGACAAATATCGGTGTTTGGACTCAGAGAGCAAGTTTAAACAAGTCATGTCATTGTAAAACACGAATAAATAGATGACAGCTTCATTTATCGAATTAGAAAATTCGATTTTTTTTTCGAATTTTACTTCGAAATTCGTAATTCGAAAAAGTATAAAGCTAATTTTTCGAATTTCGAATATTTAAAAATTCGAAAATTCGAATTTTGTCAACAGCACTACTATATACTAGTAAAACTGGTGCTCATGTATGTACCAGAAGCATTGACGTTAAAACAAACAGATATAAACCTTTTGGAAAGATTTGAATGCATAATATTAAGAACAATATGCGGAGGAATTAAGGAGAATGCGTTGTGGCGCAGGCGCTAGATACAGATCCCTCAAAATTAGTACTGAGACAAGTTAAAACCAAAAAAGATACATCGATGACGTAGAGAGTGACATCAAGAAACTACAAATAAGGAATTGGAGGGAAAAAGCTAGGAATAGTCCAATATGGAAAAATTTGTTGAAGGAGGCCAGGACTCACGAAGGGCTGTAGCACCGAGGATGATGATGATGATATTAAATGTGTATATAGATGTGGCAAGCCTACGTAAAATGTGGGCAATAATAGTGTCTCGTAATTCGAAAAAAAAATGAATCAATCGCGGAATTTTAACATTTTCGATAATATCAACAGAATCATCTTCGTTTACATTAGGCAGTTTGTGAACTTTACTTACACATAACGTAACATGACGTACGGATGGATATTGTCACTTTACGTTAGAAATAATTTGCTTTATAAAATTAGACGCGATCGCTTGAGGTTTAAGCTTAGAAAACTGCAAAGAACAGAAAGAATGAAAAATAGGTGTTGAAAAATTAATCTCTTACATACTCGTACATGTATCACCATGTATGCGGAAAATGAATAAAAAAATAACGAGACAATTTTAAAGTGTATATTAAAAACTGAGTTATTATGTACCTATTTAGAATTAAGTGCATTCTGTAAAAAAAAGTACTGTCCCTGACCTTTTTCCGCTGTGGAGTATACCGAAACCATTAGCAAAATTAAACATTGTTTCAACTAAGCGATTAGCAAAATTTGATACGTTCTTAAAGCAGAGCAAGTCATAATCTTACAGTAGATTAAATATATTACACTAATCCCATTCAAATTGCTCAAAATTCATCATAAACATTAACTTCCCACTTACATACCAGATCCTGACGCGCTCCATCAACTTTCTTGTTGTATCGTAGCCTACTTGCTCCACATAACAATTAGCAATAAGTGTGGAATGTATTAAGTAATAATGTTGCTGAGCCTCCATTAAAGCGTCTGGCGTGTAAGCGTTGCATCATCACCAACGGAGAAGTTTCCAAGACGCAATCTCGTCACGAGATACAGTTTACAGCCATGCAGTAATAAGAATCTCGAGGATAAGGCATCCAGGTACTTCACGCACAAGATGAGCGTAATTAGTGGGAACAAACTTCTTGATAAATAATTCATTAAATCGTTTAGAAGGGTGAAGAAAGTGCGAGAATTTGCGAAAAATGATTAAGGGGATTTTGTTAGTAAATTTTGTCAAGTTTTCAGAAAACTTTAACCGCTTTAATCAAATACAGCAGACTGTTTTGTTTAAGTGTAACGCCGTGTGACTAATTTTGTCATACTTAAATATCTATTAATTAGAAAGAAGTAAGTTGTCATCATTTCATTAAACTTGTGCGCAAATGAAATACATACATTCTTTACATTGTTTATATATATATATATATATATATATATATATATATATATATATATATATATATATATATATATATATACACACATCCCTGGCAGAGACCGGACAGCTAAATGAATGTGCCAAAACACTATCGTAGTTCCAGGAAGCAAACTGTAGAGGCGCGACAGTGACTACGTTTACACGTATGAGAAAAATTTACTTTGACTTGACTTTCAAAAGGCGATTTATGAAAAATCAATTTAATGGTGCGTTTACACATATGGTCAATTCTACTACTTCACTTTACGTTTGTTACTTGTCCTTCACTCAACTTTGACTTTGAGAGCAAAGTAAAGATTGGTTATAATACGTGTGATGTAAGTTATCATATAATCATAATTTAGAATAAATTATTTACAGAAAAAATGGATAGTAAACTACAGTTACTAAATTTAAGCGCAATATTTTAAAATAATATAACTATACAGCAACAATGGATGCGAAATAGATTAAAAAATAAATGCATAAAATATTTTAAAATTCGAGAAAACTTTAAGTTAAGGTATAAAACACAAAATTGTGTAATTAAATATCCAATTACTACTCGTAGGAATTTGCGGATGAAAACTAAATGTCACTGTTAGTAAAGTAAAGTATGTTTCGTTCGTTGATTCACACGACTTTTTAAAAGTCACTTATATGAGTCAAGTCTATTTTATTTTGGACTTTGCTTTAGGAAGAAAAGTAATAGGCGAGAGTGTTTACACAACGGCAAAAGTCGCCTTTTGAAAGTCAAAGTCAAGTCAAAGTACTTTTTTGCTATACGTGTAAACATAGTCAGTGCTTAAATTTCCAAAAATTTATTTAACTGGCTTATTGTGTAAGAATGTCGTTATACCATAATGTATCATTATGATGAAAAAGTAGTTAAATAACGATAATTTTCAAAAAGCGTGTTCTGTAAAACCATTGTCGTTATATTGTAATCGTATTGTCGTTATTTTAAGTAGTTCGTGAACGATAAGGATTCACTTGTCGTTATTCAGTCCGTTAATGTCAAATGTTAGCAAATGGAAGGGTTAATTAATTTATTATTTATATTTGTGCAGGACGAAATGGATAATAGGTAACAAAACATTTATTCATGCATCAAATATATAATTAACATCGATAATTGCATTTTAGAAGAAATGATTGTGGTCGTGAAAGTCTTTATGGGATAATCGTTTTTTACATATATTCTTTACTCAATAAAGAAGTAATAATTTAATATCTTTTTGCAAAATGACATTACATTGACATTTAATTTTCAAGAATAGCTACTAACTTTTCTAAAAAAATTTACTAAAGCTGTTGTGACAAACGCTATGATATTATTTGGTGAATACGATTTTTACAAATGTCTTGCAGAATCACATAGTTACATTTATAAATAACGATATTTTTACAGAATAAGCCTGTAAGGGCCCTATTCTGTAACTCGGTGGTTAATTTTTAATCACTGGTTTAAATTTTTAACCAATAGTTATTGATTTGACAACTAAAAATACCATTTTTTGTTATATGTCAACATACTTGATTGGTTAAAAAATGTAACCAGTGGTTAAATATTAACTACTGAGATATAGAATAGGCCCCTAAGTTTGAGTTTAAAACATTTTGCAATATTTTGTATTCTGAAGTCACAAGTCATCACACATGTTATTGAACATACGCTTTAACATCTTTAGTTATTTGGTAATTCAATTTGTAACAGTTTATTGTTTTAGTTATAGTGCCAGTAGTGATTTATTTCGTGGTTTCTCCAGTTTTAAAGTGTATTAACTGTGTTTATTTTTTGTCGTAATATAGAATTGAAATTCAATAAGCTGATGAACATTCGTTGTGCTGTTTGATATAAAGTGCAGTGCAAAGAAGCAGATAGACGTTTACTTTTATATTTAATGATGTAATGTCGTGCCATTTCCAATACCCTTTTATCTTACATATAAACAAATATTAAAATAGAAGTATATATATATATATATATATATATATATATATATATATATATATATATATATATATATATATATATATATATATATGTCTGTGTGTGTGTGTGTGACAAGTAATTTTAAATTTATTCAGAAATGAATTTATAGTTATTGTTTTGTGATTATTTAAAATATATGTATGTACCTATATTCAATTTTCTTATAATTCTTTTAATTAAAAATTCAGAATTACAATTTATCTATACATGACATGTCTCCTATGTCACGAACTACCAAGCCGACCAAACCATCACAATATGCGTTTGTTCTTGGAAGCAATCTGTAGATGTCACTATTTCGTATTTCGAAAAATACATTGACTGTCTTATCTGTAGTTGAGGTGATCCGTGATCTTGGTATAACTCGATCTTCTTCTGGAGAAAGAAGCATTGTATTTTCGTTCGCCCATCTGGCCGTCGTCTCAGAGAAGAATGATATTCATTGCTCTTTTTGCTTTGGAGTCTTACTTTATTCTCAATTTTCATTACATACCGAAATTGCGGATGTATGGGCAGATTGGCGGAATTCAGTATCAAAACAACATCTTCCTGCCGTCACTATGTGTTATAAAGCCCGAAGTTTGACGCCATATCGCAAATTGACCGGGTTAGGTTTGTTGTTGTTGTTTTTGTTAGAAGTGGGCAATACATAAAATATTAAAAAAAGATAAATGGAAAATTAGGTATAGATAGAATTGTATATTTTCTGTTGAATTATATTCATGTGTGAATTATAAATTTCATTATTATCTGTATTTTGTTAAAATATCATATCTATATAAAATATGTACATACTCCTATACAGAACTGCAATAAAAATTAATTATATTTTAAAATTAGGTACTAATAAATCAATATAAAATAAAATCAGTTTAATTAAATAACTTGGTTTAATAAACTGCATATTAAATTGTAAAATGTCAGTTCTATAATATCTAATTATTGAATATTGACAATTATTGGGTTTAATATTGAACACTTGCTGTTCTATTTATTAATAATTAAATTAAAATAAATTCCGAGTTAGAATTAGTTAGTCGAATAATAATAGTACACTGTGTTGTCACTTTGTTACCTACGCATTACGCATCCTCACAAATATCTAGGTCTGCATATTTATTGTGATAATGCAATCGACATTTTTTGTTAACCGTTGATTTTAGTTTTGAAGATATTTAATAGTCTCAGTTCAATTAAAAATGCAAAGAAGAAGATTAGAAAAACAAAAATCTTATATGAAAGCAAAGGCTGTACGATTTAAAACATAAAACTGCGTCTTTAATTTTTACTCTTATAACTTAACCTCGACTTAAACCATGAAAATGTAATATTAAGAGATTTCTTCTAACAAAAACCATTTAGATCTTCAAATAAAGGACACTTTTGCTTAGCGTGAAAATGTTTTAAGTCGGCACCGATGGTCAATGGTTAGATCAACGGCTCATGATTACCTTAGGGTTTCTGGATTCAAACCCCACTAAGTTATGTCTGTTTGTAACCCTTTCTGTAATTGAGATTTAATCCTGTTGATGAGTTTTTAAAAAGATGAAAAAACAGAAAAATTAAAATGATTTTTTTATTGATATTACGTGAAAAAATTGAAAATTCAATCTTGGTAAACAGTGTTTATTAAATAGTCATTTCCATTCCAAATGAATCATCATTAGGAATTGTTAACGTAATGTTGACAAAAAAAGATCATTACATTACAAAATAAAAAATCTGATGTGGCCAGCACATTACCTTCCGTCAGTTCCCTGTATTTTATATAAATTCCATACAAACAGTTTCCTGCGAAAGATTCTATATTTTCAGTATATTATCTTCCCTCTGTTCTATGTATTTTGTACAAATTCTATACAGAAAGTTTCTTAGAATTGATACTATATTTGCAGTAAAATTTTAACACAAACATACTATGTCAATCGAACTTAATATTGACATCTGTCTATCAGATTTTTTTTTACTTATATTATCTGTTTCTAGTGTTATTGCATAACTGGCTGCTTTATGAAATTTAATTTCTTTATAATTTTTTAACTCTATATCCATTGAATATGAAGTATAAAATGTAATCAATTCGTATAGAGAATACAATATTCTTTAATATTTATAATAATATTAAATGTGAAAAAAATTTATTTAACACCGTTTTTTCAAGAAAAACTGTTAAAATCTTCAAATGAGGGTACTTCCGGTCGACCAATTATAACCAAAAGCTAATCAACTCTTCATATGAATGTAACGAAGAGGAATACGAAAGAATTATAATTTTGAGAATTGTAATGTTGGAGTTATCGTCGGAGAAAAAATCGTCACACACACACACACATACACACACACTCATTCATACACACACACGCACACGCACACGCACACGCACACACACACACACACACACACACATACACACACACATACACACACACACAGACGTACAGACATCATCGCAAAAATAGTAAAATCGTATTCTATGGACTCTAACACGTGCTTATTTATTAAAAACACCATCGAATTTTTTGACCAAAAACAATCTCTTCCTTACCTACAGGTATGATGGAAAGTAAAAACTATAAGGATGACAATGTCGTCAAGAAGTTTCGGAGATAATAAAATACGTGCATACATCAGAAATAACTAAAATTAACTAATAAGAAATTATATTAATTAATATTCGAAGGACCTTAAAACTATCCCCATAACTCTTTTCTCTAGGCTAGCGTAAGGTAGAATTATACTCGCTAATAAGTTTTCTATACAAAAAAGAATTTATAAACTTCCCATCTTGTATTAAGTTTGACATAACTTAATTCTGCAATTGTATTTGTGAACTAGAAAATCTCTATCATTTTGACGTGTTTAAATTCACTAAAACTTTTGAACAGCAGTTGTTCTTGTTAATAAAACGAATGTCAAACACTGAGTTCATAGTCCATGAATAAATAAGCAAGTTGTAGAATCCTTCCGTCAAGTCCGAAAGTTTGTGTGAATTCTTTCACGTTTCTTGAAAGCGTTTGGTTAAATATTCACAGATTAGCTCATTTATCCCCGTGCATTATTTAAGGCCCTCTTGCAGCGTTTTCCTCTTGGCGGGCGTTTTAAATCCCGCCATGAGGGCCTTTCAAGCGAGGATAAATAAAACGGTGGCCGCATGTTTTCTTTATAAGTCACGTATCGATGGCTGAGAGAGCCCGACTCAGACTCCAGGCTATTGCTATCCGAGACGAGTAGTTTGACGATGCGATGTTGTTGCAAAGCTACCCCTGATCCAAGGTTTACGTATTCGGATCTTCCAGACCAATGCTTCGTTACGAATGAATTGATTTTCTGGGATTTGTATTAAATTATGAAATGGAGTTTTGATGTAATTAAGAGAGGGATTTTGTTCCTGAACATGGATCTTTTATTAATATCCAAGACGGGGATTTTCCGGAAAGAAAGTAGATGAGTTCAGCCTAAAATAATTGATTGGGAAAATAATATCTTTTTAATTCTGATAAAATATGAATTTGTCTAACATTTTACTGGTATTAGTGAATCCAACTTTAACCGCTAATGTATTACCACAACTATTTTTGATTTAATCCTATCAATTTAATAGTTCTTACATTTTTTCTGTTTGATACATATAAACATAGATAAGTTATCGATCGTTAGAAAGCTACTAAATTTTATTTTAAATGTTGCAATTTTCGACTGTGTCGTCTCTATAAAAATTACAATGTTTGCATTACAACTCGAAATCCGAAAAAAAATGAGCATTGTATTTTAAAAGAACTCAAAAAAGTGTCATAAAGAAGTGAAAACAAAAATTCCCTATTATTTCACACGTAGAATTTAATTATAAAAATAACATCTTATTTTTTACTTCCCGCTACCCTTGGTAAGGGAGATATAGGGATCGTGCTAAAACTCGCATATCGAGATTTTGGTAAATGAGCACGTTTTAAGGTCCATTGAACCCAATTTTAACATTTCCAAGATGATGTCTGTGTATGTGTGTATGTGTGTATGTGTGTATGTGTGCATGTGTGTATGTGTGGATGTATATATGGGTGGATCCACCACTCGAACTCAAATACTATCATTCAGAAAATTTTGAAACTTTGTATTTCGACCTTTTTTATTATGGAAAGAGATTTTGGTGTAAATCGGGTAACCGAAAATGGCACTTTCTTGAAGCTCAAGATAATATTTCTTCAAAAAGAACCTTTAAATGTTATTTTTTCGAGATTAATGTTATAAAAATTATTAAATTTTCTACAGATTTGAATAAATACTACTACTAGTAACTAATAGTAACGTTGTAATGAGAAAGTGATAAATAGAACAATAGAAAAGGAAATCAATACAGTTTACAGTAAATATGTAGGTTTGTATTAGAATTAATAAAAATTAACGATTGGCAAAAGAGTTTAAGCTAATTCTCAATTTTGGATTAATTAATTCTATTCCAACTCGGTATTTCAAATTTAATCTTCATTTTATTATCAAAAAAGGTAGTTACTTGGGTTAGATTAGACCATATTTTAAGAAATAAACTGCCAAAATTAGTGTAAAATTCGCTAATCCAAAAATACGGATTAACTTAATCTTTTTTGTGACTCCGGCTGTAAATGGCGGGAGGTATTATGTTGGCCACACAAGATTTTTTTATTTTGTATGTTGATCGTGCAAAAATCATAATAAGCATAGCGCTCCGTAAGTGCTCTTCTACCGGTATCGAATATAATTTTTTTTTTAGTTGTAATTTTTAATGTAAGCTTTGATCGTTGTTTTATTTACTTACCGGGTCGCTTCTCGATCGATAAGTATTCACAATATCTTACCGATTAGTAATTTGTAACTAAAACTTACTGTCTTAGAAACCCTGTCGGCTTTAGTATATTTCCCATGTTGCGACTATAATAATATTTTCTTGTAAAACGTCGTACGGCAAACAATAATTTTTCATAATAAACTTATTTCAAAGAAAATCACTAAATTCTCTCAGATTCGAAAGCATATTATTAGAACCACGCCCCATCACTCTATGCACTTAGCGTCGCATCCTTTTTTAAAGTAAGAGGCTTATCGTATTCATGTTTTTGTTGTGAACCCTTTCGGTTAAAAATATTGTTAAAGCATCACCACCCACGTTCTTTGTTTCCCATATAAAGTCCCAACAAGGGACCTAGTCTAATGTACGCTGTCTTCAACCGTGTAGTTCAGCATGTTTATGTTGGGAAACTTCTACCCGTCGCAAATAACATATTACGGTCCTGGCATAAAAGAACGATAACAGTTCACCATGCGAACGGATACTTTCTTGGTCTAGCAGGCCATGGAAACAACTGAAAACTCCGATGCTATATATCCCTAGCGTCAGCGTCACACACAAACTAATCGTAACTTCAGGAGGATCCTAATAGCGTTGTGATATACGTTAGTAGAGTTCGATTTTTCATTATAAAGAGAAGATGTAATAAAATAAGGACTTAATTCCTTCTTCAGAATTGAGTTGCAAGTATGCTGGTATGGAGGATTCAAACTAAATCAGTTAGAGGATGGAAGACGTGATAAATTTAAGTTTTCAATAAAGACTGGGACTAGCAACTAAGACTAGGTATTTTCTTGAGATATTTAATGTCTTGGAGCTTGTACTTTATGACGTAATATGAATAAAATAATGATGGCTTTGCTTACAGTAGGCAACTTAAAACAGAGAATAATAATGGTTTCTATAGACAATGTACACATAGAAGTCAGCCGCATACCTTGCGAGCGACATGACATATTTGGGGTTAGGGAATTAACAAGGTTATGTTTTGTATCACAAGGGGGCGCCCATCGAGTAGTTGGATAAATGAGAAAACGGAAAGAGAGAAGTGCTTGCAGTTATAACCGTGCCAAATCTCAAAAGCTGTTGCACAGAAAGCAAAACTCTTTCTTTCTCTTTCACTCTCCCCTATTGCCTGACTTTTCTCTAGATGTCTCTCTTCTTGATCTGTGCATTTCATAGCTCATGACATTTGGCACCAACTCTACTAGACGACGTAAACAGTCACATTTGCTTTAATTATACAAAATCAGTATAGTAGAGTGATTGGTAAATCCTGTTGAGCTATGACAGTTGACGAAGATTTTAAATAATTCTAATATTTATATACCGGGGTGTCTACTTATGAATCTTAGCAAATACAATGGTAAAATTTTCATGACTATAATACTGTAATACTGTTCAGAATTAAAACTGCATCTAATAAGTCCAAAATTATTGTTTACATGCAGGGCCGGATTAACCCTATGAGGGGCCCTAAGCACAACAGGTTTTGGGGGCCCCTACCCCGCCCCCCCCCCGCTTTAAGAAAATTAGTCTTTATTCATAGAATAAAGTAATCTCGTTTGTAAATTATTTATAATTGTATGTACCATTGTTTTTAAACGGTATAATTGAAAAGAGTAAAAAAGGTTATTGGCAGAAAAATAAGTAAATGAATATTGACACTATTAGTAGGTCTTTATAATTTAAAATAATATACAATGCGTAACTACATTAATAACTTTAACAATTGCACTTTTTGAAACTTATCCGGTGAATGATTAGATTATATTTAAGTGACTTAGAATAGTCCTTTTCTGCATTTTCGAGCCTCAACGTATAACCTCCTATGTCGAGCGCGCGAAACTTGCCCGAGTGGTCGAGTACCTCCTGATAGGCCGATAGAGGGATCACTAATGGGATACTATCCTCTATCCACTGCACTTCGAAGATGAATTGTTAAAAGCGCGAATTTTTCGCCTTTAATACAAAATCAACTAATTCTTGACCTTTAGAAATGACTTGCAGTTAATGCATACACAAACTTATATATATTCCATAAATTTCTTCACTACGTTAGTTTTTGCCAAGAAAATTGTTCATTATTATGTTTTTAATTTTTATTTTTTTTACAATTTCCGCGGGGCCCCCAATGAGTTGGGGCCCTAAGCTATAGCTTAGTTGGCTTATGCTATAATCCAGCACTGTTTACATGCGTGCCATTTGAGAGATAGAGAAACAAAATAAAAGTGGTAATCTTTAGCTAGTTATAAAAACATGGCAAATGTAGATTTAGTGACAGATAATAGTAGGTATATTGAAAACAAATTCCATAAGGCAATCTGTTAACCCACGAGTCCAACTTTGAAAAACGAGCTGCTTCACGGTGAGTTTCATAAAGGACGAGTGCGATCACAGTTCTTATGAGACATGTTTTTATATAATTTTATAATTCTATTAGATTTTTAATAAATGCGACTTATAAAATCAGTTACGTTGGTAGCACTTCCCTCTAACAAATTGAACTTCAGGGATGAAAATTCTTTGTTAACTGTCAGTTTTAAAAGCAGTAAGTTATACCACCTCTAGAAAACGGAAAGCTCCAAAAACGGTGTGTTTGTAGATTTTCTTAACATGTTTTCAGTGCGTTTATAGACTCATAAAGGCACCGATATAGAACAAGAATTTAATGAAATAAAGCATTATTATAACTCGGTATATATTGAGAGGGAGAGGGGGGTGCAGTCACGAATTGGTCTAGGGCGTAAAGAAATACTAATCCGGGACTGGTAGAAGACAATGCAGTTACTATATAAATACGTAAGATGGTTCAACAATGTACACACCGACAAGAATGGTCATAAACATATAAATGTGGAAAAACCAAACGTTCAAAATAGGTGTTTTAACAAGGGTGAAGAAAATCATCTAATTGTTATCGCAGAGCAAACTTTTGTCAAACACACACACACACTCACTCACACAGGCATACCGACATCATCGTAAAAATAGTAAAATCGTATTCTAGGGATCCTAAAAAGTGCTTATTGATTAAAAACTCACCACCAAATTTTTTGACCAAATACAATACCTTCCTTACCTAAAGGTGACGGAAGGTAAAATCAGTCTCATTACTTTATTTCAGGGGTTCCCAAAGTGCGGCCCGCAAACCCTGTGAATTCGGCCCGCGATATCGATACGATATATTATATTTTTATTAAAAAATAAATAAATAAATAGTAAAATAAATAATAAATATTACAAATTAAACACAATAAAATATTTCAATATTTTTAAATATTCTTACAGAACTTTAACCATAAGCGTTTGTATTAATAAAATATTGTTTAGTTTATATTTAAAAAATTATTGTAGTATGTCTAGTCTAGTTATTACACATTTGTACAGAAATATAATATAGTAGTCTCAAATAGATACAGAACTGTTAATCATTTCTGGCGCATCTAATGCAACACACAATTTCAAGGAGTCAGTAACGAATTTATCGTTTTTTTCAATGATGTGCGCTGTTCTGCACACTACAACTGTACCACCAGACCTTGTCCTGCTTACCCAGTTGCTCTGAGCAATACAGGCCTATGCCATATTAACGAATATTCAAAAACGCACTGCTCCAACTCACTAGAGGTGGGACCAAAAATAGGAAAACGTGCAAGCACAAACAGATCGTCTTTTCTTATTGGTTGCTCAAATTATGAACGAAATGCGTCTTTCGCGCAGTTCTATTTCTATTTGAGACGACAATGCAGTAGTGTTTACATGTGCTAAAATAAGAAATAGTTTAAACAAAAAAATCGTGGTTATTGTTTTGATTTTATTCCGTTTTTTTGCCCCCCCCCCCAAAAATTCGGTAATATTAAATTGGCCCGCCTAAGAAAAACTTTGGGAACCCCTGCTTTATTTACACGTATTATAAGAAATGTTTGTGATTTGTGGTTTTTGTCACATACATTCGTTGTAACTGGTTTGATAAGAAAGACCGCTGAAGGAATAATTGTTATATCTTCTCCCCTCCACAAGAAAATAATAACCCCGCTGAATTAATAGCATGGCATAATGAAGCTGAAAAGGTTTTCTTCCGTGTAAATATTACGATATCTTTGGATGAATTGTAAGAAGAAGATTACAAGATAGGACTTCACCCTCTTCGCACCCTCTGCTATAAAAAAGGGATGCTCACTTTGTTCACCCCTCCCAGGCCATAATTCACATTTTTAAAGTGAACGATCAAGATAAACAGCGTATTTTTGTTTCCCCTCGGAAACTTTTGTATTTTAATAGATACAATCAAGTAATTAGAAGTGAAGCTGAACTATGAAACAGGGAATATTATCAGTCTCATTTACATGTATAAATGCCAAGCATTAACGCGTAAATATTTCCCGTCTTATGAATGAAATGCACGGAGACTACAAGTGCTAAATCAGGAAACAGTAAGGCGATTGTGGTGATTTACATAATTTAGCTGTTGACATTACTGAAATACCGAAACCATTCGTAAGACCTATGAATATATTTTACTCGCCATTTGCTTAACATGGACAACTTTACGTTTTGGATTGAAATAAAACCGAATGATTTTATCTCGAACTCTATAAAGATTTTATTACAGATCAGATATGAAAAAATTAATTACTTAATTTTACAAATTTTACAAAAAGTATTACGACAGGCAATAAAATATGTATGAGATAATGTTTGGATATGAAAATACATTAATTCCCCTGAATATAAATTGCTGGATGCTAGGTGCGTTGTTCTGTATCGTAAAGGACATTTGCCCTTGGGCGTAATTAAAAAAAATTACTAGGGGAGGCCAGGCCCTTTGAGTTCGAAATGCAAAGTAAATAGGAAATCCCATTTGTCGTATATGTACGCATTAAAAAATGTGTTTTAAAATTACTGTTCTAGAATATTCCAAAAAATTATTGAATATCCCATTAAATTAAAGAATATTTCGGAAAATTCTAGAATATTCTATAGATTTTTGGCAATTTTAAATAAATATATAAAGGCTGGCTGAGCTCAGTTTAGTTTTAAATAGCGACACAAACAGATAGAACATTTTGGAACTTTCAGAAAAAATTTAGAACGTTAAAGAACTTTATGGAAAAGGAAATTCTAAAATGTTCTGGAATTTTATGGAAAATTCCAGAACTCTCTCGAAATTCTAAACATTCTGAAACATTCTAGAACTCTCTGGATTTTTATGAAAACTATTCTTAAACTTTTATGTACATTTTAAACTATTTTGGAACATGTAAGAAACTTTTCGAACTCTCCGGAATATTTAAGTATAATGTGAATTGTTTTGAAATACGTGAACACTCCTAGGCATCGCTGGTTACTTTAGCTAGCGATTAAATACAGTAAATTTAAGAATAATGTGGTTAGGATGTAAAGTACAAAATACTTATTTTATTGTTTAAAAAAGAGCATAATTTGTCAAATAATTATTGCATAATCAGAATTTTTCATCGAAATCGAAAAATTACTAAATTATTTACTACTCACTTAATTTGCTGTCGATTAATCAATTTACACCACACCATTCGCAAAAATATATGCTAAAAATCTCATATCCAAATTAAAGTGAATAAGCACGTTTTAAGGTCCCTAGAATCCGATTATAACATTTTTACGATGATGTTCGTGTGTGTGTGTGTGTGTGTGTGTGTGTGTGTGTGTGTGTGTGTGTGTGTGTGTGTGTGTGTGTGTGTGTGTGTGTGTGTGTGTGTGTGTGTGTGTGTGTGTGCGTGCGTGTGTGTGTGTGTGTGTGTGTGTATGTGTGTGTGTGTGTGTGTGTTTGTGTGGGTGCGCGAGTGGGTGTGCGCGCGCGCGTGTGTGTGTAAATGTTGGATCCACAATTTCTCAAATACTATAAGACTTAAGACATTTTTAACTACGGATTCCTCAGTCTAGCAATAATGAGAAGAGTTGATTAAGTTTTGGTAACAGTTGGACAACCGGAAGTAGTAGGTACAAGAAAAAAATCATCTAAATATTATTTATCGAAAATGTATGTAAATACTTTTATTAAAGAACGTTAAATTCTTTATTCGATAAATATCTTCTATTGATTTAGAGATAAAGAAATGCATATAAAATAATTTGATGTAATAAATCTCAGATCAAACTGCTACAATGCAAGAAATTCAAATGTTTGTAATTGACACATAAATGTCACTGTCAAAAATATTTGTATGCCACTGTCAAAAATATTTGTATATCATTATGAAGAAAAAGAAAAGGAAAGTAGAAAAAGAAAATTTCAAGATATTGAATATAAAGAAAATGTATGTATTGTACATAATTTATATTAAAATATCCCATAGATTTTGCAAATATATGTGAGAATTATTTTGTAGTGAGACATGAATATATGTATTTGTATTTAAAAATATTTTTTGTTTTATGCGTACAACCAGGTAAAATATCTGGCGAGAGGTTATGTGCTGGCCACATCAGATTTTTTTAATGCGTACATACGACAAATGGGATTTCCTATTTACTTTGCATTTCAAACTCAATGGGCCTCGCCCTGCCCCCCCCCCCTTCCGTATAGAAAATTCTAGTTACGCCCATTTACCAAATATATTGTATTAGATGCACATATAAATAAACGATAATTTTTTGCCGAACCTTTTGTTACATATGTTAATTAAATTAATGAAGCTAACATTTACATACATCACGTCGCTACAAGTATAGCGTTGAGTCTGAAAGTGACTGGAGGGTACGGGCTAGAGCGTTCTGTTCCTGACTTGGCCTCTCCTCTTTAGGTATGACACCGGTTGTAATATGGCGCGAATGAGGGTCGGGAGGTCGCATGATTGATAACGCTCGAATTTGACAGGGATGAATTGGGGCGTGCATCATCAGAAAGTGGCGTCAGCTTCGCGAGCGTCGGAGTGAGATAGCTAGTCAGTACTGTGATTAATTAACATTGATCATCTTCTTTTGTAAAGAACCGCTCGGATAACCCATTACGGTTCTCGCTTATGTACACAGACCAAGTTTTTACAAGAGTTATTATCTTTATCTTTATTGTGCTGAGGTTCGAGCTTTTTTGTAATGTTCACGTTGATTTTAAATTTAGATTTAACCGTTGGAGAATAAAAGGATTTTGGATATTTAAACTAACTTTGTTCTTTTTTCTTCTTGATAGAACGTCTTTTAATTTTTGTTCTTTGTTGGCGGGATGAGGCTTCTCAAATATTATCTTTATCCGCAAATTTACTGTTAAATGTAACTTTTAGCTATGTAAAATACCTACCTTCAACAGCACACTAATTTTCTTTGATCAACAAAATATAAAGAAAAAAATACGTTTTTGCATTTACTGTGCTGATGACCAGTGCCTTTGATTCCAACCCAGATAAAAAAAACACTTTATAGCGAACGTATAATGCTCAATTGACACTAAAATGCTGTCATTAGAAAATTCAATCACTTTCATATTTACAACAGTATAGAAAATTTAATTTTATGTCTCACTATTAGTATTATGAACTGTTTATTGCTAGGATACGGTGTATATATACATATCTATAACAACCGGGGCATTATATGAGTGCATAATAGTTCATTATGCCCTCATTATAATCCGATCATCGTTTATGGACTTTAAATTAGAAATAATATGAATGATATATAATTATTTTGTCTGTAATTATATTTCATTAAGCGTATATATCTTGGTGAAATTGAAGGTGTTCGATTGCGTGACCGTCCAGTATGTAAGTGGATGGATGTGATTGATAAGGTGCTAAAAGAGAGAAAGTTTCCGAGTGAGAAGAGAAGAAGAGCGTGTATGAATGCGATTATGAATGTGCCCGAGGCGAAAGAAGTGTGCTTACACAGGAATGTGTGGCGAGGTTGCAGTATTTCGCTACCGAAAATTGGTCACTTTAATATGTTAAGAGATGAATATTTGTTGTATGGTGTCAGGTTAGTAAGAATATTTTTGAAAGGGAGAGTGATTATTTTGGTGGTTGATGTTATTATTATTATTATTGTTTCGGGTATGTACTAACCCACTAAGTGGGAAATGCGTGATTACAACAATTAATACATTAATTGATTACAACAATTAACATAATAAGAAAACAGCTTTGAAAGTACAATACAGAAATTATTTTTAATTTAGTTATAATAATTAAAATTGATTATGAAAAGGGCCTTAAAAGCAATATACTTTCACCACACATGTAAATAGTAAGTACGTCGAATTGCAGACTGCAATATTTCGCATTGATTTTTGACAAATGACGGATCACTAATTTTTTTGGGGACGATATTTATCCATGTTTGAATTCATTTTTGATATTATTTACCGTCACATGTGACACTTCCAAAGCAGTACAAACTCTCTAAAATGTAATAATATTCAGAAATAATTGCATAAGAAATAAAGAACTGAGATCTGTCATGTGAAAACGAACCTCAAAATATAATACTTACATTTTCTACGGACGAGAATGGAATACTTAGGGGAACATTTATGCGTTTGTCTTTCTCAAAATATGCAGAAGCATTCAAAATATTTTTTTCCACTGTTTCGATAAAATATCTTCCGAAACATCAAATTCACCTATTCCGTCCGCTCCAACGATATAGAACGTTGATTTAAAAATAAATAAATGTTGATAATAAACAAAATAATTAAACAACATCCTCAGCAACTCCAAAGCTTAAGCATTATTTTGTAACCAAAATTATTATAAATGAAAACTTATTTCACATTTCTAGTGAGACATAAAATCTAGTATACACCACGAGCGTTACTAGATGATAATGCCCATCGGACGACATCTGTCTCTCGGGCTAAAGGCAGAATGGGGTCATTTACAGTATTTTTTTTTTCTGAAAGTTCAACTTCATATATAGTATTTGGTCTTTGTCCGATTTAAAAATTATTTGTAATTGAGAAATTAATGTTTTAAAATTATATGTATTACTTGAATTCTTACAATACCAGCTGCTACCATTGTCAACCACATGGTATGGTATGATTGTTTTGAAAGTGTGTCGAAATGGACTCTGGTTATACCAATAAGGAAAGCTGGGACTCTTCCACATTTGTTTTACAATTTTTGAGGTTACCGCCAATCAATTTAAAATATGTCCAATTTTCAGCATCGGATTTCAACTGGAGAATGTACAAAAAGTTTGCTGTAATAGCTATTAACATACCTAGGAATGTTATGTATATCATAACTGCCGAAGATGTCGGTTTGAAATCCGAGCTCGTAGAGCGAAGATTGTAAGACATCTAAGGTTTGTTATGATTAATAACATCCGTTGTTTGTTCAATAGTTTATCGGTTTCAGAAAATTAAGACATTATTGATAAATACAATTTTTTGAAATTCTCTCATTAATGCTATTTTCAGAACAATTATTTTGACATATGTCAATATGACAAATATTCAAATGATGTGCTTTGTTGCACATGTTTATTACATTAGAATAAAAGTAGATCGTATTTAGAACGATAGGCTAACGTTATCTGTATGTATTAATGAAGAGCATTATATTTTTATTTTATTTTATTTTCATAATGTAGACCGTTGACAAGTCAGTATGGTAATAATATTACCATACAGATACAGTTATTACTTAGTTACCAGCCTACTTTTGTACATGTAAACAATGGAATAATATCCTGAAACCGGTAGATGTTTATAATTGTTATTTTATAAATATACCTACATCAAAATTATCTTCACAATAATACAATGTTCTGGTTTCGGTAATTTCATTGTCATCACATGGGCCGTACCCTGCTTCAAACCACATTTTTCTAATTGTATGTTTACTTAGAACGTGAAAAAATATTTTCGTAGACCTGTCCTTAGAATTATTAAAACAACCAGGTACAAAACAATTACGTATTGCAGACATTATAAAAGCACAAATCTCTTTCGTCACAATAAGCAAACTAACCTCTCTGCCACAGCTAAGTTGCTGTACATGTGTCTCCCAAACGTCAAAACTAATCATGCTCTCTCTCTTTTCCGTCTTTTTCTAATGTCTGTGATTGTGACGTCACAGCTTTCAAGGACATTCTATAGAGGGCAAAAATAACAGTTTTCGGAAATTAATAAAATATATTACGAAATTTATTTGATTAAATTTCAAGTATTTTACTATTACAAACACTAAATTCGTTTGTGGTAAATGCCCCAATTTATATCCCTATCTAAACCAACGCTATTGTGTTACATGAAACGAAGTATTGGTTTGATTAAGTTAGGATTACTTACTTGGAGAAAGATCTGAAGGTTTCAAATTCTTATATTTTTTTTTTCAATACCATTGTCACTTGTAGACATCTTAGGGACAGAAAAGACTAAATTATAATTACTTACCTGGTTTTGATTGAATCTATGTTTTTCTTCAATTGTTGTTTCAGAGGGAAAATAAAGAGAAGAAATAGCGGTAAGGCGATAGAAATGAGAATATTGAAGACTTGTAAATTGGATAAATGAAATTTGCAAATTTGCATGGAAACAAAAGCGACAGAGGAAGGAAAACAAAAGACAAAAGGAAGTATCCTAACGAGCGTTAATTATGATTGTAAACATAACTGAATGAAAGTTAAGCGCTTAAAACCAAAGTTATTTATTTGCTCCGAAACGGGAAATAATTTGTGTATCCGGAAAGTATCTTAAGCAAGTCGAATAATTTTGTTGAGCTTTTTATGATCCAATAATTTGTACAATTGTCAAACTTAATGTAGTAGTTAAACGGCTTCTTGAATTGTTCCAAAGCGTTTAATGATACTCAACTAGATTACGAACTCCATTTGCGTAATTGCCCTTTGTTCTTGCGACGTTGGCGACGTCGCCGTCGATAGTGTTCTGTTCTGCCGGATCTGCCAGATGCCCAAGGCCTCGGTGATCCCCAGTCGAAGATTTCCTACGACAACGCGATTGCTGAATTAATTATACGTGTTTGCAGGCCAAACCCCGCTTTATCTATACCGCCACCAATCGACACTTACTTTTCTCCCAAGGGAAACATTACTAATTCCTTGGTCGCACATTTGAAGATATTTTTAAGGCAGTGTCTGAGGTTTCAGTTTTATTACACTAATATACTAAATCGTAAATTTATATACACTTAAACACAGGCATTAGACGTTAGGATTTGTAGTACACTACGTCTTCAACCTATGGTGCACCAATTTAACATATCAAGTGCATTGCTACAATTTGTGCTAAATGTAAATAAATAAACATGAAAGTGATTCAGTTTGTTTCAACCACTTGTTTTCCTATACAAACAAAACATGGCATTAATCCGCCATTACGAGTCATTGCAATTATTATATAGTATATTAAAGAACGTGTTTTACAGTGTGTTCAAAAAAATTCCTTACTCGGAGTATTCTATGTACAAAGAAACGTATGTCAATTAATTAAATGTCAATTTGACATAAGATATTGTCAAACATGATTTGTAAAGAAATCAAAGCTTTTCTTCCTGTATCTTATTTTAGTAATGGATACAAATTAGAAAACGGCGAATGTCAATATACTGTATCCTTCTTTATTGGCTTTTCTCTGTAAAATTACATTTCAAGATCAATTTTGACGACTTGACTTTTGAATTGAGTAATGATCAGACACACGTTTCTCTGTTCATAGCCTACTCCGAGTTAGGATTTTTTTTGAACACACTGTATAAGACATGTTTTTTTCGCACGCGTCAAAATTTAGAAAACGAGCGTTAGCGAGTTCTCTTATTTACAAGTCCGAAAGAAAGTCTTATAAAATGAGTTCTTTATACTATTTTTTATATTTTGTGCCTTGTACAATAACATTTACTTACTCAATTTGTGATTATATTTGTAACCATTTGTACATAATAATCTTCCCTAAATAAAAAAAAAAAAATAATTATAATTTCGACATTATAATTAAAATGAATTGTCAATTAACTAAAATAAATTAGGTAAAAATGGGTTAAAGAAACGTCATCTAGTACCAACCGTCTAAAACAAAATATTGCGTATCGAAATGAAGGTCATTACGATACGCAATTATGAACGCAAAATATAAAAACTTTATTTGTAGTTTAAGCTGCGTTCAGAGCCACTGAATTATAAATTACAATTAGTAATTACAAATAGTAATCGGTTGGAGCGTCTTAAAACTTCCGGTTTTAAATCTGAAATAGCGTTTAGAATTAGCACTTAGTGAAAGTGATATCTATTGAAAAATCGATAAAGCAATCTATATAAATAAAAAAATTAATGATTTTTATTAAACAATTGTAAATAGAGTGGTATTTGTTGTTTGAACTCTATAATTAACGGATAAACATATTTCGGATCCTAATATTTTCTATTGTGATAAAAATAGGGTTAGAAATGAAAGACATTCTGTAAAAAGTGACAAGTATAGGTACATATGATTCTTCGCCTTTCTATTTTATTTTATTTTTTTACAATATCCTGCATCATATACTACATTTAAAATAGATTATATGCGCTATGCCGTTTGAAGTTTCTGACAGAAAGAGACAAGATGATATATCTGTCGCACTAACTGAAATGAAAAGTTTGGGATTTGCATAGTTACCACTTATCACTTACACTTAACGTCTTAATTTTGTCGCTGTGAACGCTGGCGTTGTTTGCCATAAGTCAAAGTGCTTGTATTAATTGTAAGTGCTAATTGTAATTTATACAACATAAATAAAATCTAAATAGAGTCTAGTTCAAATGGTATTTGTACTAGTACCATAATAATGACTACGTTTGAAGCCGCTAGAATTTAGTAAATCCCTTTTCAATCTTCGAAATAAACGATCGAGATTAATATTTCAAGCCGCTTGAAAATGTCAAGTCAAGCCTATAAAATAACAGGCTTGGACTTACGAAGCGGCTTGACTTATGCCGAAATAAACAGTCAAGCTTCAAATACATAATGAAACTACGCATGCGCACATCCGCAATTTGTTGCAGTGTTATTAAATTCATATCATTTGTTGGTTGTTTGCATTTTACCTCATTTTATAAAAGTCGCGACATAAAACTTAGTAAAATTGTCGAAAAGCGAAATATTTGGAGCTATGAGGAAATAAATGTTTTTTTAATGTTTTTGAAAGGGAAGACAAATAACAACACGACAATTTCTAGATTTTGGGGTTATATATTCAGGATGAAATTAGATCATATACCTCTCCCTGTCTGTCTGCATAATCGAGTATTTAACTATCTATTTTTGGTCGATACGAATTTAAAGAAGAGTGAAAATAACTCAATCCTATTTTCAATCCACTGAGATAAACCAATAGGATTTTTCAAGTCGTAATATACTTGAAGCCGCTTGAATTATCGAGATAAATGTAGTCAATGATAAGATACAACACAAAATAATGACAACATATTATTTCTTACGTCTGTTAAAAAAGTACACTTTTTTCATTAAAATGGGTTTAAAAAGTATGTCTTTTTAAATATATGAAAGTGTGAAAAAAACTATACTTTTTTAACGCTGCGCATTGAAATAATGAAACGCTATGGCACTTTTTTCACACTTTTATTGCAGTCGTAAAAAAATTGTATGCAACTCGTGAGTAAATATTTCATGAAAAGGAAAATTCGAAGGAAAAAAAGATGTAATAATATAATATAGGTCAAGAGTCGGCTTGGTGGCAGTGACGTCACCCGAACCATAACGTACGTTCGATTCCCGTCGACCGACAATGTGTGATTTGTCGGAAAAATATAAATAGAGCTACTTGTATTTATCACATTCGGAATTCAAATGCTATAAGCTGGCCACTTATACATCTTAAATAAATGTACCAATGGCTGAAATCCAACCGGCAATACGGCAGTGGTAAAACACTGCGGCTCGGTGAGCCCGGTTGGAAGGGTAAACGGCGACAGCTGTATTCAAGCCCTAAATAGATAGATATAAGTCAAGAACTGTCATTGTATTTCAAAAATATTACAGATCATTATATTGTCTTAAATTTTTAATTTAAGAAAAATTAACTTTGTGTGCCACAATAGTTACAATGTAACATGTAACTATTTAGTATTTGTTTAATTAAGTTCAAATATTTAGTTTAATCAATAGTTGATAATAAGTATAATCATCTAAATAAAACTTTAGTTATAAATAAATATTGTCCATGTTTATAAGTCTAAATGTTCATCAGCATCCCTCATCAGTCAAATAGTGAGTGGATGTGTGAAGTGAAAGCGTCTACCAGTGAGTTAAAATTGTCATCGTTGGAAAACAAGTTAGCGCACATCAGCTTCTTAGGAGAACCCCACCTGTGTTACAAAAATCGCCCGTTGCCGCGCGTCACCCTATGTTTTACAGTAATGACGACCTGACTTTGAATATGATCTACGTCAAAAGTAATTTATGTAGTGTACTACTTATATGCAAATGCAATAAGTTCCGAAGAGGTAATGTCTAATACACGCCCTCTTTTAAGGTACTAGTATCGGTCTTTCCTTTTAATTAATGCATCTGGGGTAAAGTGAACTAAGCTGAAATTATTTGCATTACCCCACAGTCTACAATACATTGATGTGGTACAATTATTTACAATTCATGAATAATTTTTTTACTCTACGAGATATAATTCATCAATTTACTTTGAACGTTCACTAGTGTTTTTTTGATGTCTGGCAAATATTAAATTCGTTGTCATTGTAGATTACAAACTACACTTGAGTACATGTCTATCTTCTCTGTTAATATGTTGAAATGAAAATAACCAAATGTCGTTCTCAAGCTCATTCTAAACTTACATGCATATGTCTAATTAGTACCAGCTGAAAACATGGTTCGTTGCTTGAAGAGGAGCGAATATGGAAGTAGAACAGCATGATTTTGCTCTGGTTAAAGAGAATAACATATTCTCTTGATATGGAGAGACGTTCTATTGCGAAGCAGTTTGAAACGCCTTTTATGTTGTTACTATCTTTTCTGAAATATACGTAAAACAAATTGTCTCACACAGTAATAAGATATGCATAAAATCTTTCGCCATTTAATAAGTAATATACTTATTAAATGCTTCTACGTTCTACGTAGGGAAATGATATTCTTACAAATGGTAGCATGTATTTTGTCGCAGCGCTTATATCTTATATAGCAATGTAGACGGCTGTCTTTTATAACTGACGTCCTGATGTTGCCAAGCATTCTAAACGTTAATGCAAACATTATTTTTGTGATTTAATGAATCTTATCTTTAAATCGTTACCTTAGCAGCGAGATTTTAATGAATAATATGGCCCGTGGGGCTCTTTAAATCGAGAGGGCCTCAAATTTCATGTCTCAAAATAAAAATTGTTTTATTTTATTATTATTTTTTTTTTCTAATAAAAATAATTAAAGTTTAACAGTATTCTCCAAATTAAATTGACATGACTAACGCCTTCTATGCTATGTTTTGTGGCGGCTTAGCGATCATATTTCAGACAATATGCATGTTTGCTCTCTATTGACAAGATAAAGATAGAATATCTTTACTATTTACTTTAAATTTGGCGCTTGCAAATTTTCAAAAATACTTTCATGTTAGGTACATTCATTTTATATGAATTTAACCCTACTTTTTTTCAAAAAAACGCCAAATTCAGTTTAAATTTTTGTGAAATTTAATGTTTTTCATGGTTTTGCAACTATATGTATATAGCCTTTAAAATAAAATTCTTGAGGGCTGGATATTCCAGACTAGATTAAAATTCAAATATGTTTTTGTTTTATATTTACCTCCCGCTACCTTTGGTAAGGGACGAATATGGATCGTGCTAAGAATCGCATATCAAGATTTTGATAAATGACCACGTTTTAAGGTCTCTAGAATCCGATTTTACCATGCGTGCGTGCGTGCGTGTATGTGTGTGTATGTTTGTGTGTGTATGTGTGTGTGGATCCTTTATTCTAACTCATACTGTCATTCAGAAAATTTTAAAACCTTGTATTTCTAACTTATTCTAATATGGAAAGAGGCCATTAGATTTTGGTGTATATCAGATAACCGGAAATGACACCTTATTTCAAGCTCAAAATAGATTTTCTTCGAAAAATGTTACTTTTTGAAGATTTGTGTTATTATAAATACTTAAATAAATTTATAAAATATCTATAATTATAATCCCGGAGCCTACGCTTTAAACAAGTAAAACTCCTTGGTGACACAGTTCATATCTCAAATGTATGTAACTGACAGATAAATGTCACTGTCAATGAACTGATTATTTCAAATTAATAATAGTAACGTTTTAAAAAGAAAATAGTGAATAGAACCATAGTTATATGGAATGGATCTTACTACAGTTTCCGTAATAACTAAATATGTAAATATTTAAATTAATAAAAATTAAATAGCGGGAGGTGTTGTGTTGGCCACATCAGATTTTTCATTAAAGTTATCCTACATGTACGCTTGGCGTTTCCATTAGCAATAACAGAATCTGGACACTCTGTCAACAGATTCTCAGTTAATAATGCTAATGAACAAGCCCTTACAGTTCGCATCTGAGCGAATTCAAGTATGATTTTTGCTCTGTATATCTGATAGAGTATAATCATAATACAGTAAAATTTAGAGTCATCATTTCCAAACAAGTGTCACGTTCACACATCGTTTATTCTGATTAGGTCTCCACGTCTGAACTTCCTCTTGCCCTAGCAGAACATCCAACTGCTCTTGAAATAAATTAAAACCATTCGACGCGTGAAACATTAATTCCAATGGATTTCATTACGAACTTAACTGCAACTTTCACATCCATGAATCAAACTTTCAGTTCGGATCCGTGGGGCGAAAAGAAAGTAATGCAAACATCAAGAGATTATATCTGATATTCATTGTAAGGCAAGGATTCGAGATTCGGTCCTAACGAACAGATAATAAATATCGGAGACTGTAAACTCGCTACACTATCGCCTGTGTATCTGCTGGCCTGGCACGGTGCCAGAGGCGCCGACTCGAGCGGAGAAATGGGGCACTCCAAATCTTTTATCGGAAAATATGACGCGATATTAAACTACTACAAAATATCATATTTCACGGCTTCTTATACGTTGACTTAAGCACCCATATGATTCGAGTTTCATAAAGATTTTCTTTTATTACATATGCGAGGTTACAGAGAATGTAATTCACTTTGAATACAATTACTGAGTTTACATGCTGTTTTGAAACCTTTTCAAAACGTTTTCAGTCTTGAAAACGCCATGCATACTCGTACAGTGTCAAAACGATTTTGAGTTATCTTAAACCAAATATAAAATTTCTGGGTTTGACTTGAAAATTAGTTCCAAAACTACTCATGTAAACACTTAAAATTCAGTTTCGATATTGCGCATGCATACATAACATAACGTTTCTGCCGTTTTGTGTTACCTTGTCTCTAATTTCAGCCAATCAAAGAGGTCAAAACTATTCCCTATTAGTGAATGTCTTAAACAAGGCACTGGCGCCAATTACATGTGAAGAAAGGTTATATTAGTCATAAAGTATTACCATTTGATCAAAACATATTGAAAACAATTAAAAGACATATGAGTACATGGCGAAATGATCAATACAAGTCGGCCAACACAATAATACAGAGATACGAAACCCAACTTTCTCAGCCCTATTCATAGAACCTATAATCCTTCGTTAGTCTCGCGGACGTTTGTAACGAGTTTAGTGGCGTAGTCTTCATACGTAGACCGTTTAAATGTTGCTTTATAAAATTTGTTTTAATGAAAAAATATTTAATGAGTCATTAATAGTTATATTGTTTGAAGTATTTTCTTTCACATGAAATAAAATGGTATGCAAAATTTTATAAATATACAAAATAAATGTTATTCGGGTAAAAATGGTAAAGTATGTTATTTATACATAATAGTAAATCATAAAAAATGAATCTAAGAACTATAGAAGGACAATAAAGACAAAGAAAAAATTCTGATGTGGCCAGCACATCAACTTCCGTCGGTTCTATGTATTTTATACAAATTTCATACAGACAGTTTCTTGCGAAAGAATCTATTAGCTGTTTCCAATGTTATTGCATAGCTGGCTGCTTTATGAAATTGAATTCCTTTATAATATCTTGTGACAAGGCGAGGGTAAGCACAATAACAGATAAATAACTTTTTATAAACTCTTCTAAATTATAGTTTCAATATTCATATTTTAACTCTGTTTATCTGTTTAAGTTATAAATGTCAAAATTCAGTTTAGAAATTCTTATCGTATTATGATAGTCACGACATTTATTTGTTGATAATTAAGTCTAGAAATTATTTTGTATGCGTACGTGACTATGGATGCCCTTGCCTATGCACCCCATACCCCTAAGATAATCCTGTCCTGGAGATAGCGTTTTTGTTTTAAGGCAGTCGGTATGAGTTAGCCATGGGATAAACATGGGAGAGTCGGCATTAGTTAGCCATGGGATAAACATGGAACAGTCTGCATTAGTTGGCCATGAGAGAAACATGGGAGAGTCGGATTAGATACTCGTAAGAGTGAATATGTAGTTTTTAGTTTTTTGGGGCGCCCGCCCGCTGTATTATTTAAAAATGTAATCATTTAGTTTAAATGTAAATAAAAATTAGTTTAGTTTAAACAACAAGTTGTGTTCATGTCAGAATGTAGTGTTCATCAGTGTAAAGTGAAAAAGTGAAGTGATATTGTGTTTCTTCCTTCTTACAAGCCGTGGACGCCAGTCATCCGAGGCGTCCACCAGTCATCATCGTAGTCAGCAGTATTATCAGTCAGCTACAGGAGACCCCCCCTCGTGTTACAGTGGCGCAGTCGGTAGGATAATGAGAGTAATGCTTTACTCTTATTTATCCGAAAAGTTCCTACATCAATTTCAGTATTATTAGTTTGTGACCGAGGAGAGGGTACTTGGTATACAGTATGTACACATTTACGACCACGACACCAGCGATGATACAGCAACCCAGGCCGTATCAGCCGTCACCAGATATGCTTGACGTATTACTTGAAATAAATACGTTCTCTGGTGATGGCAGAGTGGGAGAATATATCCAGAACATGGCAGCAGCCAGCAGAAGATACGGCTGGGATGAAGTTTTTCTCGGCAGCGCAATAGTGTTCAGGCTCAGTGGTAAGGCAAGGGAATTGTATTTTGAAATACCTTTGTGTAAGCGGCCTACCACTGGCACAGATATGGTGCGTTGGTTAGAAATAACCTATGCAGGACGCACCATATTACCACCATCATTTTTTCCGACTTGTGCGCCAAGTTTTTATGGTCCAGCATGGACGCACCAGGTCTACGCACCGCAGGCGCCGTTAGATTCGTTGTCTCCAGGGCATGGAGTGCACGAGTTGCCAGTAGGGAGGATCAGTTTGGAAGAAATTGAGTCCTTACTGGCAATAGAGGATCGTTTTGCGGTGGTAGACATACCACGACCGGAAAGTCCGACAATAGTCGTCACAGCGAGTGACAAGGGCGTACAAGAAGGAAAATTGATTGAAGAGAATTGCCTGCCGGAGGAAACAGCGAAATGTGAGACTGAGGAAGAACACAGCGAAGTAGCTGATGAACTGGACATGAACACAGTATATGACGACAACCTGCACGAAATGGATCTGCAAATGGTCAACGAAGAGGACGTCGAGAATGGCGACTTGGGCATGAACGTCGGAGAGGACAACTTGGCATGCCCACCTGTGCAAGTTTTACGCCGCACCCATGGAGGGCACGCCACTGGTGATGTGTTACATTCCAGGAACGACGTTATCGCTTGCAGAAGTGTTCCCAAAATTTTTGTAGTGCCATCCCTTAGACCACTTAGGTGTGAAAAGCCTCCTCCCTCTCGTACAGTGCATTGGCCTTTGTGTTGTTTGTGTTTCTTTTATGACGATTATATGCCAATTTTTGTTAGTGTTTAGTTTTTTTGGTTAGTTAAGTTGCATGTTAGGTTAGTAATTTTTTTAGATAGGAAAATGATACCCTTTTCCTGTTAGCATTGAATATGTAATTTGTTAAAACGTTTTACGTTTTTATTGTGTTTGCATTATGGTTATAATGTTTTATGTTGGAAAGCTTTATGCTTTATGTCGTAGGTTTTATACCTTTTGTCTGTTTTTAACATGTTATGTTAATTGTGTTTGTACATTTGTACCTGTTTTGCAATTTTTTTGTATCCTATGTTTTATGCTTTGTGTCATATTTGTAATATGTTTGATGCTTTATGTTGTTAAGCTTTTTGCTTTTGTAATGTCGTAGGTTTGATACCTTTTGTGTGTTGTTACGTATTATGTTGTGCTTGTACATTTGTACCTGTTTTGCAATTTTTGTATTCTATGTTTTATGTTTTGTGTCTCATATTTGTAATATGTTTGATGTTTTATTTGTTTTATGTATGTGTTTTATGTTCTGTGGTTGCAGAATTTGGAAACTATCTTCAGTTCAGGATTTAAGAATAAATATATCGATTTTGCGATATATTTATGTCTTAAGGGGAGGATAATGTGACAAGGCGAGGGTAAGCACAATAACAGATAAATAACTTTTTATAAACTCTTCTAAATTATAGTTTCAATATTCATATTTTAACTCTGTTTATCTGTTTAAGTTATAAATGTCAAAATTCAGTTTAGAAATTCTTATCGTATTATGATAGTCACGACATTTATTTGTTGATAATTAAGTCTAGAAATTATTTTGTATGCGTACGTGACTATGGATGCCCTTGCCTATGCACCCCATACCCCTAAGATAATCCTGTCCTGGAGATAGCGTTTTTGTTTTAAGGCAGTCGGTATGAGTTAGCCATGGGATAAACATGGGAGAGTCGGCATTAGTTAGCCATGGGATAAACATGGAACAGTCTGCATTAGTTGGCCATGAGAGAAACATGGGAGAGTCGGATTAGATACTCGTAAGAGTGAATATGTAGTTTTTAGTTTTTTGGGGCGCCCGCCCGCTGTATTATTTAAAAATGTAATCATTTAGTTTAAATGTAAATAAAAATTAGTTTAGTTTAAACAACAAGTTGTGTTCATGTCAGAATGTAGTGTTCATCAGTGTAAAGTGAAAAAGTGAAGTGATATTGTGTTTCTTCCTTCTTACAAGCCGTGGACGCCAGTCATCCGAGGCGTCCACCAGTCATCATCGTAGTCAGCAGTATTATCAGTCAGCTACAGGAGACCCCCCCCTCGTGTTACAATCTCAACTCAATATCTATCGAATATGAAGTATAAAATGTAATCAAATTGTGTAGAGAATAAAATATTCTTTAATATTTATAAATAAAAATAAATAAATAAATATATCATCACGGCATATTACCCATTGCTGGGTGTGCCAATCTGCTTTGTACGCAGATATCGGTAATGATGATGACATATTTGTACCGTGCGGGCGTTTACCAGGCGTCACCTATAATAACATTAAATGTGAAAAAATTATATTTAACAGCGTTTTCTCAAGAAAAACACACACACACTCGCACACACGCACGCACGCACGCACACACGGACATACAGACATCATCGCAAAAATAGGGACTCTAAAACGAGTTTATTCATTAATAACTCACCATAGAATTTTTTGACCAGAAACAATACCTCCCTTACCTAAGGGTAAAAATTAATGCCAAACTGGCTTCTGTGGTGGAATACGACCTCCACAATTCCTCAAACCATTTCATCTTATCATTAATAATCACGATTCGAAATTTTTATGCAGATATGTAGAGACATGTCTGCTTCTAAAATTAAGAACAATAATAATCAGCGGCGGTGAAAATAGTGCTAAAAAATTGTTATTTTATTTTGTTGTAATAAATATGTATACTTCATCAGACGAAGAAGAGGCTATGTTATTACTTACCTTGGAGGCGGAAGAAAATGCCAAGTTAGTAGTTTGTGGATTATTGCAATTCTTAAATACATAAATATGTACCTACTCGGAAATTATAATTAAATTACAATACAAAAGTCAATAATTAAATTACTTACCACTGTCATTAAGTTCTTTTCCTACTTCCATCCATATTTTATCCTTTGCTCTTATATTTTTGTACTTTGAATTGCTCTGATCATATAAAATGGGATATTTTGGCACAATTGCAGTCAATTTTTCAGTACTTCCCATTGTTCGAATGTGCGAAAGTAATTGCGAAGCGAAATAAAACGCTGTCAGCAGCGAACTGAATTCGCCACGAATAAAAACGTTGCACACTCGTAAACGCTACGCGGGAGATAACGCTCAGGTTTGTGCCTGTCCATAAACCGCCACGTACATACAGCGCTGCGAATTCATCGCCGCGAACTATTCGCAGCGTCAGAGAATAATTCGCGTTGGTCTGTGGGCCCCTTAACACGATTATTCGCGCGGTCGTATTTAGAAAATGTATTTAGCAAGCTAAGCAAGCTTGTTTTCATTCCTTCTTGAATTTTTGGTGTACCTATTTGTCCGGGTTTACATTACTCCAATTTCTTTCCGTATTGTTAATTATTATTATTTTATTGCGAGGAAATAAGCAATAAATAAACAACTGATCGCCTTGGAAACATTCATGTTATCATGTCATGTAGTCCATCTATCCCTTGTAGACAATTTTAAAGAAGGATTTTCCGGCCTAAAAAGTATTTAAAAACTGCTCTTATTGAACGTTCGCTAAAAAAATGTTTATATTGAAACATTTATACCATTTTATTCTACTGTATACCCAGGCGCATAAATTATTGCATAGCACATTTCAAACTTCTTTCTGTTCATCTTCTCCTATATTAAATTACTTAATTGTTACTTATATTTTATAGAACGTCTTTAGCGTTTTTGCTGTTTTAAGAGAACCTTGTTTCTTTATCGCCGAAGCTTTACGAACTTAAATTACAGCCTCTTACGGTATTTGGGGAGAAAAACAGAAGATTTGTGTGGTTAGAAAAACAAGTCGCAAATTTCCGCAACAGGGAAAGTTATTTCAAATCGATACCTTAATTATCAGAGAACAATACCAAGCATTGATTACCTCAAAGAAGTTATCTTTGTTCACTCTAATACAAAATTAGTTTCTTTAACTTTTTGCGGAAATTTTAACGAAGAAATGAAAAACGGTTCTGTTTTAATGGGCTAGAAAATCGATAACACGGTTAAATTAATTTAAAATGAGGGTATTTTAAAATGGTATGTTATACAGTTAGGGGAGAAATGCGTGATGCTGTACTTTTAGGCTGAGGGCGAAGCTCGAGTGCTACAAAGCACGCAAAGGTGGCAAATAACTTCTGAACAAGTTTCTTTTCAAAATTTCTTTTACTTTATATTCTTTTACGTCCGTTTTGTAGAATGAAATTTGATTTTAATTCGTCCGTAATACGTTTCTAGAGGCTAAATGCTGAACTTTTTCAATTTTGGTACCCTTGAAATTTCTTTTACTTTCGTTCATAGTATATTAAGCGACGAGTTTATATTAAATAAATATAAATATATAGTGATGCACGCGAGGCGAGACGAGAAATATAAAATATCGATCTCGTCTCGTTTTCGGATCTGTAATCTCGATCTCGCTCTCGTTCTCGCACAATTTTTGGGTCTCACCTCGTTCTCGCACGAAAATCTCGATATAAAAATAAAAGCTTGCGCACTACATATTTACGTAACAGTTTAACTACAAAAGACAAGTTCCGTGTATTTGCAGTCGTATTAGTATAAATATAATAAAGAGACGAAACACTAAATCCTGGCCACCAAATTATTTCAATACGAACATAATGTTTATTCATTAACGGTCACCAGAAAATGTGATAAGTTAGTAAATAATTCAATTTACCTGTAAAATATCCAGTTTGTCACCAAATTGTGATCTCTAAACTATTTCAATACGAACATCTGTTAATACATTCCGTCATAGGTAAAACGAATTAAAACATTAAACAATTCTTTTTTGTAACTTTGTAAACTTCTACATTGGTAACCCGCCGACAACCAATCACTCCGCTTCTCTCCGTTTTGGCTCCTATCGACGCTTAATATAACATCCTTTGCTTTTCAGGGGCGGAAAGAAAATGTTAACCGTGGTATTAACTGGGGTGAATTATTGAATGCAAAACCGATTTTGTCTTTATTTTGCATTTCCTCGCTCTGGGACCGATACCAATCGACTCTAGATAGACTCAATAATATAGTGAATTCATATGATTTTCACATTCACGTATTCTATGCACGAATTAGCGTTAACGTTAACTCCACTCCTTGTAGTTACAAATACTTTTTATTGCGAGACTCTCGCGAGATTTATCGCTTCTCGTAGTTGTTATATCGGTATCGCCTCGAATTTTAAACTGCAATCCCGCTCTCGTTTTCGTCTTGCATAATGCAACGAGACGAGACGAGATTGGAGAGTACTCTCGCCTCGTCGTGCATCACTATAAATATACCACGGCATATGACCCATTGCTGGGTGTGCCAATTTGCTTTGTACACAGATTTCGGTAATGATGATAACATATTTGTATCGTGTGGGCGTTTACCAAGCGTTACCTCACTGACACTCATTGCTGGCGCGGAGAGTGCACCACAGAGGTTATTTTGTGTCAAAATTCGAAATATTTGACGTCGGTCGGGATCGAACCAGGTTCCGCATATTCGCGATCTGACACTCAGCCATGCGGCCACGAGACCCCATCACAAACACTTACGGGAGGATAAATTAGCAAACAAGTTTAATTCTGTTCGTGATTTTTCGTCCATTAAATGCAAATTGTTGTTTATGTTGTGTTCAACGTATCCGCGTAATTATTATGTGCATTAACCTGCAATAATGTAAATCGACAAGTGTCACACATGTGCATGTTTACCTGAATTTAATTATGTTTGCGCAACAGTGCCAGTAATCCATTGTCATATTTTCAGATTAACTCTCAAACATTTATTATATAGAATTCTCTGCAATGTTTATGAGTCAGATATAAAAATAAAAATATGGGAGTTTTATTATGCTGCATTAAAGCATTAAAATTATGTTTAAAATGAATATTTTATTTTATGGACGCTTACTTTTTTATGTGAAAAATATTTCAGTCGTAACAAAATCCAATGTTGTGTTCATTAGTTTTAATCTCATATATATTTAAATAATATTGAAATATTTTTGCACGATCTGTTTTTTAATGTACCTACCAAAACTTTAAAATAATTTTCAAATTTTTTAAAAATGTATGCATCGATTGTGCAAAAAACGCAATAAGCATTGTGGTCAGCAAGTGCTCTTCTGCCGGTGTCGGATGTACTGAAAATATCGACTTTGTCTCGATCTCCAAAATAATCCTCAACTGGTAGGAAGCCTTTACTGACCTTGTATTTTAATTTAATTAAACTACACTCATTTTAAAAACCGCTATTTACATTCATTTAAAATGAATGAGTTTTCATGTAAATATAGACTTCAATGATAATTATTTAGGTGTAGAATTCAATTATCTACAAATTTTATTTGAAATATATTTGTCTAAAATTAATTAACAACTTTTGCGCAAGGAAAAACTGATTTTCCACATTTTTTTACCTTCCGTCACCTTTAGATAAGGAAGGTATTGTCTTTGCTCAAAAAATTAGATGGTGAGTTTTTGATGAATAAGCACGTTTTAGGGTCCCTAGAATACGATTTTACTATTTTTACGATGATATGTGTGTGTGTGTGTATGCGTGTGTGTTTGTGCGTGTGTGTCTGTGTGTGACAAAATTTTCTAATGCGATAACTCTAATACTACAATTCCAAAAATTATAATTCGTTCGTATCCCTCTTCGTTACATCCAGGCGAAGAGCTAATTAGTTTTTGGTTATAATTGGTCAACCGGAAGTATCCTCATTTAAAGATTTTAACAGTTTTTTTTAACGATGTTGAATATAATTTTTTCACATTTAACTATTATAAATATTAAAGAATATGTTATTCTCTATACGATTTGAATGCACTTTATACTTAATATTAAATGGATATAGAGTTAAAAAATTATAAAGAAATTAAATATCATATATTAGCCAGCTGTACTATAACTCTGGAAACAGCTTCTATATTAAGAAAATTCTGATTGAAAGGTGTCAGTGTCAAGTGCAGTTGACAGTATGTATGTGTTATAATTTTACTGGAAGTATAGGATGTTTTGCTAGAAACTTTCTGTATGGAATTTGTATAAAATACATACAACTGCTTTAAGGTAATGTACAAGAAATATAATCTTTTGCAAGGAACTTTCTGTATGCTATTTATACAAAAGACATAGAACTGACAGAGGATAATGTGCTGGCCACATCAGATTTTTTAATTAACAATCTGTATACTGACCTCACTGTATGCAGGGTGAACACCATAAACTTTACAGTGTGATTATACATAAAGATTGAGAGAATAAATTTCTGATATTTGTGATAAAATTGTTGAATTTGCGCTTTTAGTATGCGATTATTTCAAAAAATTTATGTGAGGTATACTGTCAAACCACCAAAGGCGTAAATTTTTAAAATTGCTCACGTTCAGCCGAACTAGCGCTAAGTAGCACTAGACTAGCAAACTAATTGAACGATTTGCTAGAATTTAGCGCTAGAAGAAATAATTAGCGAGAAATATTTCGGTAAGACATCTATCAATATGGCACATACGTCAGGCGTCCCCTTTAGTATTATTTTGTTGTGTTTAGATACGTTTTAATTTCGAGGTTAATTGCTTGTACAGAACACAGTAACAAATTGTCAAAACACAAGGAAATACATCCTCCAACAGTTCAAGAAATGATATCTGATTCGTTTAAAAATTAAGTCTTTGATTATTCAATACCAGACAGATATAACTGCCAGTTAATAGTAATCTGTTTTACATTAATCTGCTTTCAATCGATAGGTTCACCAAAATAAATACCGTTCAGTACGTACCTAGCGCTAACAATCACCGCTAATTTTTGTTATGCTGAACGCGAGCATTGTAAAACTCAAAAATTAAGGTTTTTACTCTCTAAAATTTTATAAAATCTCCCTATATTTTACGGGAACGATAATATTAATAAAAAAATGTTTTCGCCTATATCACGGATTCTCGTGTTAACCTTATGTGCCTTATAAGAGCTATTGCACCACAAGAATATTTGAAACTCAAACCGTGGCGAAAAATTCTAATATTCTGCGATGGACTATTCCATCACCTCCAGCAACATCATCGTTCCTTCCTTGGTATATTTCCCTCACCTTTCCTGCAGCTGACCTGTGATTTACACCCTGAGTGACCTGTCTATCTCTTCCCCACATTTCCATATTGATTAAACGAGAACAGAAACCTAAAACGTAACAGCTCCAGTGGAGGAATTTTTTATCGCCAATCCCTTCGAGACCTATAAAATTGCCTGTTATAAAAGCAATAGAAAATAATACGCCGGAACTTTGAGATCCGATGTAGGCTAACTGGTTTACCATAAGGTAGTCATTTTATGAAATGGCTTCATCAATGGCTCTTCAGATACTTTAATTATTTTTCAAGGAGTTTCATAATTTTGAACCTCATTAAAAAATTTAACAAATTAAGTGAGCTCCTAAGAATTGATAATCTAAAAACAAGTTGTTAAATACTTTCACATCAGCGGCAGCGCTAAGGGAGGAGGGCAGGGTGGTCACGTGCCCACCCTAAAAAGTCTTGTGCTCACCCACTACCAACATACAAATAATAATTTTTGTATATATAAAATTTGTGAATAAAATTTTATTTTTAATTCTGAACATCATTTGTATTTACACTTTTATTTTAAAATTAATATATAGGACAGAAATTACAGTCAAAAGAAAATTTCACCATGGTATATCTTGTAATTCATAAAAAAGTAAACGCACGGTATATGTAATTATTTGAATATGGATACCTATGTTTTTGTTTCCTTTTATGTGGGTATATGAAAACATAATTGAATTTATTTTAAAATGCAATATATGGTTAATCACTTCCATGGTTACACACTACTGTCAAAAAATGACAGCAATGTAATATTTGTCCATTTTAAAATACAACGTACAAAAATTTGTAGCTATATATTATCAATACTAATTTTCAATAAATTAGCTACATACAATTAACAAAAAATCAAAACCTTAATGTAGCACATCTTAACAAACTTTGGCTTACAAAAATTCATAATTTTAATGTAATAAATGTTCAAAAATACCTTCATTCGCACTGAGGCAATATGCAAATTGGACGTAGAAAGAATTAACACCATTTGTGATGTGTTCTGTTCTCCTGTGCTGCAATACTATTTATAATGTTGCATTTTAAAATGGACAAATATTACATTGCTGTCATTTTTTGACAGTAGTGTGTAACCATGGAAGTGATTGACCATATGTTGCATGTTAAAATAAATTCTCTGTATAGGTACCTTTATTATTTAAAATAAATGGGTGCCCACCATGCGCGTATACAAGGGAGGAATAAAAATACCAAAATCAAACAACCACAAATACAGGGACGGATTTAGCCTTTATGAGCTGCAGCCCAGGGCCCCGCAGATACAGAGGGCCCCTCGCTGCAAGCTATCGGTATAATACGTTAGCGCCAGTCCGACAATGCGATATACTGTATTAACATCCTTCATCGATAATCTTTTTAATTATTTTTAAGAATAAGTGATATTTTTTGTTTTTATACCAAAAGTTAATAGTACCTATAAGAGTGCCTTTGTTTATAGCAACAGTAACTTAAATGTTTAATATTTACGAAGTTACTGGGTTATAGAGTTGGGTTGTGTGTTAATTAAAAAGCGGGCCATATGCTTTTAATATGAGAAATCAGTTTTTCTTGGCAAAAAACTTTTAGACAAAAATGTTTCTAACAGTAGGTATGATATGTTTTGTAACAGACAATGGGTGGTATTAATAAAAATAAGTAAATGCTTATACTGACAGTTTTTAAGTACCTACTTATATCCCTATTAATAAAGTGTCAGTAAAAGCTGATACTATAAGAAAATAATTATTTGACAAAAGTATGTACTTGTATTTATAATCAAAATAAGTAATTACTTAAACTGTATTAATAAAATGGAGTTGATTCTTATAGAATTAAGTATTTACTTATGCATTTATAAGTATGATATTAATCATGCTTATGGGGGACCCGAAAGTGTGAAATGGCTACCAGAACTCTTTCTTGGCGTTAATAATGAATCCAGAGATGGTGCTATGTGTTCATTTATTAAATGAAATTATTTATGTTGCTGACCAGTGACGAATAAACCTTGTTTGCGTCACAAGCCTATGCGCCGTTTGCTGCGTTGTTTTTTTTTAGCTCCTCGTGACCATTTATAATTTTGCACCCTGATACCCTGAGTACGTACGATTTTTGCGCCCTCTGCGATAATACGCCACTGTTCCGGCCTTGATAAATAAACATCTAAAAAAAATATAACTGCGGGTCCTTATTTAAAAAAGCCGAAAAGTTATATTACATAAGGTTTTCAAATTGGTGTTGGTGAAGACCGTGAAGATAACACTTTTTTCATGGTGGCTGCTTTAAAACTAAACATTTTTAAAATTTTAAAAATTGATATAGGACTGAATTCCAGATTAGTTTGTCAACTTCCAATAAATAAATATAAAAATGAACTGTCAACAAATGTCAAAATTTTATTTTTTTACAAACACACGGCTTACTTCTGAATTTCATATGTAAGTACATACTTATAAGTAAGTTAGTATTTACTATAAGTATCAGCATCTGGTTATTAATATGAAAATAAGTATTTACTTTTAATTCTTGCTGATACTGATAAGTATATATATATATATATATATATATATATATATATATATATATATATATATATATATATATATATATATATATATGATCACGGCATATTACCCATTGCTGGATGTGCCAATCTGCTTTGTACGCAGATATCGGTAATGATGGACATATTTTAAAGTAAATGCTAGTACTTATAAGTACACACTTATAAGTATTTACTTATTTTTATTAATACCACCCCATAAGTTACCTATTAGTTAAAAGATTTACTTAACAGCACCACACAGTCAGATTTTACAAAAACCCGCAATGTTAGGAGTTTTATACTAAAACTGTGTGTTTATTAGAAAAATATGTCCTGCAATAATTTAGTAGATATCTCGAGTTTGTTGTACGAGATGAGCTGGTAAACTATGAGATTTTAATTATTTTTTTAATACTACGCGCATATACCACAGCCGATAATCGTAATAATTATTTACTTCGTTTTGATATTGTCAGAAAAAATAGTATTGTTGTCCCTTTTTTGAGTGATACTTGTATTTCGCGACGTATATTGATTACCAACAATCCAGTGCTTTCTCCTATTCTATGGATGACAAAGTAGGGTAGAGTAGAAACGTAATATATTCTAACGCGTGATATGTGACTGCCGGCCAAACATATCATCGCGAATAGCCCTGAGGGCCTAACCTAACTTCAAGGTAGTCCGGGGAGTATATTTCACACTAAGATATTTCAAGGGCTAATGTCTCAACCTCTCAACTGAATAAGTAGTTACATTAGAGTTAGGTTGGAAACAGGTAAAGATAAATGTGAACAATCGTAGAATTGCGTCAAAGGTCAAAACCAGATTTTTTTGTCAGTAGGTACCGTCTATAATAAAAGCTTTTTACAATAATAAATTATAAAACTAGGCAACGTACTTACAGCCTTCATATGAGTATAAAAATCTAGTGTGGCCAACACAATACATCTCAAAAAAGATTAAGCTTAAAATTATCCTTATTTTTGGATTAGCGAATTTTACTCTAATTTTGGCAGTTTATTTCTTAAAATATAGTCTAATCTAGTACAAGTAACTACCTTTTTTGATAATAAAATGAACATTAAAATTTAAATACCAGGATAGAATCGAATTCACTAATGCAAAAATTAGGATTACCTTTCCTATTGTTCAATTTACTTTTTTCTTTTTAAAATGTTACTATTATTAAATAGAAATGACTAGTTCTTTGACAGTGACATTTATCTGTCAGTTACATACATTTGAATAACTGCGCAACCAAGGAGTTTTTTTTTTTTGTTCAAAGCATAGGCTCCGGGATTTAAATTATAGATAATATTATAAATTTATCCATAAAATATATAGAAAAAGTATTAACGCAAATCTGTAGAAAATTTAATAATCTTTAATTTTTATAATAACATATTAATCTTGAAAAAATAACATTTAAAGGTATTTTTCAAAGAAAAACTATTTTGAGCTTCTAGTATAAAGTGCCATTTACGGCTATCCGATCTAATGGGCTCTTTCCATTACAGAAAAAGTTGAAAATACAAAGTTTCAAAATTTTCTGAATGATAGTATTTGAGTTAGAGTGGAGGATCCACACACACACATACACATACACACAGACATCATCGTGAAAATGTTAAAATTAGATTCTAGGGACCTTAAAACGTGGTCATTTACCAAAATCTCGATATGCGATTTTTAGCCCGATCCGTATACCTCCCTTACCAAGGGTAGCGGGAGGTAAAAATGTACGAATACATATCCCCTGGTGAAAGTAAAGTAAAAACATATATTACTTAAAAGTTATTTGAAGCACTTTTTATTATTTAGTAATTTTCATTATTGTAATAAAATTTCTTTGTCATACACTAGATTTTTATATAGAATATGTAAATATAGTTGTACCAATTACAAGATGTTACACCTGGGCCAAACTGCTGTCTAGTTTACTGTGAATATATGTATAAATAGTGTCTCTAATAGGATGCCGGATAAAAACAATATTCTCAGTCCGCTCCAGTTTTTTCATAACCATTGCACTACCTCAGACGTCTTCTACAGATAGATCGAGTAAATTGTAAATTTCTAGAGTAAAGACTGTGTGTACTTTTAATAATTATGTTACGATATTAATTATTTTATCAGCTTTTTGTAACATATGTTTATTTTTTTATTACAGGTGTTGGCGGTCTTCGCAATGTGGCGGTAACCATCCCTACAGCAGTGTCACCGGGTGACACAGTGACTTTAAAGTGTCAGTACGATTTAGAAAACGATCCATTGTACACTGTAAAATGGTACAAGGGTCGACAAGAGTTCTTCCGCTACATACCCAAGGAATTACCACATACCAGAGTCTTTCCCTTGCCGGGAATCAACGTAGATGTAAGTGAAAATTTTCTCTTTAAAACTGACTGTTAATGATATTTACATTTGCATGTGGATAGTCTGTAGGTTCTAAATAGAAGCAGTGGCACAAGCTGTGCAATAAAGTAATACCAAGTAAACTTCCTTAAAATATATGCAATTTCAAATACACTCCACCTTCCGTCACCTTTAGGTAAGGAAGGTATTGTCTTTTGTCCGAAAACTTCGTGGTAAGTTTTTAATCACGTTCTAGTGTCCCTAGAATATAATTTTACTATTTGTACGATGATGTCTGTATATATATATATATATATATATATATATATATATATATATATGTGTGTGTGTGTGTGTGTGTGTGTGTGTGTGTGTGTGTGTGTGTGTGTGTGTGTGTGTGTTTGTGTTTGTTAGTGTGTGTGTGTGTGTGTGTGTGTGTGTGTGTGTGTGTGTGTGTGTGTGTGTTTGTGAGTGTGTCAGCTGTTAGTAGTTAGTTTTTCACATTATATTTCTGGAAAATAATAAACAATAGATTACCAAGATTTTTTCTTTCGATAATGCATATTTCTGACAGCCTTAATGACCTTTAACTTTCAAAAATAGACATTCATGAGGTTATGAGTGAAGTGGAGGGTTGGAAAAAGCGTCCTACCAGTGGCGTAACTAACGGGCCCCCGACTCTAGAGACGCCTCAATTTACATGATTTATAATTTTGTTACTGCGAAATTTTGAATTTAATCTTTTTTTTGTAGCAACATACAAATTTATTTAGTCTTTTATTTTTGTAAATGTCAATTTCCAAAAATAATATTGGCTAAGGGGCCCCTTATCCGCTATGTAAAATCAAGCTCTTTATTTTCTGCCACATGTCGGCCGGTAGAATTTCGATTTCTTAGCAAATATATTCCTGCAACTGTTCCAGAGTTTTCCTTTAAAATAACCCCATAAAAAGAAGTATGGGGCTGTCAAATAAGGACACCTAGTGGCCAATGTATATTACCAAAACTTGGGATTAAATAACGATAAGAGAATGATTTTCACAAAATTGCTACTATTTAAATTGTATGATACTGATCCATCTTGCTAATACCATATTTTGTCCAAGTTCTTTCATTTGGGATAACAAAAATGTATGAATCAATTCCCTGTAACTTTCACCAGTGGACTGTGCCACCAGTTTCATTAAAAAAAAATAGGGGGCCAATCACATTTTCATAGTAAATGCCACAACGTACAATGACTTTGGTGGGATGTAAAGGTGCTTAATCTTGGATATTCAGGCTTCCCATATTGGTTATTTTGCTTCTTAATATGTCAACTCAGATGAAAGTGAGCCCAGTCACAATTTCCACAAGTTCTTGCGCTATGTAGTTCTTCATGATAAACGCTACAATTAAAAACGGGCCCCAAAAACTTTTTGCGGGCGGGGGCGGGCCCCCGAACTCTTAGTTACGCCACTGGTCTCTACCGATGTTCAACCGGTCTGTACTCATATAATATATCATACACGGAATACATGTTGTTATAAAATAATTAGATGCATCACAAACAGGACAGGTTGACATGAATATAGTAATAAATCTGAATCGTGTCTCTAGAGCAGCAGAAAGCACAAGTTCTTGAGTGCGCTCGACTTGCCTCAACTAACAACGTGATACTCGTTCTCGAGTTCGAGTTCTTCGCTGTCGCTGCAGTTGCAGGTAAAGCACATCCACTACTGGCTGCGTAAGAAAAGTCGCCATTATGAGCGATTATTCCCAGCTAAACACACCTGCGCATATACACTTCCTAATTAGGAACGAGAACTACAACAATCTCCTGAAAACAAGCGGAGATATCAAAGTATTAAGTTCATTAATTACATGCAATATGTCGACAAGAACCTTGAAGAACAGCAACTCTCGTTAAACTCTAAGTACATTACACAGTCCTAGAAGCTTCTTACTTATTAACATTCATTCGCGTCGTTAATTATGCACTGGATGACGGGGACAATAACAGCCGGATGAATTATTTATTTCCATACTTTTGCATGTGGGAGTATGTTATGCTGTAAACGATAATGGCATGATGAAACGGCCTTAGAAGATGACAGCGCAATCTCGGAAATTTACATCCAGAGATGTAGTTTCACTTTAATATTCATGCTGTTTTTAAGGTTATATTATTGCATTATTCAAGGATATTTCATATAGTATTATCTTCGTAAATATTATTGTGCTATATCAAGCAATTTTATATAGAGAGTAAAATAAAATATGAATAGGCAATAATCTAAATGCCTATTCTACGAGTATAACTCAATGGTTAATTTTTAGCAAGTACCTAGTATTCATTAATCACGTATGTCGATGAACAACAAAAAAATGAAAAAAATAAATTAAAAAAGTTGATAGCTCCGACGAATCTGTTCGATGACGTTGCAAATATCAGATCCATCAGATTAACGAAGCTTTTACAAATGCCCATTTCTGTATATCGAGGGTTTCCTCCCAGAAGGTCGTATCAACATTTCTTGCGTTGTTTTTTTTTTTTCATATATATATTTACTCGTTATAACAATGTTCATGTTAAAACCGGTGCATAAATTCAGGCGTATCAGCTTTAGTTGCCTTTAGTGAAATGCAAGGAAGTCGTATATACTTTATCGCACGGCTTGCATTGTCAAAAAATTCCTTTGCCTTTAAATCTAGTAACATATCCGTTTGTTGGGCTTTATAGTATTTTACTGCCATTATTATAATAAGACGATTAAATAAAGTTAGCTCACTCCTTAACAACTCTAGTAGATTGACAACTAATAAACAATTGTTCCTGTCATTAAAAATTAGTTGTTTGACATTTAAATTGACTGCTAGATAAAATTTATTTTCAAATTTATACTGTGCAGACACTTACATTTTATTTTTTTCTGGCTAAATAGTTACAGATATCACAATTTACGCAGAGACACGAAAGTTTATTATTGAATGTATCTTTGTGGAAAACAGTAATTTTATGTTATTGACGTTGCCATTAAAAAGTTACGATCCAAATATGGTCGTGACACACAAGTTTCATGCACTAGTAGTTCACTTACAATAACAAGTACCATCTTAAAAGATGAACTATATCCACATAGATTGTCGTGCCAAATTTCATTCAAATCGAACTAAGCCTTTCGTTATTATAAGCAAAATTAATTTTTTTAGAAGAACTTTGAATACTGGCTAAACGGTGCACTATCGAATATAGGTAAGTTTACTTATATCGTCTTATTTTGGGCCCAGAAATCTGTGGTTAAGCCATGTTCCCCTATTTCCAAGACACCCTGTATAATACACAAGCAAGTAGATGTAGTCATTTGTTGCCTAGCATCCATGATTGTGATTATGTCTTCACAAGACGAAAGTTCGAAAGTATCCAAGTTCGTCACGAATCTGAACGAACCACACGTCGTTTTTTCAGCCCTGGTTCGTCAGTACGCCAGCCATCGCGATCTGCCCTCCTGTACCATGGTTCGACGAACCACGCGTTGTATGAAGTAAAACGTGAATCTATTTGCTATTTATAGTAATTATGAAAAATGGAGTGGTCCCAATATAACAATACAATAACCCACCATGAACATTTATTTCTCTAAATAGATTTGTCTGATAGAAACAAATGTAGCATCTGTCAGTTTCATTTTTTATTCAATATCTACTATTATTATTGGCTACAATTTATTATCGATCGATAAAAGTTATCGATTGAGTTACAGAATAGGGCCGAATATCTATAGCTATGTTATTTTTCATTTTCTAAAAACAATTTACACAATATTATAAATAGTAATTCTACAACAAAAAATGACAGGCCCGCTTTTACAATTGATGGATAAACTATGGTATAGCTATCGGAGGTATAACTTTATCCTAGTAATTATACCTTCGATAAACAAGACTGTCTTTTACAATCCATTTTTATCTATCAGATATTTAGACCAAGAATTACGTTAAATCACTTTAGGTTGGTACTGACACAATAAAATTATCTTCTTGTTAGACTATTTTTCTTCAATATTGTTATTGTTTCTATCTTCTAATTTGCATTTTTCACGATATTAGATGATATACTCGTAAATGATATTTTTGATTCTGACAGTGACGATGAAATACTTGATTGACATATGTCAAACGTATGAATAACAACACATCGTTTGTGTTTACGTGGTTTATACGACCGATTTCCATGGGATAAGAATTACTGGTGTTTATTCTATCTGTGGTTTATCCGAAGTTTGTAAAATACAGTTTTCATTTGTATACCTCGTATAGCGTTATACGAGGTTTATCTAATGATTGTGAAAGTAGCCCTATTTACTTTAGTCAAAATGGATTGCACGTATTCCCAATTATTATTATTTCGTCTTAGTTTTTCCTTTTCTAACTTTACATATATGCGTAAGTACTCAAATTTGTTTAGAAAATATATAATACAGTAGCAATTTTCAGTATATTACATTTAATAAGGAACTATTTCATATATTATCTTGCATATTTTCAAGATTAATTTGAGCATAATTTCATTGCAAGCGTGGCTATTATTAGCGCAAGAAAAACATCCCGCGAATATAAAAATATGTAATCTTGCTGGTATTTTAAAGAAATTTCATTAAGTAAGAACGTAGCGACAAGCGCGGAATTTAAATTTCAAGATTGATGAAATTAGTGGAAACACGGTAACGAGGAGGAAGGAAATATCAAAATGTAATTTTTAAAATTGAAATTATGAACGTGTTGAAGAGAAACTGATTACTTAAAAAATTCAATTTTACCCGTAATTTTTCAAGAATCAAAAGATAATCTGCCTTTATTTTACATTACAGTGAATGCTGAATTGAAATAAAATTGGCATAAAATTTGTCCTACATTAGTTTCAATAACTCGCAATAAAGAGAGCTCGTTTGTATTGTACTGTTATATGTATTGACTATTGCAAGATTTCTAGTGCATAATAGTCATAAAAATTTTATGTTGAGATTTGAATATTTTGTTTACTTTAAAGCTCAGGGATAAACTCATAAATATCTATGTACAATTTTATACCGTATTGGTACGACAGTTTTCGGAAGTCTTTTGTGCACTATGTATACTACAACAAAATATGGAATTGACTAGAAAGAATTTTCGAATCAATGATTTTAAGCAAGGTTTAAAAGTTTATGATTGCAAATTCAGTTTTTGATGAACGATCGGCTTTTTTGGCTACAATGTATCTCTGATTTAAACAATTTAAATAAAAATGCAATTCTGTTCAGAACCAAAAGGGGTAGGATTACACTGTTACCTAAAAAAATATTGTCGAATGTTAGTAGGATGACACACAATCACCTATATTTAAAAAATAGTTTTCAGATGTTTTGTGTTATCTTTCTGATTTTCAAAATGCAGAAAAGATAAGAATTTGCCAAGAAACTTTTTTGCACGATTGGTTTTTTTTGATGCTAGCGATAGAGTTTCCAAGTCAGTAGGTTTTTTTTTACATACCAGTCAAGAGGCGAGGCGTTAGATAAGAAAAAAGATCAAAGCTTACTTTAAAAATAACAACAAATAATTTTTAATGTGTGAAATAATTTTCATATCTTTTTAAATTTTGTTTTATCCCGTCGATCGTACAAAAAGTAAGTGCTCTTAATACTTAGTAACTATAAATCTTTTAAATAGTGGCGAGCACTTAAATTATAATAGGTGGCGAAACTTGTATTCTTTTTTAAGCATTTTAATGCAACTGAGTCATATAAAGATGGGGAAAGACCAACAATAACCACGAAGCAGCGAGCCATGAAAAATTAATTAAACACGAAATATTATCATAACTTTAATAATAAAAATTTATTTTTTAATTTTTTATTCCATTACACATATTTATAAATAGTCAAAAAAGGTGGCTGGCATCATATATTAGAAACAGATCACAACTAATAGTTTGTAGTGGTTTTAAATCTCGACAACGTAATGTAACATCTGGAGTACCACAAGGCTCTCACTTAGGTCTAAAATTATTTGATCTACAGGGAGTAACACCAAAACCGACCACCGCCATTATTTTCTTTATTATTATAGATACAAAAAAAATACTATAGAATAAAGTTGTAGGAGACCAAGGGGGACATTCCGTTAGAGAAGAAAATATTATTTTAAACCAGTGGTTCTTAAGTTACATCACAAAGTTATATATTTCAAATGGGATTATAAATAAATTTAAATAAATTTGATTTTTTTAAGTTATTTTTCATTAGGCTATGTATGAAAGACAAAACTTGCTATCTCTCAATTTGAATTAATTAAGATGGAAATCAAATAAAGCACTATTTATAAAATTATTAACAAATATTTGTTTCGTCTTAATTTAAACTTAATACATAGTCTACTAAAAAATAAGTATAAAAATAAAATTGTTTGAAATTCCAATTCAGTTTTTTTCAATATGGAAATAAAAATATTCTGGGATGCAGTTATGTAATTTTTATTATTTGCTTCAACGTTTCGATCCTACCAGGATCATCCTCAGGAACTACAGAAAATTATGAATAACAATTTTTTATTTAAATAAAAAACATTTGCTTTTAACTATGCGTATATGGACACTTACGAAATAATTATTTTTTACAGTTAAAGATGTATAAAATTTTGCCGTCAATGGCATTCATAATTTAAATAAATTATATGTCAGTAATAAAATGCACACTCGCTGAAGCACATGGACATAATAGCAAGTATCAGCAAAAACCATTTATTTAAAGCAGGATTAAACCTACTTAACCTTGTAAAAAGGAAGTGACTTAAGTACGTGACGGCGTTTTTATGTAAAAATATTTTTTTTACATATATTTTATTTTGTCTTTTATTATGTTGTTGTAAATTGTACTAAGGCCTATAAGGTCTGTAACATTTCTAATGTGAGTCGTTTATGTAAATTAGAAATGTTACAATAAAAAATTGTCATTCATAATTTTTTGTTGTTCCTGAGGACGATCCTAGTAGGATCGAAAAGTCGAAGCAAATAATAAAAATTACATGACTGCATCCCAGAATATATTTTTTTCATATCCAAATCCAGTCAAGAAATTTTTTTTTTTTCAACATTTTTATTATGTAAGGATATAAAACTAAAATATGGTTGCATTCAGAAAAAAATACGCTATCGAATAGACATAAAAATTTCTATAAACCCATTTGAAAAAATATAACTTTATGTTCTAACTTGAGAACCACAGGTTAAAAAAAAATATTTTCTTCTTTCGTGGAATGCCCCCCTTGGTTTCCTATAATTTTGTTCCATAGTATTTTTTTGTAACTATAATAATAAATAAAATAATGGCAGTGGTCAGTGTTGGTGTTACACCCTGTATATATAAACGACGTCTTTAATTACATTAAAAATAGTCATTACTCACTATTTGCTGATGATTTGAAATTTTACTGACAAATAAAAACTGATAATGATTGCAGTTTCTGACAAGATGATTTAGTCAATTGCAGACTTACAATGACATATTTCAACACCCTGATATTTTTACTTGACATTGAGTCAATTGCGTAACTTACTGATTGGTGAATATTGTAAGTGATTTTTACCTTCAATCACCTTTAGGTAAGAAAGGTATTGTCTTTGGTCAAAAAACTCGATGATGAGTTTTTAATCAATAAGCATGTTTTAGGGTCCCTAGATTACGAATTTACTATTTTTACGATGATGTCTGTATGTGTGTGTGTGTGTGTGTGTGTGTGTGTGTGTGTGTGTGTGTGTGTGTGTGTGTGTGTGTGTGTGTGTGTGTGTGGGTGTGTGTGTGTGTGTGTGTGTGTGTGTGTGTGTGTGAGTGTGAGTGTGAGTGTGAGTGTGAGAGTGTGAGTGTGTGAGTGTGAGTGTGTGAGTGTGAGTGTGAGTGTGAGTGTGAGTGTGAGTGTGAGTGTGAGTGTGAGTGTGAGTGTGAGTGTGAGTGTGAGTGTGAGTGTGAGTGTGAGTGTGAGTGTGAGTGTGAGTGTGAGTGTGAGTGTGAGTGTGAGTGTGAGTGTGAGTGTGAGTGTGAGTGTGAGTGTGAGTGTGAGTGTGAGTGTGAGTGTGAGTGTGAGTGTGAGTGTGAGTGTGAGTGTGAGTGTGAGTGTGAGTGTGAGTGTGAGTGTGAGTGTGAGTGTGAGTGTGAGTGTGTGTGTGTGTGTGTGTGTGTAACAAAATTTTCGTCTGCGATAACTCTAATACTACAGTTACAAAAATTATAATTTTTTCGTATACTTCTTCGTTACATCCATATGAAGAGCTGATTAGATTTTGGTTACAATTGGTCAACCGGAAGTACCATCATTTGAAGATTTTAACAGTTTTTCTTGAAAAAACTATATTAAATATAATTTTTTCACATTTGATGTTATTATAAATATTAAAGAATATTTTATTCTCTATACGATTTGACTACATTTTGTACTAAATATTAAATGGATATAGAGTTAAAAAATTATAAAGAAATTAAATTTCATAAAGTAGCCATAGCTATGGAAACAGCTACTATATTAAGAAAATTCTGATTGAAAGATGTCAGTGTCAAGTGAAATTGACATAGTGTCTTTGTCTTATAATTTTATTGGAACTATAGGATCTTTTGCTTTCTGTATGGAATTTGTATAAAATACATACAACTGCTTTAAGGTAATGTACAAGAAATAATAATAATAAATCTTTTATTTCTGCAGATACATTACACTGTATATAGAAAACGTCACAAAATAATAATTTTCTGTATGAAATTTGCATAAAATACATGCAACTGCCGGAAGCTAATGTACAAGAAATAGAATTATTAATTCAGCAAGGAACTTTCTGTATGAAATTTGTACAAAATACATAGAACTGACGGAAGGTAATGTGCTGGCCACATAAGATTTTTTTTTTGTTATCGTCAATTTACATTTCTTTTACGTCATTAATTATATATCTGGATAAATGTTTTTATATATTTTTTTTACGAAATTTTTTGTATGTATACGTGCAACTGTTTTTTTATATGTTTTCCTCAAATTTTCTTTTTTTTTCATTATATAAATAAATAAAAATAAATAAAACGTGTCTTTTTAGCAACATCTACTGCTGTGTTTTCAGCACCCAAAAAAGCATTAATTGTATCATTTTTAGTTCTTACCTAAATTGGGAGTTTTGTGCTGGCTGAAATAGTTATCTCGTGAAGGCGCTCATCTAATTACTGCGAGGAAAGAGTTGTTGTAACGGCTTCATCCGACGCACTTTCCGGGATAATTAATGAGCAGGGCTAAGGGCTATGTAAACAAGGGTCGTCTCATTTTTCCCTTCAGCCTTACACTGATTCATATGCATGGGTATATTATAATTAAAACTTCCTCATTCCTTCAAATGTCACTATGCAAATTACTTTCACAGCAAACTTGATCAAAAGAGAAGAAATTTTTGCATATTAATTATTTATAATAAAGTAATTTCAATAGACGGCCTAAGACAATGTAGGAAACTGTTTTGTATATTGCAGGTCCTGAGTTCGTATATAAAAAAACTCTTTTTTACTCCCTTTAGAGAAACAGTAGATTTTAGCGCTGTCAAAACTACAGTGGCCGGTTAGCAATGATTACTAACCGTGTTTTACTGACTAACACGGTATGCCAATTTAAGATCGATGTTTTCATTTTCAAAGATACTCGGCAGATAATCCCATCTAGTAAACTAACTGGTTGACCGATTAATTACTACAGACCGGCTATTCATCGTAAAAAAGCGACCGATTAACTGAATAATAGTACAGTGGTATTAAATAAAAAAAAATTAGTGAGACCCGCGAATATATATATCTTCGCCAATTTCAAATAGAAAATTTATTAGTAAAAAGATAAGTAAATAGATTACTTTCAATAAAAGTGCACTACCCGGTTATTAGTAATCGTTAAAACCGTTTAACCGATTAATGGAAATAACAGTACACCAACCAACTTTAACTGAATATCCATTCAATCTATTTTTGTAAACGACAATGCCCGGTAAACCGCTTAATACGACAACAGTTTAACCGAGTATTTTTGAAGGCAGTAGTATAGCTTCGCACAATTATCAAATGTTTTGTTTATGTGGTTACTATGATTTTGTAACAAAACTATAATCACAATGATATTAGTACTATGTTCCGTAACGCAACCGGTTCGACCAGATTTACGGTTTTGTGTTCCGTAAATCCTGAAATTATATACCGGTTTTAATTTGGAACGCGGTTCCTGAAAAAAGTTGGACCACGGCAACCACGAAATAACCCTGGTTTCTCTGGTATTTTTACCCCCACTACCGCTACTTTCAAACATCATCATAACAAATCAAACGATATCCGTCAATGTCAAATTTCTGAACCGCTTTTTTAGTGGTATTACTAATAATTATTATAAATGTAAGTATGAAAACATTATTTATATTTGATATATTGTTGATTGTGTTATTTTTATTGGCATTATTTAACATTATCGTTCTTTTAGTTAATTTTTATTTTTGTTAGGTTGTGTCAATTTTAAATGTCATATGATTCAATGTCAAACTGTCCCGAAATACATGGAAATATTCAGGGACCATGGTGTACCCGAAATTAAGATACTGGTTTTTTTGGTTGACTTACGGAACGTAGTATAGATTGACTATTTCACTCATAAATTTATAAGCCAATCCAAATTCAGGATTCTACCTAGTTACCAAGTTTCATTTCGACAAAACACCGTCACAAAAATTTTATCGCACCCTTTAAACCAATAAGGTGTCGTATTTTTAGAAGTAAGTGAGTTTTGATAAGCGAAAATTTTATGATGTTTTAAAAACATATTGTTTACATACCTGTCAAAGTGTATATATTTTCAGTGTTATCAGTTTTTATTAAAAACGAGTCTATTCGGACAGAAATCTACTTAAAACGTCGAAAAAGTAAACTTTACTATAACACCTCAAAACACAATAAAAATTAGAAGATTTTTATCAAGAAATATATAAATTATTACCTGATTTTTATTTTGGGAATAGTCATGCGAATACCATTTGTGGTAAAATTTTATCTTAGAAAAATTTTCCGATTGCTTTACTCGAGCCTGTTGCTAATTTATCTCGTGACATTGATCAAAAATCACTCGTTTAACAACTCGTGATTTTTTTTTGTCAATGCCACTCAATAAATTGCTAGGCAACCAGTTCTCGTAACAATCTGAAAATTTTTCCGGCAAAAATTTACCACTTATGATATTATATATGATAAAACTCCGTTACCCCGATAAATTTCCGCTACCAAGTAAATAAATAGTTGTTATTGTTTATAACTGTTAGTGTGACAGTTAATTAATATTTCAAGTTTAAAAATAAAATAATAATTAAATTGTTTCAATTTGCGTTGTCTTTGGAATTTATCTCACCAAATACCACACGATTTCTCTGATTTTCTCAGATAAACTTTTATTTTTAAGCACTCATTCTTTTTGCTTTTAAGCAAAATCACTCAAGGAAACTAACATTAGGTAATACCCCTCCTCCTTCGCAGTCGAGATTTACCACGCAGTTTGCTTTTGTGTTTGTTGCTAAGCAAAAAAAAAAATTCGTACAAAATTAAAATTTATCGATAAAATCAGGAGGTCTTGTGGTATTACTTCTGATAATTCAAATTTATTAGTACTTAGCTGTTTTATTAAGATGGAGTCAAAAACACTAATAAATATTTACATTTGCATTTTAATTAAATTTTATAATTATAATAATTTTATACGTAGGATAATTTGTAATATGGTTTGTTTACAAACAGGTATTTATTATAATTAAATATTTTAAAAATAATTTTTGAAATTATTTTATCGTTTTAATATTTGCAAATGTTGCGACATAGATTATTTTCAATATATCAACAAAATTTACTCTGTTTATACAATATTATAATTTCTAAATTTATATTACACGCATGAATATATTTATAATATAATACCTGATGGATAATGTAAAATTGTTTACAAAACATTGTACCTATCAAACTATGTAGGTATTCCTCATTTTAACAATGCTGATAAAGAGTTGATTTGTTTTGGTAATATTGAACAACTGAAAGTTTTAAAAAATCGTGTAAATATTACCTTTAAGTAAATAAAAACAGTAAATTTGCTATCTGTTGAAATTATATCTACGTAATATAACAAGTGATATGATTATCATCGATGATATTCTCGAGGCAAATCGAGTTGCAGATTTCACGAGTCCGAAGGACGAGTTAAATGTGCTGCTTCGGTTTCACGAGCAATATCTTTGATTATTTGTACATAGTGATCAAGAATGGGTGAAGTTCGCCGCTCCATATAATTTTGACATTTGCCGCTTTCTTAATATAAGGGCATTACTATTTCCATGAGCGTAAGTTTCAAATTTTTCTAGCTGTCATAACAATACTGCCAAGAACCGTTATGTTCAGCTGAAGGAAAATATGCGGCAAGAAGAAATTTGTCATACTCTTAGTTAAAATCCGTAATGAAAACAAATATCAAATGAATCAACGTACGGCAATGATATTAATCAAATGTGATGCAGCTGTCATCATCTGTCATATGTAGATTATAGTTTTCACGAATTATGAAAAATGGATGTATAATTTTGATATTATTGTGGAACAAAAATTGTCACGTGATCTTCAGCCATTTTTGATCACTCTGTATAAACTACATAGAACGGACGGAAGGTAATGTGCTGGCCACATCAGATTTTTTATACTTAAAATTAACTGTCAAAATGTTGTAAATAAAGAAAACAAATCCCTTAGTAACGAATATAAATAAGGTGATAATTTCTTTGTTTTTTATCATCGCTGTGACAGACTTGTAAGTAGGGAGATTCTCAATGTTGACTGGCGAAAAACATGTTACGTAACACGTGACCAATGAATTATATTCTCTTCGTTATGTCTTCTACAGTTTAAAAATAGAAAGAAAATCTATACAAAATAATCTATTGTGATAATTATTACATCTCATACTACTCCAAGGAAACCAGTTGAGATAATCAAATGTTTGTAATAGGCTACAAGATTGAAAAAGCTCAATAAGCGGAAAACAAGAAAATATTAAAATAAATCGGTAATAGCTAATAGCGTGTCTCCTACGTTGTACATGTGTATCATACAGCAAATAATTAGGTGAAAGAATGAAAAATAACTTTCCTTTCTCTTTATCATTATGCTGGCCAGATTTTTTTTTTGTTTATCATTAGAAGTACTATTCTTCGAAAGAATATAGACAGTACCTTTCCTGCCGGCGCTGGTTCTAATACCTATTTGCAGCCGGTGCTAGCAAAATTTGGTCTCTTTGCCCGTTTACATGCACCACAATTATTTTTGTATGCACTAAATTATAATATAAATATATCATTACGGCATATTACCCATTGCTGGGTGTGCCAATTTGCTTTGTACGCAGATATCGGTAATAATGGTGACATATTTGTATCGTCAGGCGTTTACCAGGCGTTACCTCACGGGCACTCATTGCAGGCGTGGAGAGTGCAGTGCAGTTAATTTTGTGCCATTTAAATTCGGTCGGGATCGACCCCGGTTTCCCAGATTCGCGATCCGACACTCAAGCACGCGGCCACGAGACCCCATAAAAAATCTGGTGTGGCCAACACAATACCTCCCGCCATTTACAGCCTGAGTCACAAAAAAGATTAAGTTAATCCTTATTTTTGGATTAGCGAATTTTACTCTAATTTTGACCGTTTCTTTCTTAAAATATAGTCTAATCTAATCCAAGTAACTACCTTTTTTTAAATCCCTCAACAGGATTAAATCCCAATTACAGAGTGGGATTACAAAATCAGAGCCCCAAGGCCACTCATGACATGAGGCGTTGCTCTAACCATTAAGCCACCGGAGATATAATAAAATGAAGATTAAAATGAGGAATAGCTTAAACATTTTTGTGAATCGTTAATTTTTATTAATCTAAATACATACCTACATATTTACTTACGCTGGAAACTGTATTGAATTTGTTTTCTATTGTTATATTTACTTTTTTCTTTTTAAACCGTTACTAATATTATTTTGAAATGATTAGTTCTTTGATAGTGACATTTATCTGTCAGTTACATACATTTGAATAACTGCGTTTTGTTTGTTTAAAGCGTAGGATTTGGTATTTAAATTATAGAAAATTTTATAAATATATCCATAAAATATATAGAAAAAGTATTAATGCAGATCTATGGAAAATTTAATGATCTTTAATATTTATAAGAACATTAATCTCGAAAGATAACATTTAAAGGTATTTTTCGAAGAAAAACTATTTTGAGCTTCTAGTAAAGTTCAATTTCCGGTTATCCGATTTTGAGTTAGAGTGGAGGATCCACACATACATACACACAGACATTATCGTGAAAATGTTAAAATTGAATTCTAGGGACCTTAAAACGTGGTCATTTACCAAAATCTCGATATACGATTTTTAGCACGATCCCTATAACCTCTCTTAACAAGGGTAGCAGGAAGTAAAAATAAAAAAATAAACTAAATTATAAAATAACCTAATAACCTAACCTAATGCACAAATGTCGGCTCCCATATGTACAGCCATGTCTACAGCCACGATGAATTTATATTACAAGTAAAGTAATCGGCACCATCTATTATTGAGTTTTTTTAATGCAACTAACAAATAATGTCTAGAACACTGTGAATCTTAATGTAAATGCGTTGAGTCTTTGAATCTTGAAACCTAAACATATAACAAACATCCTTTGATTTGATGGGTGTACTTTTTACCTTGCCTTCATTTCCGTCAACAAACATAACCCCACTACAGAAAATCGATTCATCCGAAGATCTCTATAAGTCTACGGCTGCACTTTGTTAATGCCTTAATCACGGCTTCAGAGCATCAAGAGTTAAATTCGTGAAGAGAAGAGATTCCGGGCACACACACGCACGCCACTTTTTATTTCTCTATAAAAAGAACTGGCGAAGATCTTTTAGCCATTTCCAATCCCATTACTGTTAATGGATCACACAAAAAAGAGATTAGTTTCTCAGAAGTCAATATCATAGCGGCTCCGATTCGTATCAAAACAATCTGTAAAGTAAACACAACTTGTACAAACTTGGGAAATTAATTATATTGTCATGAACTAAACAAGGGGAATACTAGAAGATCACGTACTAAATTTTGCTGAAGATATCAGAACTAAAATTAGTTCAAATTTTTAGTTATAAACATATGTTACTAGAGAGATAATAGTAATTTCTCCAACAGGAGTAGATAGGATGTCCATATCGCACTCGAGTTGTATACCATACTTTTTTTACGACTAACGAATATACAACAATATCTCTGCCTCTTTTTCGCTGACTTATTTCGTATGACCAACTCGATCTATCGCACTACAATTTCGAACAACCTTTTTCTCTGACTTTTAGTAGATTTTCATACTTGAAGTTGGTTATGGTTTCTTTAATGACAAAATATATTTTAAATTTGTTTGACATATCGAATTATTTAAAGTAAAATAAATGAAATCGATGGCAAAATAATGCATTTGTAAACAAGCATAATAATTTTATGACATCAAACAAACAAATCTGGTGTGGCCAACACAATACCTCCCGCCATTTACAGCCCGAGTCACAAAAAAGATTAAGTTAATCTTTATTTTTGGATTAGCGAATTATATTCTAATTTTGACATTTCTTAAAATTTAAAATATAGTCTAATCTAATCCAAGTAACTGCCTCTTTTTAAACCCCTCAACAGGATTAAATCCCAATTACAGAGTGGGTTCACATTCACACATATCCATGCCTTAGTGGAATTCGAACCCAGAACCCTGAGACATGACATGAGGCGTTGCTCTAACCACTGAACACCGGAGCTATAATAAAATAAAGATTAAATTTTAATACCGGGATAGAATAGAATTCACTAATCCAAAACTGAGGATTAGCTTAAACATTTTTGAGAATCGTTAATTTGTATCAATCTAAATACATACCTACCTATTTACTTATGCTGGAAACTGTATCGAATTTATTTATAAATGATTAGTTTTTGATAGTGACATTTATCTGTCAGTTACATATATTTGAATAACTGCGTTTTGTTTGTTTAATGTGTAGGCTCTGGGATTTAAATTATAGAATTTTTTATAAATTTATCCATAAAATATATAGAAAAAGTATTAATGCAAATCTATAGAAAATTTAATAATCTATAATTTTTATAATAATATTAGTCTCGAAAAAATAACATTTAAAGATATTTTTCGATGAAAAACTATTTTGAACTTCTAGTAAAGTGCCATTTCCGGTTATCCGATTTTCACCAACATCTAATGGACTCTTTCTATTACAGAAAAAGTTGGAAATACAAGGTTTCAAAATTTTCTGAATGATAGTATTTGAGTTAGAGTGGAGGATCCACACATACACATACACACAGCATCATGAAAATGTTAAAACCGGATTCTAGGGACCTTAAAACGTGGTCATTTATCAAAATCTCGATATGCGATGTTTAGCACGATCCCTATACCTCCCTTACCAAGGATAGTGGGAGGTAAAAATGAATGTTTGTGACAAGTAAGACGGTTGCCGTAGATACCCAGTTAAATTTGTTTGCTGTTCAATTCATTAAAACTACATAGCTATGAACCTAAAAATATATTCTTCCATCTCTTTATAGTAAGATTTTCCATGTTTATATTTAATTCATTGGTATATCTCTTCTATTTTGTATGTTATGTCCTCTTGACGGTCGTGTCGTTGTTCCAGGTGAGCAAGTCGGGAGCGAACGAAGTCGTCCTCCGGGACGTGCAGTTCCACATGGCCGGAAAGTACCGCTGTGAGGTGTCTGCCGATGCCCCTAGTTTCCACACGTCCATGGTCGCTGGCTACATGCACGTTGTCTGTGAGTAGATAAAATGGTTTATTCGCATGCAGGAATATAGTGTCAAAGAGGTTATAAAATTACACTAAAATATGTAAAATTATTAAATTGAGTGATTCTTTTAATGTCTTATCACGCGATAAAATTATATTTAATAGATCTTTGTGAAATCGTTTTTAAGTAATTATAACATTTTGATTGTTTAAATTTAAGGGTATTCTGTGAAATTGCTTATATGCATTTGCTGAAAATTTGAACTGATACGAAAGTTATTGAACCAGATTTTGTTAATACTTATTTGTTGCGCACTATCTTAATATTAAAAATTCCAGACATAATCAGAAGTATGGTTCCTGCAGATTAGGTTTCATGATTTCTCAAGCTTATCAATTTCTCGGGTCTCGAGAATTCTCGAGAGTAATTTCTCGGGTCTTCTCGGGTTGTCGAGAAATTTACATTTACGTATTTTTTGCATATCTTTTCAGTTCAAATAATAAAAAATGTCACAAAATTAAAAATACGATCATAAAATAGTTATTTGTATATTAAAGCCGCGAAATCACTCTTTAGCGTACCGACAGAAAAATTATCGCCGAGGTCGCTTGCGGCCGAGGCAAGACAATCTCGAGGGCGCTAAAGGATTTTGCGGACAAGGTGTACACAATATTTTTTGTGCAATCGTAAAATTTTATTAATTTTAAACAATTTCAATGTAAATAGAAAGTTAGCTTTCAAGGTGGCTATGGGATTAACATTTGATATACAAAACCATGCAATTCTCAAGTGTCAAAGTGGTTATTTACCTAATTTCGCGGTCGCCACCATGACAACGGTCGCGAAATTGAATTTCGCGGCCTGTTTTGCGGCTGCGAAATGCTTATTTCGCGTCCGGTTGCACAAAAAATATCTTCTTATAAATCAACAAATTAAGTGGTTTTCTCTCTCAAATAAAAGTATCAAAATAATCATAAAACCTTTTTTGACAGTTTTAACTTTCATAGGAACTAACTAAATAATCTTCTCTTGAAAACAAAATCTAAACAAAAAATAACAAAATCTCTTTCTTAGGAACATTAGAAACTAAAATTATCTTCTCTTAAAAACAAAATCTAAACACATCAAAATCTCTTTCAAAGAAACATTAGGAACCAAAATTAGCTTGTCTTAAAAAACAAAAATAACAAAATCTCTTTCACATAAACCAAAATTTTCTTCCCTTAAAAAACAAATTAAAAATTTAAACATCAAACTTTCTACGAAATTCATAGCTAAGCTGACTTATATTATATAATTATAATCCCAGCACGCCATGGACCTCAGTTGTTCTTAATATGCGTAGATCCCCATTGCGCATATCTTCTATCTCTTTAAATTGAAAAGGTCTGTTGTAATTTAAATGAACACATTTTCCGATGTTACGAACATAAAAAAAACCCTAGTATTTCATATTTGAACAATAAATCGAATTATTTTAATAAATTTATAAATAGAGCGCCACTCAAAATCTTGTGTGTACCATGCAGAAACTGCTTTGCGAGTGCTCGAATTTAAAGAGCAAGCAATCAGAGGCCAAGTCTGTCAAAATATACTCACACTCGGAAAAGTGAAATATCTAAACTATAGTGATACAAATAACTATTATTTATTTATTTTAAAAAGATAACGTTCCAAAGTTTAATATGTTTGAATTATTAATAAAATCCAGCTACATTGAAATATCATTTGACTTTCCAAATAAATCATAAAAGCAGCAATGCGTCAATGGACAAGGTAGAATGGTATGTTATTCTTTAAACTGAAGAAAAAAAGTTTCATGTAATACCTCATTACTGAAAATGTAGATAGAAAACAGAGACTTTCAATAATTATATTCGTACATCTTTGGTATATTAGTTTTGTAACTTTCAGTCGTCTCGTTTTTTCCTACGTCGCATTGAAATATTATTTATCGTTAAAATATTTTAAAATCTCGTATCTCTTGCCGTTTTATTTTGCCTACATGTCCATTGTCTTTTTTAATGACATTTATTTTTAACCATACAATACATCATGCTTAAAATAACAAAGAACTTTGAAATGTCGATACTGCGCATTGTGCAATCTGGTATTCAACATTGTTGATGTATTTACAAATAATATTAAAACATGTATATGATCACAAATTCAAATAACAAGTTATAATTTACATGAACATGAATGACAAAATGATTTCAATATTTGTTTATTATAACGTCAGCTAATTCGAAAATATCATTCAAATAGTATAGTTTATATGCATATTAAAAATATTTACATTTACATATTGCGGAACACAGGATTTTAATTAGAATTTTGCGAAAATTAAATGATTCAATTATTATAATTGAAAGACTAGTATTACAAATAGACATTCTAATACATCTTATTTATACTATTTGTCCTATTTCGCATTAATTTACTTTTATTTAAAAAATATTATTGAAAGAAATATAAACATATCAAGGTTGGTAACATTGACAGTTTCAATAAACATTTGAAATTTAATTTATTTTGACATTTGACATTTCGACAACAGTTACTTACAAGTTAGGTTATAGAGTTATATATGAATAAATCTTTTTATCTTCCGTCACCTTTAGGTAAGGAAGGTATTATCTTTGGTTAAAAAACTCGGTGGTGAATTTTTGATGAATATGCACATTTTAGGGTCCTTAGAATATGATTTTTCTATTTTTACGATGGTGTGTGTGCGTGCGTGCGTGCGTGCGCGCGTGTGTGTGTGTGTGTGTGTGTGTGTGTGTGTGTGTGCGTGTGTGTGTGTGTGTGTCTGTTTGTGACAAAAATTTCGTCTCCGATAACTCTTATACTACAATTCCAAAAATTATAGTTCTTTCATATTCTTCTTCGTTACATCCATATAAAGAGCTGATTAGATTTTGGTTATAATTGGTCAACCGAATGTACTCTCATTTGAAGATTTTAATAGTTTTTCTTGAAAAAATTATGTTAAAATATTTTTTTTACATTTAATGTCATCATATTAAATGGAAAATTCTGATTGAAAGGTGCAATTGATATGTATGTTTGTGTTATAATTTTACTGTAAATGTAGGATCTTTTGCTAGAAACTTTCTGTATGGAATTTGTATGAAATACAACTGCCTTAAGGTAATGTACAAGAAATCGAGTTTTTTGCAAGGAACTTCTGTATGACATTTGTCCAAAATTCATAGATCTGACGGTAATTAATGCGCTGGCCACATCAGATTTTTTATATTTTGTAACTCTTTCAAAGAATTTTGACTATATGTAATTAACATGGTCTGACTTAAATAAGATCGAAACGTCGTCAAAAATATATCCACAACAATAAACTGTTAAAAACTACGTTGAAGTTTTCATCCAAAAAACTCAAAAAACAAACTTTACAGCTTCAGAAACAATTAATCAAAATTCACTGTGTGTACGCAAAATAGGAAAAATATATTATTCTATATCTTTTTTGAAGTTATTTAATTAAAAATATACCATTAATGTAATAAAAAAATCTGATGTGGCCAGCACATTACCTACCGTCAGTTCCACATATTTTGTACCAATTCCATTCAGAAATTTTCTTGCACAAGATTCCATATTTCAAGTACATTACCTTCTGTCAGTTCTATGTATTTTGTACAAATTCCATATAGAAAGTTTTATGTACCTAAGAGATTCTATATTTCCAGCATAACACAAACATGTCAATTGCACTTGACACTGACATCTGTCAATCAGCATTTTCTTAATATAGTAGCGATTTCCATGGTTATAGCATAGCTAGCTGCTTTATGAAATTTAATTTCTTTGTAATTTTTTAACTCTATATCCATTGAATAAAATGTAATCAAATCACATAGAAAACAAAATATTCCTTAATATGTCTAATAATATTAAATATGGAAAAATGATATTTAACAGTGTTTTTTCAAGAAAAACTGTTAGAATCTTAAAATGACGGTACTTCCGGTTGACCAATTATATCCAAAAATTAATCATCTCTTCACATGGTTGTAAAGTAAAGGAATACGAAAGAATAATAATTTTTTGAATTGTAGTATTTGAGTTACCGGAACCGAAAAAATCGTCACACACACACACACACACACAGACACACAGACACACATACACACATACAGACATCATAGTAAAAATAGTAAAATCTTATTCCAGGGACCAGGACCCTAAAACTTATTCATCAAAAACTCACCACCGAATTTTTTGACCAAAGACAGTACCTTCTTTACCTAAGGTGACGGAAGGCAAAAATACTGACCAAATAAAAATGAAAAGTGCAAATCTTTTAAATAGGTGGTACCTAGTGTTATGAAAGCATAATAAATACATAAATACATATTGCAGTTTTATTTTTACTAATAACTTCAAAGTATGTAATAATATTGGATTTGGGTTTGCACTTTTTTAGGCACAATTTCAAGTTTTTTTGAATGTCAATGCAATTTTTTGTCACTATTGATTTTATTGTTATAATGCCAGCACAATTTTTATATGGACGCCAATATGGAAAGTTACATACACCAATGACAAGAGTGAGTTTTATACAAATAATATAAATTTGCAAAGATATGTAATTTATCCATGTTTATTTGTTTCAAACAGCAAAGTGAAACAAATGAAATCATCAGTTAAATATTATCTTTCTGTTTATTTCATTTTTTATTTTATCTCAGAAGATCGACATGGTCCAAAGAAAGAAACAGTAGCAAAACATAAAATGTTCAATTTTATTATGTTCAGTATATTTCATTATAAATAATATGAGCGAAACAGATTTGAGTACATTGATTTTTTACGTGTACATATCAGCAGATGTGCCCATAATTTTTAGAAGGTGCTGCATACTATATTAAATAAATTTGCATATAATATAATATACATAATCCAAATTTAAAAAAAATGAATAACTGAAAATAAAACAAAGAGCATTTTAATTAGAATTTTTATTTCATATAGCGTTGGTATATTAAAAGCAAGATAAGAAGAGCATAGAGTTTTATACGCTAGATTTGTGTTCGTGCGGATCTCTAGGTACTCGGGCATATCTGATGAACATTAGATATTTATATTCTTGTTTACTACTCGTTTTCCCCTGGAAATTGGAAAGCGGCTGACATTTCGCTGAAATAATAATCCCGGCGACGCGCTAGTCTGATCTTTTATGAATGATGTGCACGTATTGACATTTTGCTTATTATTTTTTCTTTCTCATCTCTGCAATTCTTTGGATGTATTGACATTATTAATTTTTTGTGGATTTTTATTTTGAAATCTTCTCAAATGAAACGTTATTTATGTCAGTTACTCACTATATGATGTTTTCCGTTATATTTACTACAGCATTTTTGGAACATTTTTATCGACATCTAAGTTTTTTACCTCCCGTCATACCCAGTGGCGTAACTAAGAGTTCGGTGGCCCGCGCGCAAAAAGTTTTTAGGGCCCGTTTTTAATTGTAGCGTTTATCATGAAGAAGTACATACCACAAGAACTTGTGGAAATTGTGACTAGGCTCACTTTCATCTGAGTTGATATGTTAAGCAAAATAACCAATATTGGAGGCCTGAAAATCCAAGATTAGGCACTTTTACATCCCACCAAAGTCATTGTATGTTGTGGCATTTACTATGAAAATGTGATTGGCCCGTATTTTTTATTAATGACATTGGTGGCACAGTCCGCTGGTGAAAGTTACAGGAAATTGATTCTTACATTTTTGGTATCCCAAATGAAAGAACTTGAATGCTATTATTAGCAAGATGGATCAGTATCATACAGTCTAAATATTAGCAATTTTGCGAAAATCATTCTCTTATCGTTATTTAATCCCATGTTTTGGTAAAACACACTGGCCGTCAGGGGCGCCAGGAATCTTGATTTCACAGCCCCAAATTTCTTCTTATGAGGTTATTTTAAAGAAAAACTCTGGATCAGTTGCAAGAAAATATTTGCCAAGAAATCGAAATTCTACAGGCCGAAATGTGATGGAAAATAAAGAGCTGGATTTTACATAGCAGATCAGGGGCCCCTTAGCCAATATTATTTTTGTAAATTGACATTTAAAAAATAAAGGTTAAATAAATTTGTATGTTGCTACAAAAAATAATTAAATTCAAAATTGCGCAGTAGTAACAAAATTATAAATCATGTAAATTGGGGCCTCTCTAGAGCCGGGGGCCCGCCTGCAATGCGGGCCCGTTAGTTACGCCACTGGTCATACCGTAGATAAGGGAGGAAATATTATCCGTCCAAAAATTTGTTAGTGAGTTTTCAGTGAATAAGCACGAATTAGAATCCCCACAACACGTTTTTGCCATTTATACGATGATGCCTATGTGTCTGTGTATGTGACTTCTAAAAATTTCTGTTTACCGTATTAAGCTTTCTGGATTGATACAAAGAGTTGATTAGATTTTGGGTCCAATTACAACCGGATGTAGTACTTTGCTTGAAGACCAGTTTTGAATGAAAAACTATGTTAAAATATAATCCAAAACTTTTCAACTTTTCATTTAAGAATTAATAATAGATGGAGTCTAAGGTTAAATATGACTAAAACTATTTTAATTACCCCTTAACCTTAAAATTTACTTTAATAAAAACTAAATACGTATTTCGAGAACTATGTTCTCATCATCAGTAGTACAACAAGGGAAAGTTAAACAGAGTAGTCAAGATTACTCAACATGTCAACCATGCCAGAGGTCCTAACAACTCTGGAGAAACAAAAAGATAGTCGCCACATTTTTTGGAATAATTGGACATGTTTGCACTGTATCACTGGAGGATCGTCGTACTGTTAATGTTGAATAGTACACTACCGTTTGTTTGCCTCAAGTTCTCCAAAATGTTCGCGAAAAACGGCAACGGGGAAGGATTATCTTGCATCAAGACAATGCTCGGCCACACACTGCTACTCGAACTACTGATTATTTGAATGCCCAAAACATTGAAATAATGGGTTCTTCGCCGTATAGTCCAGACCTGGCACCTAATGATTTCTTTTTATTTCCAAGTGTAAGGGGTAAGTTACGGGGTTTACATTTTACATCGGCCGAAGAAACTGTTGACGCATTTAATAGTATATTACATTACAAGTCATGAAAATGTTTCATTGCAGCAAGCAAAGACATTTTTATGACGCGTGATGTATTCTATTTTTTTTAATCGGCAATTAAAGAAGCTTAAAATTATAGAAAAAATTAGGTTTGCATAAATCATTAGAGCTGTGATAAATTTTAGAAAACGTTGTCATGACAAGTAAACAAAGTGACAAATTTTATTATTATAAAAATTTGACGCGTTGTGTTTGCTTTCTTGCTACGGGTAATTTTCCTTTTGAAAACAATGTCGCAATGCGAAAATGATTTTGATGGTGAAGATGAAGTACCGATGGACATAACTGAAGTTGCGAACGCCGCTGTGGCAGATTTACTACCAAAAAAATTCAAACAGCGGTACGAAAAGGAGTACGATATATTCCAAAAGTGATGCAGCATTAGAAATGTGAATCAAATTAGTACAGACAGTGGGAAGTAAAGATGACTAGTCATGAATATTTTATTTTCATGACGTCATGGAAATCTTACTTTCAAGACTCAAATTAGACCGGAAATGAGGATTTTCATGCCGATTTAAAAAAAAAAATAAAGAAACAAATGCGGGAAGATTGAAGAAAATGCTTTGGAGATTGGTTTTCACGGTTGCAAAAATGTAGTGATTATGGAGGGGAATGCCTTGAAAAATTATAAATAAATGTGTTTCGCAAGTAAATTGTGTATTACTTTACAAGGCCCAGCGGAAAGAGAACAGCCCTCGTAATATTGAAAATATTAAGTTTGTATATTATTATTTTGTTCATGTTGCTATAATATAATTATTTTTTCTCGATATTTTGAAGTAATAATGGTAAAATAAATGACCATTTACATATATTACTTTATTTATAATAATAATTATACACAAAATCAAACATTAGTTTTATAAAACACGGTGAGCCTCAAGGATCGGTATTCGGTCCTGTCCTGTTTATAATTTATGTTAACGATTTATTTCAATTCTTATATGCCCAAATAAATGTATACTCTATGCCGATAACACAACACTTAAATCATCGGCTGGAGATATCAACATTCTCGAAGAAATGAAAAATCACACTTTAAATTTAGTACAAGAATGGTTTGCTTGTAATAATTTAAGATTAAATCCGGATAAAACTCAGTCCCTAATTTTAACCACGAACGTGAATCTCAGCCAAGGTGCTGCCATAAAAATTTTAGGCATGACTGTCGACGATAGACTAAACTGGGATAAACGTATAGATACATTATGTAATAGACCTGCTTCTATAATTTTTCTTCTTCGCCAGTTGTCTCTATACTTAGATCAGAAATGCCTTATTATGATTTATTTTGCTTTATTTCACAGCTTAATGACGTACGGAATAATCCTATGGGGTAATGCTCCAAACCATAGGCGTAGTTAGGGGGTACTTGGGGGTGCTTAGCACCCCCAAATTTTGAATTAGCACCCCCAAACAAAATTTCTACAAATTTTAATAATTTCATTTTAGACACATCTATTCATATTGACTGTTATATTAAATATTATCAGATATTTTGAAAGCTGAAATGACTATTCTAAAGAACATGATGAGCAGTCAAGAATCAAATAATATTCAAAGTGTACTTAATCAAGGTACATTTGGTATTTATTATAAACTTTATAAAATTATTATTCTCTGTTATGAGGAGAATTAAAAACTGGCTGAGCACTATTATGACGCAAAATCGCTTTACTAATTTAGTAGTAGGTAGATAAGTATAGAATATTGAAAATGAACATTAAAAAATAATAATAATAATAATAAATAATACTTAAGATATTTTGCAAGAATTTATTCTTCTGAATGGAAACAGAAAATTAGTTTCGCGTCATGTTCCAAACTTTCTTTTCACAAACTAAAATGCCATTTTTAACACTTATATCATAAATAACTATTTTGTTACTTTAAATAATATAGGTTCGCGTGGCCGCGTGCCTGAGTGTCAGGTCGAGAATATGGGGAACCGTGTTCGGTCCCGACCGACGCCAAATATTTCCAATTTTAAATGGCACAACATTGACCCCTGTGGTGCACTCTCCACGCCAGCAATGAGTGCCCGTGAGGTGACGCCTGGGCTTAAGCACCCACACGGTGCAAATATTTCATCATTACCGATATCTGTGTACAAAGCAGATTGGCACACCCAGCAATGGGTAATAAGCCGTGATGATGTATTTATTTATTTAAATACTTTTTTTTATTTTGTAAACCAACTTTTTTTTCATTTAAGGTAAGGGACTTTAGCACCCCCTAATTTTAAAGCCTAACTTCGCCTATGCTCCAAACGCTATAAAGGTGTTTAGGATGCAAAAGAAAGCACTACGTATTATCACTAAAGGTAACTCTCGAGCACACTGCAAGTCTCTTTTCAAATGTCTGTCTATTTGTCCACTGCCATGCTGCTATATATATGAAGTTCTGTTGGATACATATAAAAATGTAAATAAATTTGAAAAAGGTTGTGATATTCATAAATATAATACCAGGAATAATGAGAAATTTATAATTCTTCGACATTCAATTAATGTAAATCTTTATAATCAGTTACCTACCCCATTTAAACAATTAAATTTTAATAATTTTAAGAAAAGAGTCATTAGTATGCTGATCAGTCACAGTTTTTACTCTGTGGAAGAATATCTAAATACACCAATTATATATATATATATATATATATATATATATATATATATATATATATATATATATATATATATATATATATATATATATACTTATATTGTCTTTTTTTCTTGTAATGTGTTCTTCTCTTTTATTATTGACTTGTCATAAATGCCTTTGTAGCACAATAACGACCAAATAAAATTATTATTATTATTTTTATTATTATTATTATTATTATTATTATTATTATTATTATTATTATTATTATTATTATTATTATTATTATTATTATTATTATTATTATTATTATTCATTTTGGCACCCACAAAAGTAAAGTTCTGCGCAAGCCAGGCATGTGCCGTACGACTCGTTCACGAATGACACGTCACTAGGTTCTAGGTTTGAAAGTATCAATCTGGTACTCTTGTTTTATATGATGTAGATTATAACAATTATTATCAACACTACAGCGCAGAATGAAATAACGTAAACCGACAAAAGTAATTCGTATGAAATATTGGTGTTTCAGATGTAATAACAATGCGCAAGGCTCCGCATTACAAATTTGGTTTACAATTCTGATTTTCAATGACAAAACTTTAACCATGCTTTGTTTGGCTTTAAATAAACCATTATTTTCCCTTTGCTTATACATAAGAAGCGATAAAGCTCTTTAAATACCATCCGAAGCTTTCATGGCTAATCTTTTCCAGTTGACGTTAAACCAACAGCTGACAACATTACATTGTGGAGCTTATCTCAAGTCACTCGTATCACTTCATTTGTTTTTCATGGGTAAGACGATAATGTGTTATTATTAGAACCATCAGCCGCTGTTGACACATGCGAAAAGTGATCATCATCCGTCCGTACTCGCTTGCTTGATTATCTTTGGGATAAAGTAGCTCGCACAATAGCGCTTGGAACTAATGCAAAAGTTGCAGTTATACAATGGAATTTAAAATTGAATTACAAACTTTACTAGTTTTCTAATTGCGCGCGAAAAACAAATAACATTAGTCGAAAAGTTTTGTTTGGAGTTTTATTCTTATTTACTTGGCGATAAAACGAAACTTTTAACTACGAAATTGATTTTCTATTTCCAAATTGAAATATTTGTACACTGTACAGGTGTCGTTTGATTAAACGACTGAAATGAGCAAATATGTCAGCTGGTTGACTTCTGCAGACTCTAACCCCTATTTACTGAAAGGATTTATGCGATTAATTAAATCATACAGCCATTTCCAACTACATCATGAAATATATATTGCTGTACAGTTGTTGCAGTTTGTTCATTTCAGTTTAGAAATATTGGATTTGCCGAGCAATATGTAATTATCCAACATGTAATTTATTATACACAATATTAGCTTGTTTCAGAATGTGCCACATATTCCAGATTAATTAAAACTAAATCATAATTTCTAGTAAAACATAGTTCATTACTAACTCATTTTCATTTTAGACTTTATAGATATCAATACAAATAAATTTCTGTTTGTTTAGACATAGGTAAGATGATTAGATTATGCTTACAATTGGTCAAATAAAAGTGGCACTTTACTTGAAGCTTCTAATAGTCGAATATATTTTTTTTTCGTGTTATTAGATACATTAAATAATATTTCAAATATTTTGTCAATTTTTTACCTTCCGTCTCCTTTAGGTAAGGAAGGTATTGTCTTCGGTCAAAAAATTCGGTGGTGAGTTTTTAATGAATAAGCACGTTTTAAGGTTCCTAGAATACGATTTTACTTTTTACCTTCCGTCACCTTTAGGTAAGGAAGGTATTGTCTTTGGTCAAAAAATTCGACAATGAGTTTTTAATCAGTAAGCACGTTTTAGGGTCCCTAGAATACGAATTTACTATTTTTACGATGATGTCTGTATGTGTGTGTGTGTGTGTGTGTGTGTGTGTGTGTGTGTGTGTGTGTGTGTGTGTGTGGATGTGTGTGTGTGTGTGTGTGTAACAAAATTTTCGTCTGCGATAACTCTAATACTACAGTTTCAAAAATTATAATTTTTTCGTATACTTCTTCGTTACATCCATATGAAGAGCTGATTAGATTTTGGTTACAATTGGTCAACCGGAAGTACCATTATTTGAAGATTTTAACAGTTTTTCTTGAAAAAACTATGTTAAATATAATTTTTTCACATTTGATGTTATTATAAATATTAAAGAATATTTTATTCTCTATACGATTTAACTGCATCTTATACTTAATATTAAATGGATATAGAGTTAAAAAATTGTAAAGAAATTAAATTTCATAAAGTAGCTATAGCTATGAAAACAGCTACTATATTAAGAAAATTCTGATTGAAAGATGTCAGTGTCAAGTGAAATTGACATAGTGTGTTTGTCTTATAATTTTATTGGAAATACAGGATCTCTTGCTTTCTGTATGGAATTTGTATAAAATACATACAACTGGTAATGTACAAGAAATAATAATAATAAATCTTTTATTTCTGCAGATACATTACACTGTATATAGAAAACGTCACAAAATAATAATTTAAGATTTTCTGTATGAAATTTGCATAAAATACATGCAACTGCCGGAAGGTAATGTACAAGAAATAGAATATTTAATTTAGCAAGGAACTTTCTGTATGAAATTTGTACAAAATACATACAACTGATGGAAGGTAATGTGCTGGCCACATCAGATTTTTTTACGATGATGTCTGTATGTACGTATGTGTGTGACGATTTTTTCGGATGGCATAACGTCATTACCACCTTTCCAAAAATTCTAATTTTTGCGTATTCCTTTTCTTTACATCTATAAGAAGAGCTGATTAGATGTTTGTTACAATTGGTTGACAGGAAGTACCCTGATTTGAAGATTTTAACAATTTTTCTTGAAAAAACAGTGTTAAATATCATTCTTTCACATTTAATGTTATTATAAATATTCAAGAATATTTTATTCTCTATAAGATTTCATTACATTTTATACTTCATATTCAATGGATTTAGAGTAAAAAATTTATAAAGAAATTAAATTTCATGAAGCAGCAAGCTGTGCTATAACCATGGAAACATCTACTATATTAAGAAAATTCTGATTGACAAATGTCAGTGTTAAGTGCATTTGACAGTATGTTTGTGTTTTAATTGAACTGGAAATATATAATCTCTTACAATAAACTTTCTGTATGGAATTTGTACAAAATACATAGAACTGAAGGAAATGTATTGGAAATATGGAATCTTTTACAAGAAAATCTCTGTGTGGAATTTTTACAATATACATACATCTGACCACGATCTGACGGAAGGTAATGTATTGGCCACATCAGATTTTTTTTGTATTGTTTTTATTTTGCAAACTTCTTAATTAAAAAGAGACATGTATTCTCCAATTTTTAAAATAAATGTCCAATAAACTTTTAATGAAAGATTGACTGCCGTGGAAATGGGCTGTTTACGTGATGTATGTGGATATGTAAGACGGGATCGCGTGAGGAATAATTTGGTGTATGGAGAATGTATGGTTAGGAAGAATGTCTTAAGAGAGTAGGAATGAGCTAGTTGAGATGGTTTTGTCATGTGGACAGAATGAAGAGTGAAGGGCTTGTAAAGCGTATATATTTTGGTGAAATTGAGGTGTTCGATTGCGTGGCAGTCCGGTGTGCAAGTGGATGGATGTGACTGACTGTTTCGTAACTATTATTGTGGTCCGGATGCGGTATTTCGTTACCGAAAATCTGTCACTTTAATATGTTAAGAGTGAGGAATATTTGTTTTATGATGTCAAAGTAATAAGAATGTTATTGAAGAGAGAGTGATTATTTTTGTGGTTGATTTTATTATTATTGTTTTGGGTTTGTGCTCACACACCTGTTATATAAAGTAACCTAATCCTTTAACAATTCATCCTAAAAATGTAAGAATCCTTTTGTGTATAATAGTTTTTTATTATATGAGTGTGGAATGTATCATATTAGTCACGAAAGAAAAAGTTTAGCCACGTAGTCGACACGAGTGTAATACAACTTTTTATCCAACACTTTTTTAAAAACTTCTTAAATCATTTTTATATTTTCATTCATCGTTTGACACTGACAAAGTCAATTGATATAGTATTTTAGATTACAAAGTCGCCATTGAATGTTTTTGTTATTTTGTTATATTGTTATTGAAAAAAAAAATTGCTGTGATAATTATTGTCTGTCATTGGGAATTATTTGAAAGAAAAATACATTAAAATCCGTGAAAATGAGGACTTTCCTTAAAAACGTATTTACTTAGAAGCGCAAGCAGCATCTATTAATTTAATTCCGAAGCAAGTTACCAATAACTCGTGCTTCGTTTTCGTTTCATTAGCCGTACATTACAGCTGTCATTGGGTAAAGATAAGTAATCTATTTTAGCATAAATATTAATATTAATTTAAATAAATACGTTTGATAATGTTAAATTACTCCAATAATAAAATAATTTTGTAAAATTGCTTTTTATTTATATTTTAAAAAACAAAAAACAGTGATAATTCCTCCGTGACTTCTAAAATATTCTCTCACGGAGTGACTAATGTTGTACATTAGTTATTTCAAATAACCATAGAAATAAGTATATTATGAGTCGGTGTTGGATAAAAAATGTTTAGCTTTAATTTTGTATTCTTGTAAAATTTTGATACGGGCAATTGTTTTCGAGAATATGGCCAAAAACCTAAAAATGCATACATTTTTACCAATTGGCTGGAGGTTCTCATGGTCTGTTTTCCGGAATCTTTTGATATGTTGTTCAGCGTATTTTTCTGGATATGATTCCGTAAAAAAATCTTTTGTTGCAATTTCTTTGAGGTTAAATCGTAGATTTCCATTTAAATTCCCGATGGCTGACATGATCTTTTCACAATATCTTTCGTTTATATACTTAAGTGTTATCTCATTGTTATTTAAAATTCTAAGACTTTTGAATACAAATTTAAACTACAGTTTGAGATGAAAGAATATTCCGCATTTAGTTGTAAGTAGTTGGTTTACTAAGTCCTGAAACAATGCCGAGAAAGTTTGCTGTGAAAACTTTGAGAATCCCTAGTCGTTGTGGAAATCGGCTCTCGCGCACTTTTGTGCTTGCCTCGCCTTGCGTCGCACTCGCCTTCGCTCTGTCCATTAGTTTGATTATCGAGTTAATCTTGGCAGGTCAGACGAAATCTACAGGTTTGCCATAAGAACAATAATGGGCACAGCCAACCGAGAAATTCTCTTGTTTAGTTAACAGGACATGCGTACTTCACTGTTCAAGGACCAGAAAGCTAAGTTTCAGGAAGAGTCCTTATTTTCTCCTCAGCAAACACAACGATGTAATAGGAGATGTAAACGGACTTCCTGATTTACTATTTCACTTAATGGACACAAAAACTTCAGATGGAACCATCGGCTATTAATTTTCCTTTATTGTTATGACTCTCTTTCTTACTTAATCCTTTTGAGAGAAATGTGACGACGAAAATTTTGAGAAGTCAATTGACTCATTATGGTTAGAACTTTAAATATTTAAGTCCCTATTAACTCTAGATTTCAAAATTCGTGTGTACAACAAATGACAGACGTTCTATTTTCTGTTCATTCAATTGCAATATATTGCCTACCTTATGATAATTATTGTACATGTAACATTGGCGGATCCAGCGGGGGGCGATGGGGGCGATCGCCCCCTCCTTGGTGGTTGGTAAATTTTAATAAAATAATAATTTAAAAAATATATTATCTCGTAAATATCGTCGTTTAGTTACTTGATATGAAATAATTCAGGGCAAGTTGACAACTACTATGCTGGGCACCCCGTATCGTGGAATATTCTCACCAGTCGTCAGTACGTCGGTCGCAGTTTTGTTAATGCGTAATGTACTATTAGGTTACATACGTTGTACATAATAAAATATTTGAATACTTCGCATAGCTTATTTTAACTAAAGATACTTGTAAGTATTTTTCTTAGACAATTGTAAGGTATAAAAATCAATTTAATTTCATTTTTATTTGATTGCATTTCAGTATACTTCATTATAAAATGTCCAATCAAAAACGCAAACATCGTTCTTGTTTTGGCACGAGTAACTAAAAAACAAATTCATCGAGATAATTATACATCATGTAGTACAGAAAAATACTACAGAAAAAGTATTTTTATTCCTGTTAGATTTTATGATAATCGATTTGACGATTCGTTTTTCTAAAAATACTCTCAATGCATTTCATTTAAGTGTTTTACTTCCCCATAATTTAACAACAATGAGTACAGAAGACTTGCAAACATCTACCAAAATATTGTGGCAAAAACACAAAATTATTTTATTAAATATACAAAACGTTAATTCACTGGAAATATTTGCTGCTGAATTAGCTATGTGACGCGCTAAATGTCTATGTTTAATTCAATCTCCTTCAAAGGAAATAAATTTAAAAAATGCTGTAGATATATATTCCTCTATTGATTTTGATGTGTGTTCAAATTGCCATACACTACTTGAAATATTATTAAAGTTGCCTATTAGCGCAGCCAGTGCAGAACGTAGCTTTTCCACTCTTAGAAGGCTGAAGACATGACTGCGAAATAGGATGACAGAAGACAGGTTATTAGAACTGGCACTTATGCATGTGCATCAAGACATAGATATAAACATTGAAAATGTAATAAATCGTTTTGCTACTTCAAAAAAGAAAAGAACTGATTTTATAATTTAATTGATTTGTATGTATTAATTTATCCTTTGTTATGCAGTATATTTACATATTATTATATTTTTGTTGTAAACATATCATATTTCATTAGTGAAATAAAGGAAAAATAGATTACTTAATTTTGTATTTTGGTACATTCTTTTGAAAACTTATAAAGTCTTTATTCTGTGCTTTAAGCTTAAATTAATGAAATATTGCTTTTATTTTATAAAATTGTCATATTTTCATATTTTGTTTTTTAATTCGAACGAAGTTAAAGTTTCTTAATTCGCCCCCTCCTTGGACATTTCCTAGATCCGCCCATGACATGTAAGATGATTTGGACAGGTGTACGATATTGGGATTTACAAATAAGAAAACGCTAACTAGCGGCAAATATTAGAACTAGAAACAGTGGTATACATTTGGCATTTACATGAATCTACAACTATATGACTACAAAAACTCTATTATATATACTTGAATTATAAATAAAAAATACTAATAAATGAGAAACTAACACGAAAACTAAATAAACGCTATTGACAGCAATGCTACGCTTAAAAATATCAACATAAAGTGTACCATTGTTTAACGCAATCAGCGCCAACTTTTGATACTTGAAAATCCCAATACAATAGTAAATTTGTAAAATGACAAAAAAATATGTGCAAGAAGATAAAACTAAATAATTTGTATTAATAAATTTGAAATAAAACACATAGGAGCCTATATATATATATAATTTTTTAATATATATATATATATATATATATATATATATATATATATATATATATATATATATATAATTGATTTTCATGAAAGAACGTAGGCAGCAGTATTAATAAAAACTAATTATTTTATATACATTAAATTCTTCAAAAGCCAAATTCATTTTGAATAAAACTTACAAACAACGTGGGTTGTTACATGTTACAATATTTTTTTGCTAAACAAATGATAAAAATATGACATTTAGAAGTATTGTAATATGCCACAATAGCGAGCTGAATTCACGGTAATAGTTAATCCTTTGGATTCAAAAAAATAACGCCGAATAATGCCTATAGAGAACACAGCGCACCAAACTGTTACTTTGGGGCTGTGAAGAGGTCTTTGATGCAGTACACGATGGTTCTCAGATGCCCAGTAACGAAAATTTTGTTTATTTACTGTGCCACAAAGATGAAAATGCGCTTCGTCGCTTGTCCACACAATAGTGCCGGGGGTGCAGGTGAAGGTCTGAGTGCAAGATTCTCCTTACAGTTCTGGACGATATTCGAAGCGCAGCGGCATGTTTCCGCGCAGATCGGGTTGGAGAATATTCAATTATTGATGCTCTTAGTGCCGCGATGTTTTCGGGTGTTCGCACATTTTTAGGTCGCCCAACTGTTTTTTTAGGAACTGCAGATCCTGTCGCCTTAAACTACTTGTCCATTTCCGAATGGTTTTAGAATCAGGAACACTGTCATTACGATTTAACCCGAACCGGATCCGAAAAGCCCTCTGTGTCGCCACAATGCTTTCCCCGTTTTTAAAGAACGTCTCCACAACAAAGTCCCGTTGCTCACCTAACCACGACATGGTGACTACTGTGAACGGTATTGTTCCCGCACCTACGAGCATCTGCCCCACCCCTCTATTCGGTCGGGGCGCCCTTTGGTGATTTTTTGAAACTTGGGACTGCATTCTGTAAATATAATATAATAAATATAAAATACAGGATTTTATATTTATTATGCTTAAAAAAATGTGGCACTGGGTAATCATTTTGTAAATGTTGAAATATTTTTTATCGGACCTTAATGTAACTATCATACATATAGGTACCTATATGATATGTGACTCTATTTGTATATGTCCCTTACCATGATTGGTAAAAGTAAAAAATGGAATAATTCTAATTGATCCTTGCTAATTGCATTTAACCATTAATCCGGGGATTAGTTTGTGATCTATCTATAGAGTCAATCAAGATAAGCACTGTTAATATCTGGATGGCTTACCGACTAGGATCACTTTGTGACAAGGATTGACTGCATATGACCATAGCGACATACTATAACAGAATGTAGACAAGGTTCTAGTATAAATAAACGCTCCTCCTTTTTCTTGTAATGAATTTTGAATTCCGAAAAAGATTACTTGGGTTTCAATGAGTAATATTTCAACTAATATGGTAGTTAAAATTTTATAAGTCTGAAGCTTCAATCTCTCGCATGACATCGTGTACAATTGATTTTAGTGTAGGAATCCTAATTATTGTAAGCTCCGATGAATAATGAATATCTTTGGGTTTCGGATACAAGATTGACAAATTAATTCAACTGTTGCGTCCCTGAATTGTGCTACTCTAATCTAAACTTTCTTTTTACCTGAACAACATAATAGGCATTTTCGAAAATTCTACTGGTGAACTGTATATATATATATATATATATATATATATATATATATATATATATATATATATATATATATATATATATATATATATATACCGGATATATCGGTAAGCAGCTGTTTATCAGGTTACAGTTACTGGAATCGATATTTTAAGAACGCAAGTGGTAAACCGGGTAGATTTATAACCTATGATAAACATTTGAAAGATTAAAACAGATTTGAAATTTGACGTAGTTAACAAACTGAGCACAGTCCTACTTCCGCTTCCCATATTACCACATTTTCATTTTTAACGCGCGCGCTTCGCTTGGCATCACTAACTTTTTTGAGGTTAGATTCTTCATTTACCGCATTTACCGGCTGAATTACTCCATCCACAAATCATGGATCCGGTAGATGGATCTGGTAGATATGGTACAATTTTCGAACACGGTAACTATTAACCACTCGTGTTTTCGAACGCAATCGGTAGATGTATCTGCCGGTAGAATTTTCGTAAATGACAAATGTGACATATTTCGGTTAACCAAAAAATGCACGCAGTCATGAGTGTAACTTTTTAAGAAAAAAATATCAAAGTATGATGTTTAATTTAAATTTACAATAAAACACCTTTATTTAAAATTAAACGACCGGAGTTTATTGCATATTATTTGTCTAAGGTCTGCTTAAAATTTAAGCCTTGTTGGTGTAATTGAGCAACACCATTTCATTTATTTATTTGATATTTATTAAAGTTATGATTTATATATTTTATTAACGTTTATAATTTAAAGCCTTTATTATAAAGAAGTATTTTTACAAATATGTAGTGACCGAAAACATTATTAATTGATGACCTCGATCTTCTGAAAGAATTAACGTATAATGAATGTAAATATTTTTATTTAGATGGGTATAACTGTAATGTTCTGAAAAAAGAGCAAAAAGATATAAGCATCTATCTTGTTGAGAATCGCTGGTTCTATTCTTTCTCTCGCGCACAAAAGGGGAAAAAGAAGAAAACCTATTATTTCCAACTAATAATAAATCAACACTAATACAATTGTGGCTTTATGGTGTAAATGGACAATGAAAGTGAACACGTCTTCGCCATGTTTCAACCCCGCAGAATTGCCTTTCTTCTTCCACAAAATTCTTTAATTGCTGCAAACTCTTAATGCCTTTGTATTATTTTAGATTATATACGGTATCATATTTCACGATTAAATCAAGGTATAAATTTTCTTATTGACAGTCTCATTTATCTCAATTATTAACTCACTCACTGAAAAAGCGATCAAAATTTGCTATTAACAGAAAATGGTACATTGTTCTATCTGATCAGAATTACTAATGTTTTATGTATATATTCCATATTACAATAGACATATTTTGTTGACAGCTAAAATACTACGTATTAAACAAAAGTCAATCAATAATAATAATAATAATAATAAGTAAGCAAACAAATGTTTAAAAATAAAAATCTGATGTGGCCAGTACATTACCTTCCGTCAGTTCTACGTATTTTGTACAAATTCCATACAGAAAGTTTCTTAGAACCAAACTTGACATTGACAGCTATCAGAATTTTTTAAATTATTATTTAACTGCTTCCAGTGTTATTGCATAGCTGGCTGGTTTATGAAATTTAATTTATTAATATTTTTTTAACTCAATATCCATTGAATATGAAGTATAATTTAAATAAATCGTATAGAGGATAAAATATTCTTTAATATTTATATTAACATTAAATGTGATAAAATGATATTTAACATAATATTTTCAAGAAAAACTGTTAAAATCTTCAAATGAGGGTACGTCCGGTCGACCACTTATTACCAAAATCTAATCAGCTCTTCATATGGATACAACGAAGAGAAATACGAAAGAATTATAATTTTTAGAATTGTAGTATTGGAGTTATCGTCGGAGAAATAATCGTCACACACACACACACACACACACACACACACACACACACACACACACATATATATATATATATATATATATATATATATATATATATATATATATACCATCGAATTTTTTGATCAAAAACAATACCTTCCTTACACATTTAAAAGTATATTTCGAAGAAAAACTATTTTGAGCTTCTCGTAAAGTGCCATATCCGGTTATCCGATTTTCACCAAAATCTAATGGGCTCTTTCCATTACAGAAAAAGTTCGAAATACAAGATTTCAGAATATTCTAAATGATAGTAATTGAGTCAGAGTGGAGGATCCAAACACACGTACATACACACAGACATCATCGTGAAAATATTAAAATTGGATTCTAAGGACCTTAAAACGAGGTCATTTATTAAAATCTCGATATGCGATTTTTAGCACGATCCCTATACCTCCCTTACCAAGGGTAGCGGGAGGTAAAAAAATACTATGTATATTTCACAGCTCGCGTCGGTTTTCTGTACTGTTTCTACTTTGCTTTATACTAAGAAAATGTTATTGTAGTATTTGTGAATAAATTTGTCTATCCAAAATGAAAAATTTTGTATCTCCTTTGGCGAAGGTGACGAACTAATTGAGTTTTCTCAGTTGAGTCGTTCTGTATTTAATTTGTAACATTTGATCGGTCGCTGAAGTCAAAGATGGGCTGGCAAGTGACGCGCGAAGAGGCTGCAAACCGAGTTAAATTTCCTGCTTCACACTCGAATTCCTCGACTTACTCCAGCTCCGGCCTAGTGCATTCGCATATAGATGATTTATTTACCGGACTATACAATTTAATTATGCTCCATATATTCCGCACTATATCTGACAGGAATAATATTATTATAACATTTACATAATAAATAGGGTTATTGCTATAATTTAATTTACCAATGTCAAAACGAGATTATTTCATTTACTGATCATTTAATATGTACTAGCCTACAATTGTGCTACGCACGTACGTTTTATTATAGTTTTGAATGAAATATTATAACAAAATCTATTAAAAAAGAATACCTTGAATGAATATCTTGTATTATAGCAATACTCTTTAGTTCGAAATTTTATCTAGTTTAATTTTGTATATATATATATATATATATATATATATATATATATATATATATATATATATATATATATATATATATATATATATATATATATATATATATAATTAATAAACGAATCAACGGAAATAATATTTATTATTTATTAATTCGTATTAGTGCAATTTTTAAAATAAAGAAATATAATTTTGGATAACAAAATTATAAAGTTGTGTATTGAACCAGACTTTTAATCACCTGTGAATAGTGGAAGACAAGGAGGGGCGAGGTAGCGAGAGGAAGATCAAAAGCATAGTTATTAGGTTATGAGATGATTATTTATCGTCGATAAATCATAATAGTTTAAATACATTATTCAAAAAATGTAAGTACAAACTTATGTCCATCTAAAAGAGGTACTTGAGTACCAATAATTAGTCGCCCATTTATTGTTCCCGCTCAAATATGTTTTAATGAAAATTTTTACAGCATTTTCGTCTGTCGAGATGTGTATTGTGCATAATAAATACACCTTCCCAAGTAAATTCAGTCTCATTAATGAACATTATGAGCCAGTCCCAAAATTGAAGTCTGTTATGTGCTGAAAACAGAACTTTTTGCACATGTTATGGATATAACTGTTGCTTTTTTAAAAATTGTCATATGTGACACTCCGTATTGTGATGTGATAAAGATGTACAAGATTAACAAATGTGCGAATATTAAGAACAGAATGATTTGGTGATGATTTGGAAACGCTCCGTGTAAATGCGTTGGCAACTCCATGACACTGTCTTTATGTCAACCGTGATGTCAAGTAAAATATAGTACAGATACGAGTAAAAAAATAAATAAATAAACCATAGGTAAGTAATTACAATGTCTGTGTACTCGCATTTTGACAGAATTTTACCTTATTAACAAGTTTATTACTAATGTCAAAATTTAATTGCAACAATTGACAGGACTGTCAATTGCTAAAACAAAATTTTTCATAACTATTGTTACTGCATTCAATTATCACTAAAAATTTTTGAACGACTCGTCAATTTACGGGGTGGTAAAAATGCTAAAAAAATATGCGATTTCGAGAAAAAGTTATTAAGAAATATTGTTGCTCTCGCCGAGTTATATTACTGGGTAAATTTAATGCACTTATTTCATTTACACCCTGTATATATATATGTGTTTTTCGCTAGCACCTATAGTTTCGGAGATTTTTGCAAAAATCATAAAAAAACAGTTAAACGGGTTTCCACCCCTCGCTCACCCCCTACCCGTGCATAGATGCTACTTTCATGTAGCATCTATGCACCCCAAAAAAAATTTTAATCGTGCATAGAAGCTACTTTCAGTTAGCATCTATGCACCCCTAAAAATTGAACGCTGACGCTCCACAGACGCTGTAGGAACGATAGACGCAATGCGATATTTTAAATACATTGAATTGTTCGATTACAGGACGCGACGCGAACGCGATGCTGCGCACAGCACTCTCACTCTGTGCAGATATTTATTTTAAAAAACAGTTTTAGTTACTGTTTCTAAGAAAGGCATCAGCCTCAACAAAATATTTCTTAGAAATTTTACTCGTCCACGTTACTTTGTATGACTAAGTTACATTCCACTTTTTAAGTTACTTTGACTAATTTAAGTTACATTCTAATTTCTGAGTTACCTTAAGTAACTTAAGTTACTCAAGTAACTAGTAACTAAAAACCGTAAAGTTACCAACTACTTTTCCGCAGCAAGTTAAGTTACAGTTACACTTACCATATTTAAAAAATCTGATGTGGCCAACACATAACCTCTCGCCAGATATTTTACCTGGTTGTACGCATAAAACGAAAAATATTTTTAAATACAAATACATATATTAATGTCTCACTACAAAATAATTCTCACATATATTTGCAAAATCTATGGGATATTTTAAATTAAATTATGTACAATACATACATTTTCTTTATATTAATTATCCTGAAATTTTCTTTTTTCTACTTTCCTTTTCTTTTTCTTTATATTCGTAATTTTTCGCAAATTCCTTTTATTTTCTTTTTTACATATATTCTTTTGCGTTGTTGACTTTTTTTTATTTTCATAATCTTCATAATAATGTACAAATATTTTTGACAGAGGCATACAAATATTTTTGACAGTGACATTTGAATTTCTTGCCTTGTAGTAGTTTGATCTAAGATTTTTTACATCAGATTATTTTATATGCCTTTCTTTATCTCTAAATCTATAAAAGATATAATAATGAATTTATATTTATCGAATAAAGAATTTAACGTTCTTTAATATAAGTATTTACATAAATTTTCGATAATTAATATTTAGATGTTTTTTTTCTTGTAACTACTACTTCCGGTTGTCCAATTGTTATCAAAACTGACTCGACTCTTCCCATTATTGTTAGATTGAGGAATCCGTAATTAAAAATGTCTTAAGTCTTATAGTATTTGAGACCTTAAAACGTGCTTATTCATTAAAATCTGGATATGCGATTTTTAGCATGAATACAATACCTCTCTTAGCGAGAGGTAAAAAGTAATTAAGTTACGTTACAAGTTACCGTAAAAGTAACTAGTTAGTAACTAAGTTACTAAAGCAACCAGTTACTGCCCAGCTCTGGCAAATATAAACAAAAATTAAGTTGTTTTCTAATGTTATACTAACAAAGGATACTGTTAAACTTAACTTTAATAAAAAGTAGTGTAAAATCCAGTTTGTTATTTGGGGTTTATCTATTTACTCTATACCTAACATCCGCTAACACTATCATATCCAACAAAACTAAAAAGAGTAGTTAGAAGGCTCGCGTAATACAAACATATCCGCAGCACCTTGGCTGAGAGCTAAGACACGAACACTTGTAGTGTTTCTTAACCGGATTAACTGGGTGAATAGTTGGCTGTGTCTGGCTGGTTACAAGACGCCGACACCGACGCTGTTCCGTGTAACAAGCGGGTAATAAGCGTCGTGTATACACACCGGTGTAACGTGCTTACAACCGGGGAGAATTAGATATGAGGAAGCGAGGACTTAAGATTTTTGGTTTGAAGAAGAATTGCTTAATTCCTAGCCCCTACCCCTGAATAGGATTATTGTTATAATAGAAAGATGGACAATTTAATTATGACTTTTAGTCTAATTATTTTTCATACTTGTAAAAATAATAATTATAATGACTACAGCAACGTATTTGGGGACTTGCAATCCGACATATTCGAGCTAAACCAGATAACAGGTTCTTGCACCCATCACTTCTTAATGTTGGTCTTTTGATATTTTGCTCCTCATTCGGCTGTGCCCCACAGGAAGTGATTGTGATATGCCTAAACAGAGACCTGGGCACAGATCACCTCAACTACAGATAGGACACACAATGTATTTTTCGAAATATGAAATAGTGACATCTACAGATTGCTTCCATAAACTAACGCACACTGTGATGGTTTGGTCGGCTAGGTAGTCTGTGACATAGGTGACATGTCATTGTATAGGCTGCGAGCAGACACGTGACTCGAGTGTCCTTGACGTGCTAGGAATCAGCTAATTTGTGTGCGTTTGTCATTTTGACAAAAACAATGTCACTTTAACAAGATCAATGTTTTGACTTATTTTAATTTTGAACTGTTGAGAAGTTATTATTTTTAATTTCGTGTGTTTTACTGCCTGAAAATTGTATATTAATAATATTTTTGCAGTTCAAAATCAAAATAAGTCAAAACATTGGTCTTGTCAAAGTGACACTCTTCTTGTCAAAATGACTTACGCACACAAATCAGCTGATTCCGAGTACGTCAAGGACGCCCGGGTCACGTGTCTGCTCGCGCCCTACACACAAATTGAAATTTGTAATTTTGAAAATAAAAGATAATTAGAGAACTGAATATAGATACACACATATATTTTAAACAATCACAAAACAATAACTATAAATTAATTTCTAAATTAATTTAAAATTACTATAGTCTATTTTTTATAAGAACAGTTTGATCTTGTTAATATAGGGGTATTTTCCAATCAAAAACCTATCTTCCCACCACTCTATACTTACAAAAAAATATGGTATAGTCACTTAGAGATACACTTCTATTCTAATATTTGTTTATATGTAAGATAAAACGGTATTGAAAATGATACATTTCGTCATTACATATAAAAGTAAACGTCTATCTGCATCTTAGCACTGCACTATATATCAAGCAGCACAACGAATGTTCATCAGCTTATTGAATTTCAGTTCTATATTACGTAAAAAAAACACTTTTAATTGGCTTTAAAACTGAAGAAATCACGAAATAACTCACTACTGACACTATAACTAAAACTATAAACATTTATAAATTGAACTACCAAATAATTAAAGATGTTAAAGCGTAGGTTCAATGACATGTGTGATGACTTATGTGACTTTACAATACAAAATATTACAAGATGTTTTCAACTCAAAGGTGACTTAATCCATTTTCGTAAAATTTAAGCACTGTTGCGCCTCTACAGTTTGCTTCCTGGAACTATGATAGTGTTTTGGCACATTCATTTAGCTGTCCGGTATCTGGACATGGGGCCTGTTCCACCAAAAACTTTGCAACGTTACACTTTTCATTTTTCACAGTGCCACCGTTGATATAATTGTTTTTGCAAATGAAAAGTGCAAAGTGAAAGAATTTGAATGCCTTTCTTTCCCTTCTTTGGATAATTTGATTATTTTATATTAATATGATCTAACATTTATGTCAATTATCATCTTGATTATCAATATGTGTTTAAAGAGTGATGATTCAATTCTATTTTGCTTCTTTTTTCGCTAATTTTGACTACATAAACTTGAAAATCAGAGGTGTTACTAAATAAGGCTTCACATGCAAATTAATAGTATATTAAAGAACGTGTTTTATAAGACATGTTTTTTTCGCACGCTAACGCTCGTTTTCTAAATTTTGACGCGTGCGAAAGAAAGTCTTATAAAATGAGTTCTTTATACTATTTTTTATATTTTGCGCCTTCTACAATAACATTTACTTACTCAATTTTATATTTGTAACCATTTGTACATTTTCATGTAAATAATCTTCGCTAAATAAAAAATAATAATAATAATAATTTCGACATTATATTATTAAAATGAATTGTCAATTAACTAAAAATAAATTAGGTAAAAATGGGTTAAAGAAACGTCATTTAGTACCAACCGTCTAAAACAAAAAATTGCGTATCGAAATGAAGGTCATTACGATACGCAATTGCGTATCGTAATGACTTCATTATGAACGCAAAATATAAAAATATACCTTGTGCCATTTAAGCCATTCAGTATTGCGGAGCATAGGGAATAGTTTTGACCTCTCTGATTGGCCGAAATTAGAGACAAGAAGTTTACGCAATATAATTTCCGCTACTTCAGATTTGCGCTGTTGCCAGTGCCATCTACTGAATGGCTTAAATGGAACAGAGCATAGTAACGCTAAAATATAATATATATAATAATTAAATGTTACTGTTTAAGTCATATCTACTATCTAATGCCTTCAAAAATATAACAATATCAATCTAGCTGCAGCAGAAAAGCAACACGCTTCATCCAAAATTTCAAGGTGACCTTCGGTCTAGAATCATCTCTGTATATCTACTTACTTGATTATATAAAAAATCTACATTAGTTTCTCGTTGAAAATGTCCATACAAATGTATTTTGTTTAACAACAGTGACATTCATGTTTAAATTTAAAACTTTGATGATATAAAATTTGGAACATGTAAAAACATGAAACGTAGAGCGGATTGAACAAAACCATCTCGTCAAAAATCACGTGAATGTCAACATGGCAGTATGAATTTAGTTTTGGGATTGTAATTTATGTCATGTCGGAAAGTTGAAAGTGTTTTAATGGAAAATTCCCACAAATTCAATATTTGATTACTGCAAATGCTCTGTGATTATCAGAAACATTTTTCATCTCGGGGATGACGCTGGTTAAAAAATACCAGCCGAGGATTATCGTAATCATTAATGATCAGTTTGTTTGTAATTTGTTTCATGTTGCGATATAATTAATTTATTTGACTAATTACAGTTGTATTATAACAATCATTTATATAATTTATAGTATCAAAATATTTACACATAAACAAATTATTGAAATTGTAATAAATTAGTTCAAAGTTAATAACAATAATTTGTATATTTCATATCGTTTAATTATTTCATCACATTGATTTATGTTTTGTTTTTTGTATCCCGATGCCTTTAAAATTATAAATGTTTATTTAATACTGATGTATTAATGATATTTGTTTTGCATTTTTTTTATTGATAACTGTTTTAATTTTAAATGGAATTTGTATTAAATTAAAATTTCATACTTTATATACATAATTTATATTACGCCTCAAGCACTAGTATGTATTTGACATTACAATACGGGAAAAACACAATAGTTGTTTATAGTTTGTGAAATTTACTGGTAATATTAATATTTTATTTTTTATTGTACTCGTATATTTAATAATATTCATAATTTGTAAAAAAAAGAGTTATATCTGCATTATTATAATAATGTTATAAATAAAGTCTGTGGCCTAATGCGAAAACAACCAATGTCAATTTGGGAATAAGTTTTTTACAAGACATTGGTTTAGTGAATGGCAATATTCTTATAGGTTCATGCTTAGTATTATCTCACCTAAATAAGTTTACAAATTTTGAATTTAATGTGAAGGAAAATATTAATTAAAAGTTTGTCTTGTAGTTGATTTTATTAAATTTTATTTATTTAACAAATACATTTTATACATGTACAATACAATACGTCTTATTTTTCTAAGAAACAAATAATAAAAATCTGATGTGGCCAACACCAAACCTCCCGCTATTTAATTTTATTAATTTAAATATACATATTTACTTATTAATTATTGCGGAAACTGTATTAAGATCCATGCCATAGAACTATGGTTCTTTTTACTACTTTCTTTTTAAAACATTATTATTATTATTATTAATTTGGAATGATTAGTTCTTTGACAGTGACATTTATCTGTCAGTTGCATACATTTGAGATATGATCTGTGTAACCAAGGAGTTTTGCTTGTTTAAAGCGTAGGATCCAGGATTAAAATTATAGATAATTTTATAAATTTATCCGTAAAATATATAGGAATTTATGCAAATCTGTGGAAAATTTAATAATCTTTACTTTTTACAATAACACAAATCTTGAAAAAATAACATTTGAAGGTATTTTTCGAAGAAATATATTTTGAGCTTCAAAGAAAGTGTCATTTCCGGTTAACTGATATACACCAAAATCTAATAATCTTTTCCCATATTAGAATAAGGTAGAAATACAAGGTTTCAAAATTTTCTGAATGATAGTATTTGAGTTAGAGTGAAGGATCCATACACACATACATACACACACACACATGTATATATATATATATATATATATATATATATATATATATATATATATATATATATATATATATATATATATATATATATATATATACAGACATATCTCGATATATGATTTTTAGCATGATGATCCATATACCACCCTTACCAACGGAAGCGGGAGGTAAAAATGGAGTTACTTACATGCTAGGTTGAAGTTTTGAAAATTATAGTATTTTATATTGTGTAAAAAGTTAATAATGTGTACATACATCTTAGCTGTAAAAGAAACTATAATCGATATTGTTGTAGATATATTACAGGATCCCAATTATTGCGTTGCACTTGCTTTGCAAATTTAAATGCGAACTTCCATATAACGTGAAACAAATTACATTGACATGCTGCACTATTAGCAGTCAAGTAATACCAATAAGTAAAAAATATTATCACTGTTATCACTCAAAGGCGAATCAATTGTCGCTAAGTAAAATATTCTAAGTTAACAAAATGTGTATAAGTTACATTCCACTTTTTAAGTTACTTTGACTAACTTAAGTTACATTCTAATTTCTGAGTTACTTTAAGTAACTTAAGTTACTCAAGTAACTAGTAACTAAAAACCGTAAAGTTACCAACTACTTTTCCGCAGCAAATTAAGTTACAGTTACACTTACCATATATAAAAAAGTAACTAAGTTACGTTACAAGTTACCGTAAAAGTAACTAGTTAGTAACTAAGTTACTAAAGTACCTAGTTACTGCCCAGCTCTGGCAAATATAAACAAAAATTAAGTTGTTTTCTAATGTTATACTAACAAATGATACTGTTAAACTTAACTTTAATCTAAAGTAGTGTAAAATCCAGTTTGTTTGTCATTTGGGGTTTATCTGTTTACTCTATACCTAATATCCGCTAACACTACCATATCCAACAAAACTAAAAAGAGTAGTTAGAAGCCTCGCGTAATACAAACATATCCGCAGCACCTTGGCTGAGAGCTAAGACACGAACAAGGCGAATCAATCGCTAAGTAAAATATTCTAAGTTAACAAAATGTGTATAAATTTCGAAACACTATAATTGTTCTTAAGGTATACATTCACAAATGAAAATTAGGTTTATGGTTTTTGTTTAAGTTTAAGTAAGTCATTCAGAAACGTAAGTTTAAATTACCTGAAAATTAGTTTTGATATGTACAGACATTATGTGTAAATGCTTCAAAAACAAGATGAAAATATCGGTAGAGCAGTACTCAACAAGACACCTGTGCGCCGTGAAACTGTCGTTCGCTTGGCATTATTGCTAATATTTCAACAATGGACCTTTTCAATTTAACGGCTATCTCTTTCTATCGCTGTAAATAGTAAGAAAATGGCGCGAACAACTGCCAGTTGGGATGTCAAAGGAAACGTTAAAAATATTGCAGTCATTAAAATATCTGTATTCTCAGTGAAAATTTGCATCGTTAGATATTTTAACTTCAAGCTTTTGTAATCTATTTCGATAAGATTTTTTAAAGTAATCTGAGATATTGCCACATTTTACGCCATGGATCTTACTATGCGCAGATCCCCATTGCGCATATCTTCTATCTCTTTAAATTGAAAAGGTCCATTAAGTTATGACAGTCTTCATGTTCTTCTCGAATTTGTTTCCAAAGCCGAATCCACCAAGTGGATACTAAATAAAGATGGGTGTATATATCTATATGATTTTAGACTAGTTCTCATTGGTGAAGTTTATGACATCAAACTAAATCATAAACCTAAAGTTTGGACCTTGCAATGTTTAGCTTTATGATTTCGATTTAGAGACCCTTAATTCTGAAGTGTAAATGGAGTCATTACATAATATGGGGCCAAAATCTTTAAATATAAAGTATAAACCATAAATCTAAACCTAATTTTCATTTGTGAATGCACCTTTAGAGTTATAAATTTTTATAATAATAAAAAAAACTCAGAAGCTTTCTTCTTGCTCTGATTCGATGTCGTTAACGCTATAAGGTAGAACCTCTCCTTCAGAATCTTCCTTACTCTCATGGTATATGTCAACTGTCCGCTTATTTCTCCAGCTCCATCAATACTCCATCCTCATCCTTGTCTATTTCTAAATACTTGGCAAGTTTTTGACCCTTCTAAAATTATGATAAAATTGCATATTTTCACTTGCAATACATTTAATTTTATAAGTGCTTGCGCCGTAGCACTCTGTGCACCGCCCGAACATTGTGCTGAAAACACGTCCATATCTTCGAGAAAAGTGATGTAAACTGAAAATGCCCCCGGCAGTGCACGGTAGACACAACAGTCATAGGTTACAAAAAAGGGCATTCAATTACAATAATAATACAATTATTACAGAGCTTTTAATACGAACGGGGCACTCAGTGCACCTGCGCGATCACTTAAGGGTTAAAAATACGTTTCGTAAGAAAAGTTATAGTTACTAAAATTTTTGCTACCTATGAGTGAGTACATAGCTGTGTTATCATAAATAAGATAACTCTCTTTCGAACAGAATTAAGATATTGAATTGCTGTTTTTGTAATCGGCTTTTATTTAAAACAAACTTTATTTCTCTTCTGTTTATTAATTCATACAGAGTGTCAGCATCTCAACAAATCTTGTGGGGAAGGTCATTCGAGATATTTTAGTGTGTCAGTTCGTATGATAAACAGGGCTCGGAAAGCCGGGTTGACATAAATTTAAAATTCTGCTCAAACTTGTCAAAGTGTCACCGGCGAATTCTTTTTTATATAGCAAGGGTTCTCGCATAATCTCAGAATTCCGACGCGGATTCCCATACCTCCGATTGTGTTTGTTTTTAATTTTCACACTAAACATCAATTCTCGTTTACATCGTGTGGATATTTACCGCGCGCATATTAGGTTTCACATCGCAGAATGTTACACACTGATAAAAATGTTCACCTAGGTTATGGCACAAAAACGGAAAGCTTTATATAAAGCACTAAAAGTTAATAGCTGCAGTAGTAGTCAGAATAAAATAAAAATTTAATGTAAAAGATTATGGAAAGTGTAATTAGTTTTTGCTTTAATAATTTTTATATGTAAACAACGCTATAAACTTGATTATATTTTCATATCACTACTAATTTAATTTTTGCAGTAAATTTTTTCAATTACATTTTTCTGTTTTTATGGAATTTACTACGATGGTCATATAAAATCAGAAATGGGCAAAATACTTCATAAAAATTATTAAATTGGTTTAGTTCATATATAAACTATACACAATTTTAAACATAGGGGAGACCGGTGTCAATTGTAACAGGTGTCAAATGTAACAAGGGTAGGTAACAGGGCCATCTTTTCGTAGTAGATTAAAACGCGTTTAAAGAATGAAGCAGAAAGAGTCACAGCTCTTTGGTGTTTAGTGTAAGTACATACGCGCAAATACGGCGTCTGTTTCTGACGAATGTCTATAAATCGACAAAAAAGTAAATACAGGTAGTGACACACATTGTTTCTAAAACACTATAAATCCCCTGTTCGGAAATATTTCAAGTTAAGGATCAGTTTGTGAGTTGTATCTGCTTTTATTTTTCATTAAAAAACATTTCGAATTATTACCTAATAAATACAAAAAAGCAAATAATATCTTTATAATAGAAGCGGTGTCGGTTGTAACACATGCCACGGTGTCGATTGTAACGTGTTTAATAATTAAGTACAGTATTGATTATGATAAAATTAAAAGAAAAAACCACTGCTATCGAAAACATAAAAGAAGAAGAGCAAAAAAACCAAAACACTTCCGAAAGTAACAGTCGCAGGTTACTCTTCAGATGGCTCCGATGAGGAAACTCTGATATGTATTGGCCCATATTTTTTGAGCACAGGAGATTGGTTGCAGTGGCAAAAATGTAAAATCTGGACACCGGGCAAGTTAAATTGTACGAAGAAAGACCTATTTTATGTTTACCTAAACTGCAATTTCGTTAGCGACTAAAGGCATTGGTCAAAATGGTCCATATCACCAACAGAATATATATTTTGTTTGCTTTTAGTTGAGTCATCTGAATTTTGTATTTTCTGAGGTAATAAATAAATGTTTATTTTTTCAATAATTTCTTCTTTTATCTGTTATTTTATCTTATTACATCACTGTTAAAATTTGTTACAATTGACACTGGCCCTGTTACTATTAACACCAGTTAGGTGTCAATTGTAATATTTGTAATGCCTGACTAAAAATCCTTATACTTTTAGATTTGTCATATTTTCAAAAGTTTAAAATTCAAAATATTATTCACTAAGGTGGGTAGGTTCTCATATAGGTAATTTCAAAATTTCTAAATGTAACGTTAACTCGTTAAAAATAAAAATTTAAAATTTGTAAAAATTGACACCGGTCTCCCCTACAGTAAAATCGAATCTTACATTAATAATATATCACAACTTGTGTATTGTAATGGTTTTAAATCTTATTCGATATTAGTACCCTCAGGAGTACCACAAAGTTTACATCTTGGTCCACTACTATTTAATTAATTCATTAACGATATTTCGCAAAGTTTTCAAAATTCGAATTTCTTACTCTATGCGGACGATTTAAAATTATTTAAAACAATTACAAATGCTAATGATTGTATTGCATTACAAAGTGATCTGTTACAATTACATTTATACTGTAAATAAAATTATCTAAGTCTCAATCCGTCTAAATGCTACGGCATGAACTTTACCAGAAATTTCAACCTAATAACTCATAATTACCACATAAATAATCTGAAACTTGAAATTAAATCTGTTATAAAAGTTTTAGGTGTTGTGTACCATCCTAAATTAATAATGCCTACTCATATCGACAAAATCAGTAAAGATTCATTTCGTACATTAGGTTTCATTTTTAGGCAAATTTTTCCAAAACCCTGATACACTTATTTGTTTATACAATTCTCTAGTACGCTCTAAGCTAGAATTTGCATCTGTTGTGTGGAATCCACAATACAGATCAAATATAAAAGTAATTGAAACTGTTCAAAAAAAGTTTTTCAATCTTCTATGCTATAAATTTAGAGTAAACTGTTCGAATTATATTAATAAATTAGAAAGGTTCAATTTGAATAGCTTAGAAAGTAGACGTACTTATTTTGATATGTTATTCCTCCTTAGGTTTTTCAACAATATGCTGTATTCTAACAATATTCTTCCTTTATTCCATATAAATGCTCCAGCTAAATGGACAAGAACTTATAATTTATTTAAGTTTCATGCAAGTAACACTAATAATAATTGCGTAGGCTTCCACAGTCTGAGTCATGAGAAATATTCGTTTTCCGGGAATGGACTGTGTCATATTTTGAGTCAGAGCTCAACGTTTCGCCCGGATATTCAATTCAATGGAGGTAGAAAATAACAGAACTCTCCCCTTCCTTGATGCTCTGGTTAATCGTAAACCCAACGGACAGTTAGGGCACGCTGTTTATAGAAAACCCACCCACACTGATAACTATCTCAATTTTAATTCTCAGCACCATCCCTCGCAGAAACTCTCAGTAGTCAACGCTCTCGTACACCGTGCCATCAAAATCTCTGAACCTGATATCCTACAGCAGGAGCTTGACCACATCAGACATAGTTTAATCCAGAACAACTATGACGTAAAATTAATCAATAATGTAATTCATAGATAATTAAACCTTTTACCAAAAAAACCCGTGGATACCTCGTTCGGAACATTTACATCTATCCCTTACATTAAAAGATTCTCGGATAAAATAGGTAGAATTCTTAATAAAAACAATATTAAGGTCTTTTTTAAACCTCTACAAAAAATCTCAGAAACACTCCCCCAAACTAATGATAAACGCGAACCCTTGTCGTCACCCGGTGTTTATAGTATTCCTTGTTCTTGCGGCACAGTATACATAGGTGAAACAGGAAGGAGGGTTCACACTAGATTGTCGCAGAACACCAACACAACACAGGACATACATTTTATTTGAAAATTCCCGCATTTTAGCTCCTGTCCCTGAGTTTTACAGACATAAATACAGGGAAATATGGAAACATCCTAATAACATCAATCGGGATGATGGCTATTTCTTGAGCCACATGTGGAAACCGGTGATTCTTGGAACACGATACGCACAATCTACCATTACGAACTCGATTCCCATTGGTCCTCATTAGCTTTGCTCATCGACCGTATCTTTAGATTATTATATAACTGTCTTCTCGGCCTTCCTTTCGGCACTTGGTTTATTTGGCCTCTAGCGTGGTTTACACGTCGGGTAACCTTGTAAACTGAGTCTCCCCCTCTTGTTCCTTAAACTCGGCCTCTAGCGTGGTTGACCTTGTTTAAGACAGTACTATCCCCCTTGCTCCTGAAGATGCCTCATACGACTGCGGGCGAAACGTTGAGCTCTGACTCAAAATATGACACAGTCCATTCCCGGAAAACGAATATTTCTCAACACTAATAATTATAAATTTTCTTGCATATGTAGAATAATGGAAGTTTACAACAATCAATTCAGTCATCTTGATTTGTTTGGTTTATCTATTAACAGCTTTAAAAAGTGTGTCAAAACTACTCTACGTTGAACTTTACTATTGTAAATATTTTGTATATTTTTATTAATTTTATTACTTTTTTGCTATTTTATTTGTATAGTACTGTATTTAATAAGCGAGAACCTTTATTTGGTCTCTGTTTGAGCTCTTGGTTCTCCTATTTTTTCTTATATAAATATATGAATTATATTTAACAAAAAGTTTGGAAAATATTATTTGCTGTACCTACATGTTCCAATTGAAAATATGTTGCGTAATATTAAAGCAAAAGCTAATAAAATGAAAATCGCGTTTTCGAATTTAAAATTGTGTAAACCAGGCGGTAAATTTTCCTGAAAATAAATAAATTCATGAAAATTTATGTCTCGTGCTTGATAGGTTTGAACAGATGTAAACTAGCCACGTGTATGCGAAATAAAATAACGCATTGCATCGCATCGAATAATTTACATTTATTTAGAGGTTTACGTCCAATTTTAATCACAGTTGGCTGGTAGAAATTTGTAGGCAAAGCGTGGAAAATTGATAAACGGGTTGCAATGTAATAAACGTCAGTTTTATAAAGCTTTATATTGGTAGGATCAAGGCTGGCCGTGCATATGCAGAAATTCTACCACTACACACATAAATTGCACAGCCACAAATGAACTTCAGACTCCGTTGCGCCCTGCGCCTGCAGCCTTGCAAATTGAGATTTACACGCAGCTAAACGAACGTGTTCTGAGTTATTGCGCAGCACAGGGAATCGGACCGGCTCCAATAAGACGATTTGGATTACATGTTACCAACACTAACTAAATTATACACACAGAGAAATACTCGCTGTCTATCTAATTATTTCGATTCTCTACCAGCGCATATGAGTTAAATAAATTATTGTGTTTTGCATTTAGATTTACTTCAAATGAGCTATAACAAATTTACTAACACCACATAATATATAGCTAATGGAAGCGTTATCTGGTTCCCAGGATATTTAAACTTGCACATCTATAACTTGTAGTTTTTATGTAGATTGTTAGTTATTTTGACAAACAAATTTTATAACTATATTCTAGTTTCCAGAAATTCATTAAAACATGATATATGAGAGTAACATAATAAATAAATGTTAGTTGTTAAATTTTTATTTTATATAACTCTAATTTTTACACACCCTACTGGTCAAAAGTGTTAGTCCGTTTAATTTTCATATTTTATTTCTTCCTGTTCAGCCTTTTTTTGGAAGAACTTTTTGTATAATTTGCTTGAATGTATGAGATTATCATCTTGCAATTTTCTATTTTGACTATCTATACTTTTAGTGCCATGTGGTGCCAACGTGGTCTCACACTTTTTGACCGTTCTGGCCGCGTGAGACCTATGTGGACTCATAATGTCAAATTACATGTTTGGCTGCGTGGTGCCGTACTGGTCTTACAGAGTAGAGTGCCGTTTAACGTGTCAGAAACCTTGTTTGGCCTACTGATTTTGTGAGACCAATGTGACTTCATGCGGCCATAAATTGAGAGTTATACAGATAGTAATTTTGGAGTTATATTTGTTCATATTTTGTAAAAAATTTATTTAATATATAACACACATTCAATCAAATATTACTATTGGAGTTATGAACATGGTTCAGACATGAAATAATGTATTACCACACCTTTAGGTAAGGAAGAGTTTTAAGGTCCCTAGAATACGATTTTACTATTTTTACGATGATGCCTGTATGTGTGTGTGTGTGTGTGTGTGTGTGTGTGTGCATGCGTGCGTGCGTGCGTGCGTGCGTGTGTGTGTGTGTGTGTGCGATAACTCTAATACTACTATTTCAAAAATAGTAATTCTTTCGTAAATATTAAAGAATATTTTATTCTCTACTCTATACAATTTGACTGCATTTTATACTTAAAATTAAATGGAAAAGAAAATTCTGATTGAAAGATGTCAGTGTCAAATGCAATTGACATAGTGTAATAATAATAATAATAATAATAATAATAATAATAATAATAATAATAATAATAATAATAATAATAATAATAATTTATTTTCTTTAGACAAAGTACAACATGTATAGAAAACGTCAAGAAACACACAAGTTACAATAAATAATAGAGAAGCAATGTAGATAATAAAATAGTAGATAATAAAGTTATCAATTAAAAAATTCATTTAAATCATAATAGTTGTGTTGCAGTAGGAATATCTTTAGATCTTTTTTGAATTTTTTAATATTTATTTCCTTTTTCAAAGAGTCAGGTAAATTGTTAAATATTTGCAGACTAATTCTATTAGGATAATTTTTAACTATGTTTAATTTAGATTTTGGTACATAATAATTATTAATATATCTAGTATTATGCTCGTGTACATCTGAGGTCATAATATATAAAGATTTATTCTAAAAGATAAAAAGACATATTTCGCAAGTTAAAGTGAGGATATTAAACTTTTTGAAGATATATCTACAAGATGTACTTTGACTGACGTGTGTTTGTCTTATAACTTTACTGGAAATATAGGATCTTTTGCTAGAAAATTTCTGTATGGAATTTGTATAAAATACATACAACTGCCGGAAGGTAATGTACAAGAAATAGAATCTTTAGCAAGGAACTTTCCATATGAAATTTGTACAAAATACATTGATCTGACGGAGGTAATGTGCTGGCCACATCAGATTTTTTGATTACTTCTTTCATCCAGTCTGGTCCAGACCATAAATCGTCTAACAGAACCGTTTCATTTCTTTCTTCTCTCTGAACATCTCTGCACGATGTCCTTACATAACTAAATGTTTCTTCTTCTCTCCCGCATAGCCTTCGACTTCTCTCCTCACTTGATAATCAGAGTATTTGTTGTTTCTCTCTACATTATCTCATCTGAATCTGGCAATCATATTGCTATCATCAAGATGAGTTACAGAATAGGCCCGAATAATAGGAGCTAGGTATTAGAAAAAAATACAATATTTTTATGAAGTATACAGGGTGTAAATGAAATAAGTGCATTAAATTTAACCAGTAATGTAACTCGACGAGAGCAACAATATTTCTTAATAACTTTTTTTTCTAAGTCTTTTAGATTTTGAGTTAAAATTCTTTAAAGATTTGCTGCATATTTCTGCGCGCGCCCATGGAGAACAAATGGCATGTCGTCAGCTGTCGTATTCAAGTGGGATACATACAGCTCAAAAATTATCGGTTACACTTGCAGTCACAGTAATTAATAAATGAATCAACGGAAATAACATTTATTATTAATTAATTCGTAATAGTACAATTTTTAAAATAAAGAAATTTAAATTTTGGATAACAAAATTATAAAGTTCTGAATTAAACCAGGCTTTTTCACCTGTGAATAGAGGAAGACAAGGAGGAACGAGGGGTAAGAGGTATCGATGAAGAGCAGAAGCATAGTTATTAGGTTATGAGATGATTATTTATATTCGACAAATCATAATAGTTTAAATACTTTTTTCAAAAAATGTGAGTACAAACTTTTGTCCATTTAAACGAGGTACATGAGTACCAATAATTAGTGGTCCAGTTATTGTTCCCGCTCAAACGTTTTTTAATGAAAATTTTTACAGCATTTTCGTCTGTGTACTTTGCATAAGAAAGACACTTTCCCAAGTAAATTCAGTCTCATTAATGAACTTTATGAGCCATTCCCAAAATCGAAGTCTGCTGAAAACATTGATATTTTTGCACATGATATGAATACAACTGTTGCTTTATTTAAAATTGTCATATGTGACACTTCGTATTGTGATAAAGATGTACAAGATGAACAAATGTGCGAATATTAGGAACAGTATGATTTGGAAACGCTCCGTCTAAATGCGTTGGCAACATTATAATACTGTCTTCATATCAACCACAAATTAGAATGTAGTAAAGATACGAATAAATAAATAAACCATAGGTAAGTAATTACAATATCTGTGTACTCGCTATTTGTAAACGTTAGCATTTTGACAGAATTTTACCTGATAAACAAGTTTATTACTAATGTCAAAATATAATTGCAACAACTGACAAAACTGTCAATTGCTAAAACAAAATTTTTCATAGCTATTGCTACTGCATTCAATTATTAGAAAAATACGTGGAACGACTCGTCAATTTACGGGGTGGTAAAAATGCTAAAAAAATATGCGATTTCGAGAAAAAGTTATTAAGAAATATTGTTGCTCTCGTCGAGTTACATTACTGGTTAAATTTAATGCACTTATTTCATTTACACCCTGTATATCGTAGTGGAGTTCAGATCATATCCATTCGGTATGCAATACGGCAACGATACCACTGCTCTACCTGGATCAGTAATATGTACTCTTATGTAAATGGAAAACTGTCAACTTGAAGCAAAATAATTTCATTGAGATTAACACCGGTAATATTATGAAATAATAATCCCAACAACCCTTTCTGAAAAACAAAACCTTTTCCAACCTTTTGTCGTCGTTGGAATAAAATATCCGCAATGTTATTCCCAGTTTTATTTATCACTTTTTTATTACGTGCAACATGTACGGTGCGGCGTGTTCTGTTCTGAATAGAAGAAATAAAGTAAGGAGTAAGAAAACGTGTACCTATGATAACAATAACGTGAGACGAGACATACTCGCATTCATACACATACGTCCTTGTTTTATATCCGCGATAGTGTGGTGTAAAGTGTAACCAAGGGTACGAGTACTCTGCATAAATATAAAACTTTCAACGATACCGACGAGCTTGTATGAGAGACTGTATATTGTAGGTTTATTTCGAGAATAATACATTTTCAGAATAGATGCTACAAATTGATACTTTATTTCATAATAATGTTTTATAGACTTCATTCTTGGAAATAGATATAGACAATTTTAAACTAAAAAGATGAAATTTCAAACGTTGTTGGACTTAATTCTAATTGGCAAGAGGCAAGTTTTATTTACATGAAAAAAGTCCGTTTAAACATTTAGGCCCACTTTTACAATTGATGGATAAACTATGGTATAGCTATCGGAGGTATAACTTTATCCTAGCAATTATACCTTCGATAAACAAGATTGTCTTTTACAATGCATTTTTATCTATCAGATAGTTATACCAAGAATTACGTTAAATAACTTTAGGTTGGTACTGACACAATAAAAGTATCTTCTTGTTAGATTATTTTTCTTCAATATTGTTATTATTTCTATCTTCTAATTTACATTTTTCGCGATGCTAGATGATATAAATGATATATTTGATTCTGATGGTGATGATAAAATACTTGATTGACATCTGTCAAACGTAAAAATAACAACACATCGTTTGTGTTTACGTGGTATGCATAAGAACAAGGAATAAAGTTATCCTATCCGAGGTTTATACGACCGATTTCCATGGGATAAGAAATACTGGTGTTTATTCTATCTGTGGTTTATCCGAGGTTTGTAAAATACAAGTTTATCTAATGATTGTAAAAGTGGCCATTAATGATTTAAGTTTAATAAACATTACCTACATAAAGAACTTGAGATTATTTTTATGAAACAAAAACTTCTTATTTTAAAACGGTTCATAATATGATTGAGGCAGTCTTTCTCCATATAAATTATAAATTTAAATTACATTTTCGAAATCTTCATTTATTAAAAAATAATTTATTATTTTTTGTTTCCAAACCATATACAATATACATAAATAATTAAAAATACACAATTAGTATAATACATTACAACAAATATTTCTCACTTCTTACAAACTAAAGTAACCGATTTTCGGTAGCGAAATACCGCATCCGGACCACATGGAGTGAATCTGCTGAGCACATGTTGTTCATCAAATAAATAGTGATTTTTTTTGAAATCATAGGTGTGATGCATCGCCCGGCATAAACTATGACGGACAGGATGCATCTTCTTCGGAGATTTTCTCCTTATGCCAGACGATGAACCGTCCGCAAAAACTGGCAGAGAATTGGCCTAGCTAAATAGTACTCATGCAAAAAATTGCTCAGTTTATAGCAGCCGGTGTTGCTTTAGCCAGATCTTTTCTCGTGCATTCCTCTTTTAAGTTGGCGCACGTGAGCAGGTAGGCCATTGTTTGTTCTGGACAACAATGACATAAAGTGGGCTGTACTTGATACCCTCAGTTGAACATGTTTACTGCACATTTTCTTACTTGACTTCGTAGGCGATTTGAAGATTTCCAAATGAGCCATTTCTGGTTATTACCTGGTGGTAGTTTCTCATCTGGAAGGATATAATATAATAAATAAACTTATCTCAATAGTTTGATGACATTGATTTATATAATCCTCTTCAGAATTCTATAAAGTATTGAAGAAAATACAGTTTTATGTAAATGTAATCGAAACTTTGGCATAAGAATAAATTGTCATAGAAGTCTGCCAATCTAAACAAACCATTAACCCTTCAAACAATTTCGTCAGTCGATTATAGCCATTTAATTGTGCAATGAAAATAAGTAGCTTTTGTTTCTCAATGACTGGTGTTATCTTGTACCGACTGAAACACGTTTACAGTGACGAGATAGTGTATATTTCTTATGATATCTAGCTGTGAAAGGACGTATGTGTCTTTTTGTTTAATTAAATGTTAATGTTATCTATGTAAAAATGATAAATTTTGAAGAAATTTGATGTTGATCTCGGATTTTCTTAAAGTGTAAATATTCTAAAAGTTGTACTTAACCTTATACTTTAGCATTAGCATTATACTTTTCTTTAAATTTTACATTAGGCTGTCTCGTACATCATTTTTTTGTAAAAGCGACATGTCTATGTCATATATGTAGCGGCTCTATCAAATGATTGAGACTTGTACCTGTGCTTTTTTATATTGTATTTTTTAGGCGGGGGGTAATGTAGCGGCTCTATCAACTAGCCGCTACGTTGCCCACCGACACGTTGTTTTATTTATTTATTATATTATTCAGTTGTTATTTATATATTCTACAAATATACACACTTGTCATCTTGCTCTCTTAATTTATATATTTATTTATTATTTCATACTTATTTAGTAACGACGATACCATCATCCGTTACATATATATATATATATATATATATATATATATATATATATATATATATATATATTATTCAATTAACTATATTAGTTATACATCTTTTTCAATGACACTCATTGTTAGTCAAGACAAAGAAACACGATTTCTTCTGACTGGTAGGCATTAGCATTATGCTTTAAAAATTAAAAAATTGTCATATTCTAAGGTTACGGCATAATGCTAAGGTTAAAGATACAGCTACATATACCATAGCACGCATTTGTCTATATTCGAATTAGTAATGCTAAGGCATAATGCAATTGCTAAGCTAAATTCTTAAGGTTACATGTTACATAAATCAGTCTCAATACTTAGATTTGTTCATAAATATATAGAAGTGAAGTGGAAATGATAAGGAAATATTCATCTTACATGTATCCGCATTAAAAAGAATACAGAGTTTACGTTATAAATGTTAAAATTTTGAAATAATTATTTTTTTGCAGTGTAAATATTAAAATTTACTTGTAGTTTAAATCCAGAGAATATTACTTCAAAATCTCTCAACGCAGAGGACGATCCTAGATTAACTAGAAAATAAAATGCACAAGTTTAGACTTTTACTATTTAAAGCAGAATATTTGCTTATTCTTCTTCTGTAATTTTTTACATAACAAATAAATAACATGAACTAAAATATTGAATTCGTAAGTTTCCAGTGGATATTACTATTAATCTGTACAATTAAAAAAACTCCAGTTCTTGAAAAAGTTCTATAATATTAACTCATCCCCGAGATGAATCGCAATAAAAGTTTTTCTTGTTGGCGGAAGACATTATAAAAAAGGATTCGTCGTGTCGCAATCTTCGTTTGGCAGGCAGCAGGCACGCAATTGACGGCTGGTAATGGAATATTTAGAGCTTGCGAGCGAGATCTAAAGACGACAGTGACAGACACACAAGACGCATTGTAACAGACGTGTAGAGCTCTCAGGATCCGCCAACCACAATATATTTAGTAAAAAATGGAGACAATATTTTCTATTATTTCCTCAACATGTTGCTTGCAAAGAAAAAACACCACCAAATCATTAAATTTCAAAATAAATATTTTGTGTAAGAACGGAATTTAAATGATTGCTTTAAAGAGTATAAAGGGATCTATTTATTCTAAAATAATAAGTTCATTATTTCAAATAACAATTGCGCATCATGATCAATATACCAAAAAAATAATTACTATGTTACGCCCACGGTGTAGTATCTATAGGTGAGAGCACGAGATGCGTTGACATGGCTAAGTAACTGGGAAACAAAATGGTGCTAACGCGACCCGTTACTATTTGATAGAAAATGTTTTGCTACAAGATGCACAACAGGATATGGATCAAATAAAGAGAAATATAGTCTTTTAAGGTGCCAAAATGTGCAATTTAGCGGCAGCCAGTTACACTATAATCACAGAAACAGGTGCTAAGATAAATTTCTGATTGAAGGGTGTCAATGTCTAGTGCATTTGACAGATGTTGTTTTATAATTTACTGGAAATATAGAAACGTTTCTGTATGGAATTTGTACAAAATACATATAAAGAACTGACAAAAGATAAAAGGTAATGATTGAAAATATAGAACATTATGGGTTATATATGAATAATTTAATATTTTAAATATTTTGTGTAAAAACCGGGTCACAACAAAACCTGACATCTAGCGGCACACTGTATGAACTAGCCCAGTTAGTTAACCATTCTTCGTAATGCATTGGAATACGTCGTGCACTCACCTATAGATACAACACCATGGTTACGCCCAAACACCGCAAACACTCAGTGAGCGTTATGGATAATGTTGCAACGGCCACGAGGCGTTCTGGAACGCTCACTGACTACCAATTATAAATTGTCAGTTAGGTATTGTTATAGTTAAAAAAAAATAAAAATAACAATACCTAACTGAACATAAAACAACGCGACAAATGATCAGATTTCGGTATTTGGTAAGTTTAGCACCATCCGCAAACCGTCGTGGCGTTTTTTTTTCGCTCTCTGAGTGTTTTCGATGTTTGGGCGAACCATATACATATCTCACTTTTTTATTTATTTTTTTAACATAGTTTGCTAATTTAATAGTTATATATCTACGATAGTGTATAAAATTGACGGTTAGTTGTTAGTTTTTAAATTTGCCGAGCAACGAGTGACTAAAATTTTTAACACGCTAGTTTTAAAAAAACAATTGTGAATATTTTGTTAACATGGTAAACTTCATATTATTTATATTCATTATAACTTTAATATTGTGATCCTAATTCATAAACAAAAGTATTTTTTTATATCATGGGTCTTAAAACCCTTGGTACGCTCGTGTTTTAAATCTGACCCATTCGTGACTAAAGTCTAGCTTTACGTACTTGTATCGTAAATAGCAAAGCAGGCGCATTAATTGTTCAGAATATTAATTGCCGAAAAACACAAACGTTAGGTATATTATTTTCCTGTTGATTACATCTTTTTAAATTAGGGTTAATCTAATTTTATTTCTTGATATTTTTTTTTGTTTAATTACTTTTGATACTTAAAGTTTTAACAATAATGATTGTTATCAGTGGTATATTTGGTTAGATACTTATACTAAGATCGTGTATTATTTAATTAAAATGAGAATATAATTCATGAGTCACGTGACATGTTATCCGCCAATCAACATTCAGAATCTCCCTAGTTACATGTCTATCACAGCACTGATCACAGCGATGAGAAAACACAAAGATATCACCTTATTTATATTCGTTACTAAGGGATTTGCTTTATTTATTTGTCAGTTAATTTTGAGTATAAAAATTTGCGATAATCGTTGGGTTGGTATCAACAACGATGAAAATAATAAGGCAATTGTCAAATTAACCATATTGTAATACAATATATTAAAAGTTAGATTAGGAGCACACACAATATGTCACAAAAATTCATTATATTCTCTCATTAAATATAAGCTCGTGATATGATTAATAATCGAAGATATTGCTCGTGAAACCGAAACAGTACATCACACACAATCTACAACTAGATTTCACTCGAGAATATCATCGATGATAATCATATCACTTGTTATATTACGTATGAAAATATAAGTGACAGATATGCACAAAGTATTCTCGAGGTATTAAAATCGAAAAATCGTGAAAAGTCCTAAATTCATGTTTGACAACTATTTAATGAATTTTTAAAAAATAGTCTTTGAGATTCACACCTTGACAACACAGACTTTTGTTATGATCAAAGTAGAATTTTCTTCATATTTTGCTTACATTAGACAACTGAACCAATGTAATAATAGAAACGTCCTAGAGTTTCTGACACACGTAGAAACTGGTTACTGTATGAAGAACTTTTATGAACTTTCTAAACTGAGAAAAATTTTATTTTAAATTCTTCATAGAAAATTGCAAATTGAAATCTGATGTGAATTCAAATAAAATGTTACAAGCAAAGAATAAAAATGTGAATATTTATATTTACATTTTAAAAATTACAAGTATTCTGTTTTGATACGACTTATAATACATCTCATATAAGGCATATGCTGGTCCTCCCCTACCAGCGATGTTTATTTGGAAATTTTTGAGGGAGATGATATTATAAGCGAATACGAGGAAATATTCTTAGGGCGCGCAGCCTGCTTGCAAAAATTTGAAAAATTTATAAGGCAAGTTTGAGTTTAGATGCTGCATCCCCTTTTACGATGTTGTTAGTGAAGTGACGCTATAAAATTGACATATGCTCTAACCCTCGGGACTACATTACAATATAAAATAGACATAAAATTTGAATCCCACAATTTTTCCTCATTTTGTTTACTTACATTTAAACGCCAGAGAGGAGAAAGAATTGTCTTTATAGACATATATTTCAATACAATGCCAATTGAGAAAAATGCATTTATTCGAAATAAACAGACTGCAGTAGAATTTCTTGACCATTTGAAACTGACAAGAGTATCAAGAAGAATAAGGTATTATTTGTCGTTGTTTTATAAAATTATGCGATTGAGGAATTTAGAAAATCCTATGTACTCAAGAAATGCGACATATTGACGTCGATTTTGGACTGTATCCGGCGGTATGAAAAACTGTATTTTTATAAAATCAAGCTCACCTAAAACTAAAATGAACTTGGATAATTATTCCATGACCATGAGCACGCTGGCACCACGGGTTCGAATCGTGGAAACATGGGTGTCTTAGGTCAACCGACACATTGGAGATTAACACGGAAAATTAGTTAATAGTGGATAGTATCTCTCCAAGATATTAAGTTGAAATTTTGTATGATTATATTTCAAATCAGTCAATTTGCATGTGTAATATTAGAAAAACAAGAAAAATTGTAGAATTTCCAGGCTGTTCTTCATATCCCAAAAAATAATATTTTCCAAGCAACGGTTCTGATAGTATGGTGGTAGTGAGTGCGCTTGGTAATAAACAAAATTCGGAGAGACGGGATCGGAACCGCCCGACAGCAAAACTTATTTTTAAATTTTCACTTTTTTTATTATTAATATATTTTTAATCTTTCATTAATATTTAATAAAATGAATACGTTATACGCAACACAACTTATTTAAATCAAGGATGGAAGGGAGGGGTTTTTCTTTTATATATATATATATATATATATATATATATATATATATATATATATATATATATATATATATAAAATAAATAAATATATCATCACGGCATATTACCCATTGCTGGGTGTGCCAATCTGCTTTGTACGCAGATATCGGTAATGATGATGACATATTCGTACCGTGCGGGCGTTTACCAGGCGTCACCTCACGGGCACTCATTGCTGAAGTGGAGAGTGCACCACAGGGGTAAATTTTGTGCTATTTAGAATTCAAAATATTTGGCGTCGGTCGAACTATTATTGTATTTTTCTGGAATTACGTAATATAACGTGAGCACTATGCATAGAATACATTTTCATAAAGTATCGTTGATTTGGAAGGATCAATATGTATTAATCGTATAAGGAGATTGAAGGCCTTGGTGACCCAATTATTTATTTAAATTATTTATTTAAAAAAATGGACGTTTCGAACCATATTGGTTCATCTTCAGCATATAAACGAAAAGTAAAATAAAGTAAAAATTTTTTCATAATACCATACTGTTAAATGTGCTTTAGCAGTACTGTATGCTCAACCGATATATGCATCAAAACAGCCACGGCCGTTATTTTTTATAACAGTACAATTATTAAAAATCATGTGTTCCTAAAAAAAATCTCAGCATCATGAAATTGTCATGAAGAGCTGTCACCTGTCAATATGCCATAGAAAATAGAATTTTAAGAAGATATTTTATGTTATTATGAAAAATACTGAACGTCACACGGCTGATATACAAATAACAGACACGGTTGATTATAAAATCTCGGCTATCGCCTCGATTTTACAACATTCAACCTCATCTGTTATTTGCTACATATCAGCCTTATGACGTTAATAACTATTACAATGTATGAAACATTATGTCAAATATTTATTGTTGAAGGTAAAATAAAATGAAAAATTATAATTTGCAATACATCTTGTCAAACTGCATAATCGAACTGCATAATTAAGCGTGTTGATGCAAACTGCGATGCGTTTCACGTACAATTAAAGTCCTATGTTCGGAAGTTCCAGTCACCACCCTATATATATATATATATATATATATATATATATATATATATATATATATATATATATATATATATATATATATATATATATATATATATATATATATATAGGTATTTAAAATTTAATCTAAGAACTAATTTAGATCCTCGTCGTCAACATAAGTTCATATTACTACAAATTAAAAGTCGAGATATTAATGTCTCATAAGACGGAATATGTATGTTTTATAATTTATTCTAAACAGTTGGTATCGTATATACGAGGAAACGACAATTTCTCACTGCTTCTCCTATTTTAATTTAAATTTAATAATTCCATTACCTTATTTCTATTTTCTCATTTATGTAACTTTTGATTAACTCTGTAATAAACAATACAGACTGCATTATCATCTAACAGTGTGCGAATGTACATATGTAGTCCAGAATCTGAACACTGTCCTACAGAGTTTAATGAAGAGACACGTGGCGCCTCGCCACGGCCACACGCGGACTGGAGGAAACTTTCTACACGTGGACGGCCGTGGTTAAAGTTGGAAGAGAACAAGTGAAATGAATTATTGGTGGGATGCGAAAACCGCAAAGGATAAAAGTTGTTAACGAAAAGGGAAGATTTAATTCAATGGTGATTCTCATAAATTATGAGGGAGGACTTTGTAGGAATTAGGTTAGGGCGTTAGGGTTAGTCCCTTTTGTCTTTGAGGTAGAAATTCTAGATGTTTTCTAACAAGTTTTGCTTTCACTTTAATATTTTGAGCTTAACGTCAATGATGATCCTGTTTCTCTAGAATACTTACAAAAATTTGTGTATTAGTCTGAAAAACTCAGAATAAAAATCTGATGTGGCCAGCACATAACCTCTCGCCAGATATTTTACCTGGTTGTACGCATAAAACAAAAAATATTTTTAAATACAAATTCATATATTCATGTCTCATTACATAATAATTCTCATATATATTTGCAAAATCTATCAGATATTTTAATATAAATTATTTACAATACATACATTTTCTTTATATTCAATATCCTGAATTTTTTTTTCTACTTTCCTTTTCTTTTTCTTTATATTCGTCATTTTTTCGCAAAATCCTTTTGTATTCTTTTTTACGTATAATCTTTTGCGTTGTTGACTTTTTTTTATTTTCATAATCTTCATAATGATGTACAAATATTTTTGACAATGGCATACAAATATTTTTGACAGTGACATTTATGTGTCAATTACACACATTTGAATTTCTTGTCTTGAAGTAGTTTGATCTGAGATTTTTTTACATCAAATTATTTTATATGCATTTCTTTATCTCTAAATCTATAGAAGATATAATAATGAATTTATATTTATCGAATAAAGAGTTTAACATTCTTTAATATAAGTATATACATAAATTTTCGATAAATAATATTTAAATGATTTCTTTCTTGAAACTACTACTTCCGGTTGTCCAATTGTTACCAAAACTTAATCAACTCTTCCCATTATTGCTAGATTGAGGAATCCGTAGTTAAAAATGGCTTAAGTCTTATAGTATTTGAGAAATCGTGGATCCAACATCCACACACACATCCACACACACATCCTCACACACATCCACAGACACATACGGACATCATCGTTAAAATGTTATAATCGGATTCTAAGGACCTTAAAACGTGCTTATTCACTAAAATCGGGATATGCGATTTTTAGCATGAATCCAATACATCTCTTAGCGAGAGGTAAAAAGGTATTTGAAGAAATGATACGGACCTCCGGTTCATTTTTAACCAGTTTTATTGTTCTTAGCTTTATAAATGATTATCAAAAGTAAATACAAATAAAACGACAATAACAACAATGGATTTCATTTAGGAACTTTTTGGAAAGAGGGGCACTCTGAACTTTTCTTGGAGTTCCGTTTATGTTTTCATCCTATCTTTAAAGCTCGATCAGTCGGTTTTGCGTATAGAAATAATTTAGTGCTTAATACGTTCACTGCACTCAGGAATCATTTTGTTCCTTTCAATAAATTCCCGTATTGCGGAATAATTAATGCCTGTTTACGATTTTATGGAAACTGAATTTCGTTAATTTATTTGATTATCTTTTGACATTTCTTAAAATCAATGAAATGTTCAATTTTGTGTCACATCTCTGCGTTTGAACAAATCCTGCCAATATTATACTGAGAATGAAGCTGTATAGATTATTCCCGGGAATAATACATCATAAATAATATACAATAAAATAAAATAACATTAAAACTGATATGCATCTAAAATTAGAATAAATAAAAATATAAAAAATCTGATGTGGCCAGCACATTACCTTCCGTCAGTTCTATGTATTTTGTATAAATGTCATACAGAAAGTTCTTTGCAGAAGATTCTATTTTTTGTACATTACCTTAAGGCAGTTGTATGTATTTTATACAAATTCAATACAGAAAGCAAAAGATCCTATATTTCCAGTAAAATTATAACACAAACAAACTGCACTTGACACTGACATCTTTCAATTAGAAGTTTTTTAATATAGCAGCTGTTTCCAGAATTATAGCATAGCTGGCTAATATATGATATTTAATTTCTTTATAATTTTTTAACTCTATATCCATTTAATATGAAGTATAAAATGCATTCAAATCGTGTAGAGAATAAAATATTCTTTAATATTTTTAATAACATTAAATGTGAAAAAATTATATTTACCATTGTTTTTTCAAGAAAAACTGTTAAAATCTTCAAATGAGAGTACTTCCGGTTGACCAATTCTTACCAAAATATAATCAGCTCTTCACATAAATGTAACGAAGAGAAATGCGAAAGAATTATAATCTTTGGAATTGTATTAGAGTTTTCGCATTAGAATTTTTTGTCACACACAGACACACACACACACACACACACACACACACACACACACACACACACACGCACACACACACACACACACACACACACACACACACACACACACACACATACACACACACACGCACACATACAGACATCATCGTAAAAATGGTAAAATCGTATTCTAGGGACCCTAAAACGTGTTTATTCATCAAAATTCACCAACGAATTTTTTGACCAAAGACAATACCTTCCTTACCTAAAGGTGACGGAAGGTAAAAATTAAAGAAGTGTGGTAGGTTTGAACCTAGTACCCCTGGAACAAAAAGCTAAGACGCTACCATCATGTTACGATCACTTGTATGTTGATCTTTCTTTTATATGAAATAATAATTACTACATTAAAATTGCCATAACATTTTCTTATTTTACTTATTTATTCTTTATTAATTTTAAACAATTTGCTATTAATATGATGCAATAAGTGTTCCCAAACATGTGTATAAAGTTTTACTAAAATAAGTTTTAATGGGAGGCAAATGTTCAAATTATTCTTATTTCCCAAGTTAAATGCCTATGTAAGGGATTTCAAGCGCCACCCGGTATACATACATACATACATACATACATACATACATATATATATATATATATATATATATATATATATATATATATATATATATATATATGTATATATATATATATATATATATATATATATATATATATATATATATATATATATATATATATATATATATATATATATATATATATATATATATATATATATATATATATATATATAGGTGTCCATCTATAAATAAACAAACAAATATCTCGCTTATTATTACTATTAGCGATTTCAACTATATAACATAAATTATGGTATGTTAACTCCTCTATCAAATTTCGGAAGTAGATCAATATTGTTACTTCCGGTTTTGGAGAAATTGATAGCAACTTTTAATTTTCAAATAGAACACCTATATATTTTTTTCAAATTTGAAAAGTACTTAAAATTTGCCATCTAACTGTATAAAAACAATCGTATCTTGTATATATGTATATTTGAAATGAACGAGAGAAAATTCCTAATCAAAAACTATTAATATGTATGATATCTATCCGGTTTGAAGCTCATAACAAGCTTTAGGCTCTTGCAGAGCCTATAAGCTGCCAAGCTACATCATTTAAATATTTATGAACTTTGTCAAGCGAGTTGAGAAAAACTTATTTTGATTTTTATTGATTAAAGTTAATGAAATATTCAATAAATCTATTAAATATGAAATAAATTTTTTGCTCAACGCACGCAATTTTAACATAAAATAAACAGTTCTCTAATTGTTATTATTGAATGCAGAGCCATTCATTTAAAATCAATATTCAGTTAAAACTTTAATTTCTACCTTTTTACAAATTACAGCCAAACCAACACAAATGAATGAATTGGAAGCATTTGTTTTTCATTTAAAACATTTACGTATATAAATAACTGTGAAAATGTATCTGTTCCACATTCTGCCCCCTTGATGCATGCCAATATCTATTTCATTTAAAACAAATTGGACTGATATTTATCGAGGCACGAATACATAAAGCGAAATAAAGAGATGGCCGTTAATTTTATTAAATGGGATATACCCGGCTATGTTATGATTTTACAGTCTGAAAACCGTTATATTAAATTTTGTTCGTATTTATGTTTCATATTATGTGGGCGGGATGATAACATCACGACGTAGGTAATAATGAAAAATTGTTTTTTTTTAGCAACGGAAATTACTTTCATTTGTTTTTTCTAAATAAAAATATATTGAATTATCATATAATTATTTGATTTCAATATTTTACTTTATTTCGGATATACTGAGGTCTTTAATACATTATTTTCAGTTTTAAGCATTAAGCACAGATTTTGGTTCAATACGTAAAGGATGTATACTATAACTGAACCATATATATTACGATTTTTGAATTATATCAATGTTTACCGTTTTTTATACTAGTCTGCGAATAAGTTTTCTTAATGCAAATTTCATAACTTTTGAAGTGAATATACTTTGGAATATACTCTGTATTATAAACTATTTGACTTAATCTAATGAAAATTAATCAATGAAAGTAAAATATCTTATATTAAGTGTACTGTGATTTAGAAAAAAATTGTATACTGTATTTAAACAAAAATGTTGATGTTTATTTAAATAGCATCTCTTTACACTTATCTTTATTGTATATAATATGTTAATTTAAAAACAGATAAGTGTTTTGCATGAGAAATCAGCTTTTTCTTGCGCGACACTTCCCAATTAATTTTATACAGCTCATAAAAGTAGTAGATAATTATCTGTAACTTTTATTTAAAGATATGTATATAAAAATTATTACTTTTTGCCACCATTAGTATCTCAAGAACGATAAGAGATACAATGTCAGTTAAATGACACTTTATGTGCACCTATAGAAAGCAATCTCAGATGTGTTTTTGTTTTTACAAAAATTCTCATAGGACACTAGATAATGACGAAAAACTGAATTTTGTTCATTTTTGCCTTCTGTCATACCTTTAGGTAAGGAAGGTATTGTTTTCGGTCAAAAAATTCGATGGTGAGTTTTTAATGAATAAGCACGTTTTAGGAATACGATTTTACTATTTTTTCGATGAGGTGTGTGTGTGTGTGTGTGCGTGTGCGTGTGCGTGTGCGTGTGCGTGTGCGTGTGCGTGTGCGTGTGCGTGTGCGCGTGCGTGTGCGTGTGCGTGTGCATGTGCGCGAGCGCGAGTGCGAGTGCGAGTGCGAGTGCGAGTGCGAGTGCGAGTGCGAGTGCGAGTGCGTGTGTGTGTGTGTGTGTGTGTGTGTGTGTGTGTGTGTGTGTGTATGTCTACAGTTCTAAAAATTATAATTCTTTCGTACATCCATATGAAGAGCTGATTAGATTTTGGTTATAATTGGTCGACCGGAAGTACCCTCATTTGAAGATTTTAACAGTTTTTCTTGAAAAAACGCTGTTAAATATAATTTTTTCACATTTAATGTTATCATTTATATTTAAGAATATTTTATTCTCTATATGATTTAATGTCTTTCGCAAGAAACTGTCTGAATGGAATTTTTATAAAATACACAGAATTGGCTGAAGGTAATGTGCTGGCCACATCAGATTTTTTCATTTTGAAATTACTTATAAACTATCAGTAAACGAGAAAAATATTTCAAAATGGTTCAAATAAAAATATTTTATTTTTCTCTCTTTTGATTGATATAAAGGTTATTGTATTTTATTATGGTTTTACCACTCAAATATCTTATTTTTTGTCAAGACTTTCATTAGTTTTTCAAAATAGTATTGTATTTTACTTATTAATTATTACATTACCTTCACAAATTAATTTTAATTCTGTATTTTTAAGTTGACATAAGTAGCGATACCAACCTAAAAAATTATTTAAAAAACAACCCTTATACCGATCGAAAGAAAAAAAGTATTTTCTTAAAGTAAACGCCCGCACAGTACAAATATGTCATCATCATTACCGATATCTGCGTTCAAAGCCGGTTGGCACACCCATCAATGGGTAATATGCCATGATGATATATTTATTTATTTATTTAAAGTAAAAAATATGGGCTCCATTTAAAAAAATGTAAGTTTTTGTTATATCTCGAAAATTGAGCGATAAAAAAATTATTTTCCGTTGGATAGACAATGAAAATATCTAACTTTTTTGTTTGAAATATTTTTCTCGATTATTGATAGTTTAGAAGTAATTTCAAAATGAAAAATTCGACCAAATTTAGTTTTTCGTCATTATCAAGTGCCCTATGAGAATTTTTGGAAAGAAAAACGACTGAGATGGCACCCTATGGGTGCACAAAAGGTTCCATTTAATCGACATTGTATCACTTTTGTTCTCGAGATTCTAATGGGGCAGCTCTAAATGGGACACACTGTATACTGTATAATAATGAATAAGCTTGCAAATTAGACCGTAGTAATAATGATACATCAGCAATGTATTGTATTTTCAACGGAGTGGGCATAGTATTAATGTAAATATTTCCCGCTTTACAATAAGCACAAACATCATTCCACAGACGTATTTGTATTATCTTCCTATTGAAATCACTCAACAAATCACTAACCTAAAATTCGAGTAGGGTTAGAATGGATAAAACCTCGACCCATGTCTCGCTGACATGTTTAAAGCGTTCTGGGCGTTCTGAACTGAACAATAATTCATTGACGGTGGTAATGCGTTGAGATTCATCAAAGCGTTAATGCCGGAGATGAAAGTAGCCGAACTTGCATCCGCGCCATTGTGACGTCACTCCGGCCATCAGCAATGCCAATGCGGACCGAAGATCATTTAAGCGAGCTGCTTTTAGTTCAAGTGAACTCCATGCAAGCCACCATTCTTCTATTTCAATGCAGTATTGTGTTGCAATGCAGGGTTACGACTACTGGGATATTAAACGAGAAAGATCAATGAAATGCTCAGGATTTTTACCTACTACTAGCCTCAGTCGTCACAAATAAGATGAAATAAGACTTTTTATTAAGGCAATCTTATATAAAATGTCCTTCATTGAAGTTTTCTTAAGCTACGTTTTGGTAGATGGATAGATAATTAAATATTAATTTTGACCATACAAAAGGGCGATTTAAGAAATTAATTTTATTTAGTTGTAATTAGAAAAATACCATTCTACGGCCCTGAACCTCCTTGTGGACCCTTGAAAAGCCATATAAAGAAGGAAATCAAAACCTGGGAGGAGTCAGTCATAGCCAAATATTGGGTCAATCAGTGGCGTATTTACGATTTTCTTCTGGGAGGGGTCCAAAATTATGGTGAGGGGAGGGATTCAGAAAAAAAGGCACTCAAGGTCAAATGCCTTATAATTAAAAATTACATTTTTTCAAGGGATGTGAAGCTGCATGTTTTCCCCCTTTTATATACAAAAATAAATTACCATATCACACAACATCTTAGAAAAGAGAATATATTTAACAGATTGTTGACTTGGATAAACACAACACAATATGGCGCGACTATTATACAGGGCCAATGATTCATTACATTACAAGAAAAATGCTAGACAGATTATGTTTATGTTCGATGTATCCAGTAGAAACAAATGTATTATCTGTCATTTAAATTTTCTATTCAATGTCTACTATTATCAGTAGTGAAAAATTTAAACAGGATGTTAAAATTAACATAACGAATTACAGATTACACACCACAAACATTTAATCTGGCTTGCAGCAATGAACAGTAGATCTCGTGAACCTACTTATAAAATTTAATTGTATTTACGTACGCTCACGGTCAGGATCTCTATCTCTTATCTTTTACGTACTCATTGCATTTTGCATTTGAAGCATGCCTCAAACAGTTCCTTGTCTAGCGTACGTATATCTTACCGGAATGAAAGCTTTATCAAAAACATTAGGTATTATACAATTCTTCGAGAGGCAAGCGTTACGGGGTGTAAATTAGGTGAACTGCATTACAAATTAGTTATGGTGGTGGCTTAAATTGTTCTTTTGATATTTATAACGGAATAAGTTCAAATTTAATTTACATAAAATTATTAATTTTTTAAAATAATATTAATAGTTATTTCTTGTCTGCCTCACCTGCCACCTGCCTACCCAGACAAGCATCCACTGGAGTTTTGGAAATAAAAAATATATATTTCTGGGGGGGGGGGTCCGGACCCCCTGGACCCCCCCGTAAATACGCCACTGGGGTCAATACAACCCCACCCCACCCTAGGTAAATTTTAACGCTTTCCCCTGCTCTACCTTCCTTGATGGACGTCTTACGGATATACCAGTGTCTATGTCGTGTTACCTGTTTATACAGTAAATAGTGTATTGCCTTTTGTACACAATTTTATTAAGGGCTGATCAGTGGGTTTGGCAATGTGAGCGTCCAATTTATGTGATTATTTATATTATGTATGTTATTTTTTTGAGAAAAGCTAATCATTGACATTAGTTTTTATAACAATGATAATATTAATAATAATAACATTGGGTTTTTTCCCACTAAACCCTAGAATTTAGGTTTTCTGGGTTTCGCTGCTTTTTTGCTTCAAACTGATTCATTATTATTTTTACCTTTCGTCATACCTTAGGCAAGGAAGATATTGTTTTTGGTCAAAAAATTCAATGGTGAGTTTTTAATGAATAAGCACGTTTTAGAGTCCCTAGAATACGATTTTACTATTTTTGCTACGATGTCTGTATGTTTGTGGTGTATGTGTGTATATGTGTGTATAACAATTTTTTTCCGACGATAACTCCGACACTACAATTCCAAAAATTATAATTCTTTCGTATTCCTCTTTGTTACATCCATATGAAGAGCTGATTAAATTTTGGTTATAATTGGTCGACCGGAAGTACCCTCATTTGAAGATTTAACAGTTTTTTTCGAAAAAACGCTGTTAAATACCATTTTTTCCATTTAATATTATTACAAATATTAAAGAATATTTTATTCTCTATACGATTTGATTACATATTATATTTCATATTCTATATTGAGTTAAAAAATTATAAAGGAATTAAATTTCATAAAGCAGCCAGCTATGCAACACTGAAAACCACTAATATGTTATTTTATTTTTATTTCTTTAATTGTGTCTGCTCTTACTTGGTGAAACTTACAATTCATTTTATTTTTTAATAATACTTGGTTTTATGTTTCTGAAGCCAACTCAAACAGATACAATAATCCACAAATCTTCTAATCACCCAAAAACACAAAAACTATCAGCATTTTATAGTATGATTCACAGATTAATCAAAATTCCATTAAGTAAAGAAAATTATGAAACAGAAGTAAAAATAATCAAAAATATAGCAAGGAATAATGGTTATAATACAAATATTATAGACAATATAATTCAAAAAACAAAATTAAAAAATTATGCAAAATACATTTACAATGACAATGAACAAAAAGAAAACATATTTATAAAATTATCGTACATAGGTACAATATCCAATAAAATAGCAAACATTATAAAAAATACAAATGATAACTACAAAATTGCATTCAAAACATATAATAATTTAGGAAAACATATTAGAAATGTTAAAGAAAAAATGAATATTCAAACAAAATCAGGTGTATATAAATTAAATTGTGAAAAATGTAATGCTGTGTACATAGGTCAATCAGGAAGAAATTTTAATATAAGGGTAAATGAACATAAAAAGTCATTTTTAAACAAAAAGTCAGACTCAACATTTTCCAATCATTTAATAGAAGAAAATCATACTAGCAATTTTAAACCCGAAATTTTACATGTAGAAACTAAAGGACCAAGATTAGATTTTTTAGAAGCTATAGAAATTGGTAAAGCAATAAAGAATAATGAAAATATTCTAAATGAACAGACAAGCCTTAATAATTCACCATTAATGAAGTTTCTAGAAACATTATAAAATTTATGTTATAATTTATTTGTGTATATTAATATTTCTGAACTTTGTAATTTTTTAAAATAATTTTTCAAAAAATTTAAAAACAAAAATTATTTTAAAAAACATTTATTGACATTTTGACATTTCATTTTTATATTTATTTGATATAATTTAGACAGACATATATATATTTATAATTAAACGATAAAGATCTGATGATGCTAATGTTATAGCGAAACTAGTAATCTAATAAAATAATTGTGAAACATAAAACCAAGTATTATTAAAAAATAAAATTATTTTTATTTAGTTTGTTTTGGCTACTCAACAGGGCTAAACCCCAATTACAGAGAAGCACAGATTACAAAAATAAAAAATAAGTTTATACAGTAGCAGGACAAATAAAGAAGTGATTAAATACTAAATGTAATACATAGCTAAACATTATGTATGTGCATTATACATTTTTTTTAATTTAATCAAATTTATATTAAATATGTCAGGAAAGAGTTAATTTCTACAAATAACATTATAAATGTTTGGTAAACGATTTAATGCAGAATTTATTGCCGAGTTAGTTTTGGCAAAATTTAACTGAAAAAGCTCTTGCGATCTAGTTGCATCTGATGGTACACGAAAAGAAAGTTGCATAAGCAAATGTAATGTAATTTTAAAAAAATTCTGACAGGCAGATGTCAATGTTAAGTGCGATTGACATAGTATGTTTGTAATTTTACTGCAAATATAGAATCAATTCTAAGAAACTTTCTGTATGGAATTAGTACAAAATATATAGAACTAAGGGAAGGTAATGTGCTGGAAATATAGGACCCTTCGCAAGAAACTGTATGTAAATTGTATAAAATACATAGAACTGATGGAAGGTAATGTGCTGGCCATTTTTTACTGATAAACTAATAATTAATTCCAGGTTGTTATCAATGGAATTAGTGCAAAATCACTGAATATCAGTCTCCTTCTTGTCAATATCTCTCGAAATAAAATTCGCATTCAATTGGTTATACCTTAGAATGTTTTTCAACAAACAAATGTACCTGGACCTTCTCGGAAAAGGTGCTCAAAGTGTAGAAGAAGAAATGTCAATTTTATGTACAGATTGCGTTGACACGATTAACTTTTTTATACTTATAATTTTTCTTCTTATGCGGGTGTATTTTATTTGTTTTTAAGTAAACGTGGTGTTTCAATTTAAAAAATCTGATGTGGCCAGCACATTACCTTCCGTCAGTTATATGAGGTATTTACGAAAATTCTACCTGTGAACTGTTACCGGTAAACAGCTTTTATCAGTTTATATCTACCGGAATCGATATTATAAGAACGCAAGTGGTAAACAAGGTAGATCCATAACCTACGAAAAAATTTGGAAATTTAAAACAGGTTAGAAATTTAACGTAGTTAACAAAATGAGCAGAGTCCTACTTTGAACACATTTCCACTTTTACCGCGCACGCTTCGCTTTGCATCACTACCTTTTTTTGATATTAGATTCTTCATGAATCCAGTAGATGGATTTGGTAATTATTTAACAATTTTCGAACACGGTAACTTTTTACCACTCGTGTTTTCGAACACAGTCGGTAGATGCGGTATCTACCGGTAGAATTTTCGTAAATGCGTACGTATTTTCTATAAAATTCATACATAAAGTTCCTTGCAAAAGATTATAAATTTGTTGTATGTACATTACCTTTCGACAGTTGTATGTATTTTATACAAATTTCATACAGAAAATTTCGAGCACAAAGATCCTAACACAAATATACTACGTATATGTCATTGCACTTGACACTGACATCTTTCAATTAGAATTTTCTTAATATAGTAGCTGTTTCTACCATAGCTGGCTAATTTATGAAATTGAATTTTTTATAATTTTATAACTCTATATCCATTTAATATGAAGTATAAAATGCAGTCAAATCGTATAGAGAATACAATGTTCTTTAATATTTATAATAATATTAAATGTGAAAAAATTATATTTAACATCGTTTTTTCAAGAAAAACTGTTAAAATCTGCAAATGAGGGTACACATCCACACACACACACATACAGACATCATCGTAAAAATAGTAAAATCGTATTCTAGGGACCCTAAAACGTGCTTATTCATCAAAAACTCACCACCGAATTTTTTGACCAAAGACAATACCTTCCTTACCTAAAGGTGACGGAAGGGAAAAATGACGATTAGAACTTACTACTTTATATTAATAACTCAAAAAATCAGTGGGGTCACAATGACCCCCCGCGACTAGATATGTGATTTTCTACTAACTAAGGGTTAAGAAAACCAGAAATAAACGCAGGAAATAGATTTTAAACATTACAGTAAGGTTATAATTCTATTCTATAACAATATCAAATGACGGCAACAATAATCAACAAAAGCTAAAAATCTTTCGGTTCTCTGCAGAACACAAAAATTTCCAGTCAGTTTGAAACCAACTTCAAACTGCGAAAATACTTTTCATTTTCGTCTCCACATTGTCTCTAATAGTTTTCGTCTAGGCCGATTCATTTCTTTCACGATCCCCTAAACAAAATACATCACCGTCCGAATCTCGGGGGAAGATTTGTCGGTCATTACATATCCCCGTCGAGTTTTAGTTTACAGTGTCAGCCTAGTGGATTTTTCCATTTCTCCGCGAGTTGCCGGCGTAAATGGATGCGTGGTTGGTTTCTAACCCGTGTGTTGGAGCTACATTGCGGTTGATTAAATCGCATACATCTTGCTGGCCGTGGAAGGGGGAGGTCACACAGGGTTGTCCCAATGTCACCCCTGGTGGAAATGGAAAGCTGTTATAAAAGAGATTTCTAGTTTGAGAAGAATTGGTCTAGGAGGATGATAATATGTGAGAAAATATGGATGTTAATAAGTTTCGCAGAAATTGAATATACATATGTGGTAGTTTTTCTAGCGCCACTTTTCTTACTATAGAAATTAGTAGATATTTGATGAATGTATACGCTTGGAATTAGACCTTTTCTAAAGGATTGTGACATGATGAATTATTTTTTTCTATTCCCGTTGTGAAAACGTGACGAAGTAATAGTTTTAATAGCGCTAAACATCTTGATCACAACTTGACTAGCTGTGTATAACAGCTGTTGCATTAAGCACGGGCTGAAATTAATTGCTGTAGCTGACAAGTGTCATTCTGTAAATAATTTACATTGCAAGACCGTTACTTAGAACTTTACGGGCGAGCACGGTACCTATTTGATCGATATAGGCCCGAGTGCTAGAACGTCAGATAACGCACAGTTACATGTAACAGACAGGTACCTGACGATTTAACGTGCTAGAAAGTTACATATAACAGCGACTTCACGACCAATTACCTGACTTACGTACTGTCAACCTGTTATATTGGTAATATTTTGATCGTATGTACTTTTGATATTCAAAATACATACATACATACATACATAAAATCACGCATTTCCCATTTAGTGGGTTAGCACAAACCCGAAAGAATAAAAAAAAAACAAAAAAAAAAAACATTCAAAAAAAATCAGTCTCTCTTTCAAAAACATTCTTACTAACCTGACATCATAGGTACAACATATATTCCTTACTCTCAACAAAATGTCTTCTTAAAATCATCAAATAATAATATTAATAATATAATTCGCGTATTTCAATCTAGAAATTTCAGAAAACGAAATAACCTTGATATATGAAGTGGATTTTAAGAAAGATTACAAGTTTTCGAATAATTTTGCGAGAAATTTAGTTAAATAAAGAACAAGAGGATTACTTAAAACCAGTAACTATGAAAAGTAAATCAATTTTAGCTGAATTACAAAAATATTGCTTATGTTGTTTATGATTCTTTTGTGCTTTTTTCATTTTTTGTTCCGTGCGTTTTATTTAAGGATTTTTCAAATAATGGTGGCAGATGATTTGCGGATCGTTCGATTAACTGTGAACCAAATAATTAAAAATAATTTTATCAAAAATAGCCAATTTATCTTCGTATCTTAAAATTATATTCATTAAATGATTTCTCTCGAAAGACGTGATATTCCTTTCTTTAGTTTTCTCTTGTACTTTAAAATAACAAGTATGATTTAATATTTATAAACAGAGAACAGCGAAAAATATAATTTTTTTGCTTGAATGTAACCTCAAAAATGTGACATGTTTGACATTTAGATAGTGTTGCCATCTAGTGAATTGTGGAAGAACACATCATATTTTATTGGTTTGTCCCATTACTAACTGATACCGATCTGTTACGAAGCAACAACCAACATTCGTTACTAGCGCGCCGTAAAAAGGTGCCGACATGATAGGAGGTACCAGGCAGTTAAGTTACACATAGATACCTCTGTGTTTCTAGCACCCGGGCCCAGGGCCGGCTCTAGGATATTTCTAAGGTGATGCGAAGTGTCAAATGAGCGCCCCAGCCAGCCCCCCCCCCCTTAAATTAATACATTTCCACACTATTTTTTTAGGAATTATAGGAATAATAAAAATATTTAAACTTGCAGGAAATCTATATTTTCATAAAAAAAAAAACATTTTGTCATAAATACTATTTATAAACTCTCAACATTTTACAAAAAGAAAAAACAAATACTTGAATAATATTTATACGAAGGCAAGTATAAAACAACAGTAGCATCTATATAATTAAATGCGAATTACATAAATGCTACTTTTCTTGCCTTGGCACTTGCGAATTTCTGGATTAAGTCAGAGTACGGTATAGACTGAGAAAACTCGCTCTCGATTGAGAGTATTGCCAAATCACATAATTTATTTTGTGACATAGTGGATCTAAGGTAAGTTTTAATTAATTTAAGCTTACTAAAACTTCGCTCGCCCGTCGCCACTGTTACCGGAATTGTTAGGAGAATGCGAAGAGCAGTCCATATATTGGGGAAATTATCCTGCCAATTATTGTCTTTTATAATTTTTAGAACTGTGCAAGGTTCTCCTTGATCTTCTTCTAAAAACGGGTTTAAGCATAAAAGTTCTTGTGCCAACTCAGTTCCAGAAATATCATATTTATTTTTATCTGTCAGTACAATTTCTAAGTGGGAACAGGCCTTTTGTAGCTCAGATTTATCAATATTTTTTTTAATATTATATAGAAAAGACCAGGTGCCATTAAAATCTGATAATTGTTGAAAACGTGATTCCAGGGAATTCACGATCGTATCGATCAAAGGATAGAAGACAGTATTTTTGAACAATTCCTCTGCGTTAGTTGGTGTCTCATCTGTACTCTCATAAATGAACATCTTCTTCTTTTTTCGGCTTCTCACTTGTTGGAATGTAGGTTCTATTCCAGCCTCAGTTGCAATTTCTTTTGCTATTATCTGAGCCGATATGTAACCAGAATCTCTATATTCCTTAACAAATTTCGAGCATTTATTGAGCAATTCTGATACACTCGATAAATTCATTGTTTTAGACTGCATAGATTTACTTACTATATTTACTTGAAATAAAATATCATACCAAATTACAAGAGTGAGTAAGAACTCAAATTGTTCCAAATGTTGAGCTAGTGACTTGGCTTCTGATGCCGCAAGTGGGTCATTTGCTTCCTCATATTGTTCATTTAAGGCATCCCTCACTTGACAGTACTGAAATCGAACGGCAGCAAGACTGCAAACTCTACTTTCCCATCGAGTTTCGCAAACTTTTTTTAGAGATAGTCCGTCTAAATATTTTGCCATACCTTCCCACCTCTTTGGTGAGTTAGAAAAAAATACAAATATACGTTGGAGAATCCCGAACAATGAAACAGATTTTACAGATGTTTTTGCTGCATCGGCTACAACTAAATTTAAGCTATGGCATCCACATGGATTAAAAAAAGCCCGTGGATATTGACCTAAAATTCGAGCTTGCATGCCTTTCCTTATGCCCACCATATTTGCGCCGTTGTCGTATCCTTGACCGCGGCAATAGTTCATATCCAAATCATAAAATTTGATAATTTCATCAAGAAAGAGTCCAGTCAATCCTTCGCCCGTAGAGTCACTTACCGGTTTGTAAGCAATAAAACATTCCCGTACAATAACTTCGTCATTTTCTGTGTCCACAAAACGAAATGTTACAGACAATTGTTCAACGTGACTCACGTCTGGAGTGCAATCTAGTATTATTGAGAAATACTTAGATTTTTTTATTTTTCATATAATCTTAGCTCGAACCTCTGCTCCTAGTAAACTGATTAACTCATCTTGAATATTTTTTCCAAAATAGTAATAGTTTGTCTCTTTATTAATAACGCGTCGAAGATGCTCCATCATTACAGGATCAAACTTTCCTATTAGCTGAACTAAACCTAGAAAGTTACCATTATTCGGAGTGTACAAAACATCCGAACTTCCTCTAAATGATAGGTTGTGCTCAGCTAAGAAGAAAACGATTGACATCATTCGCTCTATTACAGATTTCCATCGTATTTTCTCAACTTCAATCTGTTTTTGTAAATTTTTGTCAACTCCACTAAACGTTTTTAATCGTTTCGTTGCCTCTATCCACTTGCCCATAGCAAGCTGATGATCACTGGACGTTTCATGACGTTTGAGACGTGTTGAAATATTGGTCCAATTATTAAATCCTTCTTTTTTACTCAAACTAGAGAAAGAATTTAGGGAAAACAGGAAACAGCAAAAACAGTATACCTTATCAGCAGACTTAGAATAAATGAGCCATTTTCTTTCAAAAGTTTCATCATTTGGCATTACTCTTTGAAAATGTATATTGGAAAAATGACGCCCCATTCTATTTCGTGGGTAATTTGCGTTCGGCATTTTACCATTCTTAGGACCTCTTATAATGATCTCATCTCTTACAGACGAGGTTAAAGGTGGCCATTTAGCAATATCTTCGTAGTTTTGATATGATACAGGTAGCGCTTCATCTTGAAGTTCCTCGCAACTCACAGATGATGATAGTGGTCCGGCAGTTCTCGATGGAAAATTTTCTGAGGAACTAGTTTCCTTATTTTCATCCGTTTTCATAGTCTCGTGCATATCTGAAGTCATATCAGAAATCACATGCAGAGGATGAGTTTTTGAACTAGTATTCACATGATTGCCTTCTGAAGACGTCCCAGGAGTTGCGTGAGCGTGATCAGTTTCAATTCTAAGAAATTTAGCAAGTTGTTTGGCGCTTTTTTTATTTTCAATTGTTCTTTTTAGTTTTTTTTGTCGATTCTGGGCGCCGGATAATTTCTTATAAGGCTGCGACATATTTACGTCTTGATTCTGTGGAATCATACATAATGATTGAAAGTCATAATCAACTATCGTCTTGTAGTAGTTAACCCTCTCTGTCATGTCTATAGCATAATTTTTTTGATATGATTTTTTTTAATGAAATGCCATTAGATAATTTCAAGAAATATTTTTTTGTAATTATAAATTGAAAAAAAAATGTCCGTAAAAATAACTAAAATAATAAAAAATAAGAAATAAAAATAAAATAAATAAATATATCATCACAGCATTTTACCCATTGCTGGGTGTGACAATTTTTTTGTACACAGATAAAAAAAGAAAACAAGAAAATTATATTTATAATAAATGTTATTTTAGTGTTTGTGTTTAGCGCCATAGTACGCCACCTGTGACGTACTAATACAATACCGACAGAGAAGAAGAGGCCTTGAGTTTGCGCACCACACGGCAGCAGAAACCAAGCGAATAAAACAGTAATGGAGGATGGTTCATGCGTTCATGGTTTATAGTTTTATTCATATATTTTAAGTATAACTTATTTTGATTTAACATGAGTGTTAATAAAGTCGTGTCGTGTAATCTTTGATCTGCCCACATACCGCACCGAAATCGGCACACATCCTATTCATTATAGTCATAAAAAACTTATTCCTTGAAGATACTCAAATTTACGAAAACAAAGTATTGTCATAAAGGCACAGGTGCAGAGGTGCACCTTATACTTGACACTCGAATTCGTATCCGGCCGAAGACAAATAAATTCTAGAAATTTCTAATCACATACACATTATTTTTGTTTCCAATTGAGTACAATGTAGACATACAGAAGACGGTTAACTAGTTTTTTACTATTTGATTTTTAGCAATAGTTCTTACCAAGTACGTTAGTCAACAAATGACTTTAAGTCAAACACATACATACGCAGTCTTAACTTATAAGCACAAAGTCAAACACATAGATACGCAATCTTCCCTTATAAGCACAATGACTGAACACAAGTTTTATAGCACTTCGAGCGGCTGGGCTCTTGGCGCACGTGTGTATAAATGCAGCGATATTTGAAATGATGGCGCCAAATGATTTCGCGCCTGGTCGGCGTTGCACGCGTCAACTATTTTTTCCGTGCCCGCCCTATTGTTTTTTTTATTTCTTTATTTGCTTAAGAAGTAAATAAATATAATCACAAATTTAAATATGTTTTTGTGGATGGCGCCCCGGACGTTCTAGGGTGGTGCGGTCGCACCTCCCGCAACACCCTAGAGCCGGCCCTGCCCGGGCCATAGTCTTTGAAAACGTATGACGAAATAACGAATAAATAGAACTATATATAAGTTTCTATGGTTTCAACTCCCCGTTAAAACCTTCCTAACCACTAGAGACAGAGCTCTGTAGTAAGAGGTTTGCGATTCAGTATAACGTAAAATAAGTAACTTACAAAATGTTTAACTAGGCATTAAAATATCAAATTTACAGCAGAGGCTGTCGTTTAATTGCCGAGGCAATGAATGCTGTCGAACCTGTAAATCTGTGTTTAGTGCCATTTTCAACACATTTTTTTGCCGATTTTATACGTATTAATTTATTGGTTATTCTTAATACCTATTTTGAAAGTCATCATCATCAAATTATGTTGCTATGCATTTTTTTGAACGGTTGATGTGCGTTCGTACAGCGATTGCTACGTAATATGAGTAAAAATAGGCAATAAAAGTGACATTTTACAGACTGTTAGCTGTCAAATCGGCAAATATAAAATTTTTGACCTATAATTAGTCAGATAAGCTTCATGCACATAACTTTTATTGTTTTTCTGCAAATTTTATAAAGTTTATCTATAACTTTGAACGGTACTAAACCTACATCAAATGTTTATTTCTTGTTCGAAGTAATCTATCGAAAGTTAAGTGAACCTAGTGGAAAATAATGTAGTGTTTGTTGAAAGTATGGTTAGTATGCGGCTAGGTCACCGCAGCAAATTGAATGGGAAGGCGGAGGAAGTCGCTACGACTAGGCAGTTTGAGTTTTGTTGCGTACTGAGCCAGACTACCAAATGTTTCTCTATCGACTAAGCCCACTCAATCCCTATTCCAATTACAAAACCGCCTTTCACCCATCACCAAACACGAGGGATCCACCAAATTGCTGGTAATTCAATACGATTAATCAAAAAGAATGAAACGGGAAGAAGTTAGGAATCAATAACCCCAGCCAGGGATTTGGGATGCATCAACAAACAGTAAGATCAGAAGGGTATAGAATGATAGGTGTAATACAGTACCGACCAAATAAATATTGTGTTTATTTTAACAAAATAGAACATTTTTACAAATATTTAAATGAAAAAATCTGATGTCGCCCGCACATTACCATCCGTCAGTTATATGAGGCATTTACGAAAATTCTACCAGTGAACTGTTACCGGTAAACAGTTGTTTATCAGGTTATAGCTACCGGAATCGATATTTTAAGAACGCAAGTGGTAAACAGAGTAGATCCATAACCTACGAAAAAATTTGAAAATTTAAAACAGGTTACAAATTTGACGTAGTTAACAAAATGAGCAGAGTCCTACTTTGAACACATTTCCAAGTTTAACGCGCGCGCTTTGCTTTGCATTACTACCTTTTTTTGAGATTAGATTCTTCATGAATCCGGTAGATGAATATGGTAGATATTGTACAATTTTCGAACACAGTAACTTTTTATCACTCGTGTTTTCGAACACAGTCGGTAGATACGGTATCTACCGGTAGAATTTTCGTAAATGCTTATTTATTTACTATAAAATCCATACAGAAAGTTCTTTGCAAAAGATTCTAAATTTCTT